>CM077154.1:121304289-121532884 GCA_039583875.1 Platanthera guangdongensis | reverse complement strand
AGACCAAATCAATGCAACTTCTTAACAATGAATCTCCAGTAGTAATTCCATAACATAAATGCTTTTTATCTTTATTGAAAAGCCTGCATCAAAACATAAAGAATATGAATGTTTTTGAGGCAATTTGGGCATTTCAAATACAGGAAGTACTCCAGCATCCTTTCAAAAACTGTCTTGGATTCCTTAGAAAACTTCCAATAATTGGCGAGCATTTATTTAAAGGTGGACTTTGCACATCTACAACTGAGATAGTTACTTCCCGGCACTACAAAATGAATTAAGCATTGCACACCTAAGGGAAGGGATGTCGAACCCAAGCTGTCTGGAGGAGAATCGATAGAGAAACCTGGAGAAGCAGTGTTGGAGAAACTATCTGAGGTTTTTGGGTTGTCGTAGCATTTATTATCGCCGAACGGAGATGGAGCGGCAAGCTTTTTGGGGATGGAGAGGGAACGACATGATTTTTGTGACGGGACAGGGATCGGCTAGGGCTTCAAGCGCGACTGGAGAGGAATTGATAGAGCAAAAAATTGTGGGTCGGCTATTTATTCACGTATGATAAACATCATATGAATGTTGCACCTGAAAGTTTCCCCTTATCCCCAATCCTTGGCACCTTGTAGATTTAATTTGTGTTCCTTTCAATATAATGCCATTGGAGGGTGAATTCATAATTACTTATGCACTAAATGAGTTGATTGTCAAACACATGGTGGCGGTCGTGAACATAGTGGTTACGAATTATCTTCGTGAACGCCCGAACTAACCTAAAGAACTCCGTCCATTTTTATATTCAATATTAGTTTTTTTTCTTGGCGTCAAGTCATGATAGTTGTCATGGACACATTTCATGATGGCGCGCATTTGTTCACTCACCGGATGACGGTTTGTAACCACCGCGTTCACAACTGTCACAACAGTGCCAAATGGACCCCCAAACCCTCCAAAAAGATCGATTCATGAGGAGGAATTTCTCCTTCGCTATTTCCTCCAACGCATATATCACATGCATGTATGATATATCAAAAGTATAGAGTAATTGCATACATGTACGATCAATCAAAAGTATAGAGTAAAGTTGTTGATGCTCTCCCCATTGTAGAAGGCTGCTGAATTCATTCGAATCGGCACATGCACACTATTAAGAATAAATTAAAGAATGGTATGTATTTAGTTCTTCCTTTTACTTCACTGAGTATTTTGAGTTCCATTCACGTGTTAACTTTTGGCGAGCGTGATAGGTCAAGACCATCTTGATTAGGTTTTTCGCAGTATATACCATGAATGGCTCAATCTCAATGCGCTTTTACCCCCCCCCCCCCCTCCCCCCCTCCCCCTCCCCCCCCCTCACACACATATCCCTCCACTTAAACTCACGGGGATCATACACCGAGAGTTTGGAGAGAAGAAAACCATGCCGGGGACAAGTCTGAGGCTTGGTGAGCAAATTGGCAAGCTGGCCCTCGATGGAAACATAATGAGGAACGAGAATACCCTACGTATGTTGATCACGAAGGAAAAGACATCAACACCAATGTACATGAAGAGGGATTTTTTGGTCGGTTCAAGTAATCTGGATAGCCCGATGATGTCACAGTAAAGAGTGGTCAGACCAGAAGGAGCAACACCAAGATCACACAGCAACCAACGAAACCAGACAATATCCTCAGTTGTAGTGGCCATAGCACGGAGCTCAGTCTCTGTGCTAGAACGGGAAACGCGAGTCCTCTTCTTGGATTTCCAGTAACGAGTGAAGAGCCCAATAAAGACAAAAACCTTTAATAGAATGGCGATCAATAGGATCAATGGCTCATGTAGTGTCGAAATATGCACGTTGAAGCCCGGATACCGGTTCAATGGAGTTTGGACTAACAGGGAACAACTCAAGTTACCTGGCCCGTCGACGGGTACTCGAGGCAGGTCAATTCGAGCCCGGATTCAACCTTCACTAATTTGAGATGGTTTCCTGCACACAGACTCGTCAAGCTACAGCGAGGTCCCACCGCTCACCCGGAAGCGCGTATTGCATCTCCCCCCCCCTCCCCCCCCCAAAGGCAAAGGTTGAGCTCGACATCTTGGATGACATGGAACAAAAACTATCTGAAATTCAGGAACTCTGGGAGGCTAGGTATGCCTTTCAAAGGTGCTTTGAGGGTCTATTTATAGGCAAACCTCCAAATCAGGGGCAAAATCGTCTTTATAGCCTGCAAATAGCAGCCTTTGCTTTTCGGTTTTTGCTATTGGCACCCCTGATTGGCCAGTGGATAGTGAAATCCCGCTGTTTGAGATGGCTATAGGCAGACAAGGTTGAAATGCGAGTAGACAAAAGAGCATACTGGCTCTCCTCGCCGAGGCGAGTTCACGAAGAGGACGGGGTTGCCTCTCTTGTGTGCGCCTCGGCGCACAGTCGCTCTTGCCTTGGGGTAGCGAGCTTGCATCTAGCTAGGGAGGTTGTCTCATGGCCTTCTATGGTGAGGCGCGAGGTCACCTCACATGACCTAGTTTCTCCTGATGGGCTCGCCCTGCCCTGGTTAGGTGCAGTCTGGATTGGTGTTTCTAAATTGGGGTTGCACACAATCCCTCTTCTTTGCGAGCTCGCTAGAGGTTGGAAAGAAAACATCCAACCCTGATTTGGCGAGCCTGGGATGTTGCTTGCTAAGCCACATCGCCTTTCTTTCCTGGCTCTATAAATAAGCTAGGGCGGGTAGGTCTATACTTAACAAGCTCTTCTAGCCGACCTGATGCCCCCCTTGATCCTCATGGACTCGCTTGACCAGGACGACGTCGATGCAGCTTCCCTGTTGGCCTGATCGGCAGATCCCCTCCTGGGACTCTACGTGGTCCTCAGGTTGACGACCCTGGGTGAGCTCGAGTTCATCAAGCCAGCGCGAAACTGACGGCCCCAACCGACTTGATCTCTTTTGTGCCACCCCCCCCCCCCCTGTGGCAAGCGCCATCCCTGGGAGTGGTGGTGTCGGCTGGCGATGCGGGCCAGCTTCCTTTGGATAGTCGGTCTGTCACTATCATGGTACGTGAATTTGCTCTCCCTTATCACATTAATTCTTCATTTGATTACGCTTCATGTGATACCATATGTCATCACGACGCCGCCGTTGTGGTGGCCCTGGCGACTCGATGGACGGTGATGGCGCAGGGGTAAAAAAGATAAAATTATCTAAAGTGAAGAAACGGTCTCGCTCGCCCGCGCCAAGAGACGGACTTTCTTCCTCCTGATTTCAAGGGGAGCCTATAAGCAACCCCCCTTCTTCAACGACGCACTCGCTTAGGGGTTCGTTTGGCGACACTATTGTGGAGCTTCATGCCGACCACGCACATCCTAGCGGTCAGTTGACACCGCCTTAGGTGTAACAGCCCAAATTTTATTAGCAGGACAATTTTCGGGTGACACGGCCTGGGACACGGGCGTGTCCCAGGGCGTGTCCTGCGTGCGTCGAGTGTCGAGAGGAGCAGTCGACGAATGGTCGACAAAATTTGGTCGACTCTGGACACGACCTGTGACACGGGCGTGTCAGCGCGTTCGACGAAAGTTGCTTGACGATCGTCGAGTGTCGAGACGCGGTCGACGTTTGTCGAGTGCAACGGCACACGACCTGTGACACGGGCGTGTCATGGGGCGTGTCCCTTTGGGTCGACGAACTCAGCCCGACGAATTTTGTGCTGGGGCGTGTCTTAGTGCCGTGTATGGGCACACGACCTAGGACACGGGCGTGTCACATGTCGTGTGAGTCTCGGGTGATTTTGGGATTTTTTTTCAGCATGATGAACACGGCCACAGACTCGGGCGTGTCTGAGGCGTCTCCAATGACACGGCCCATGACACGGGCGTGTCACATGGGTGTGTCACTGGTTTGGATAAGTCGGTTGACCACCGCTTGAGGCACACGGCCTGGGACACGGGCGTGTCACAGGCCGTGTCAGGCAAAAAGTTAGGCTTTTCTGGCAAATTTGTGGCCATCCATTCCTTCAGGTGGGATCCAAGGCTGAGCTTCTTTCCTGTTCCCTTAAGGCCGAAAACTGAGACAATATTCTCATTTGAATATTGCCTTCATCTTTCTCAAAGTGTAGAGAGAGAAAGGGAGAGGAAGAAGAAGGAAGAAGAGGAAGGGCTGCTGCTGGTGGAGCTTGAGAGTGTCAAGCTGCGTTCTGAGGCCAGTTTTGCGAGGAAAATCTCTTGTGATTCGTTCAAGCCAGCTTGGAGCTCATGGCACCAAAGAGGGCTTCAAGGGTAACGACTTTTCTTCCTAGCCATGTGAAGGCTTCCTTTTGGCATATGTTTGTGATTCCCCCACCAAGAGGTGGCTGATTTTGGGAATCTTTTGGGTGATTCATGAAATCCCCTTTGTTGGCATATAGATCCGAAAATGGAGTACGGAATAGGCATGCTGTGTGAAGCCCATCTGGACAGGTTGGTCTAGATTGGTGATGTTGCATACGAATCGGAGAAGACTCTGTGATAACCGTGTAGTTTTAAGGAGTCAACGGGTTATGCATGTGAAGAGGAGTAGCAGGAAGTACTGGAGTGGTAGTCCAGGAAAATATCCGTGTTA
The DNA here is from genome assembly GCA_039583875.1 of Platanthera guangdongensis. Taxonomy (NCBI): domain Eukaryota; kingdom Viridiplantae; phylum Streptophyta; class Magnoliopsida; order Asparagales; family Orchidaceae; genus Platanthera; species Platanthera guangdongensis. The sequence goes on along the minus strand of CM077154.1, from coordinate 121,528,316 downwards.
TGCTTGTGTTATTGGGTCATACCTGTGAATGAGGCACAGGAAGTACTGGTGTGACCAGGAAAGACCTTTTGTGATGCTTGATGTCGTAGGGTGTCCACCTGTGAAGAGAGTAACAGGAAGTACTGGTGCACCCAAGAAAGACCTCTGACATTTGTGATATTGCGGTGTCCACCTGTGAAGAGAGTAACAAGAAGTACTGGTGTGCCCAGGAAAGTCCCGTTGTTGTTATGAAAAGAATGGGTGTAAGAAATACCCAGGCTGTGTGCCAAGAACAGGATTGGTGAGACCGACCCGCACCTTTGATGAAGCCGCGAGTACGCCGTACTCGGTGAGGGCAAGGCGATTTGAGCAACGAGGGGTGGAGGATCCGACCTGCGTTATGTTCGTCTGACGTGGACCAAAAGGGGTGGTCTGTTGGAGCGCATAACAAGAGTCATAGGCCTGCGCGCCATGACACAATGGGGGGCTACGAGCCATCCGGTGTGGTAAGACTAGAACTTCGGCTGCACGCCATGGAGTAAATGCTCAAGAGATTTACCGTTGGGTTATGACCCTGATACGGTGGTGGGCAAGTGCTTTGCCAGAACACCAATAAGGTGCCCTGAGTGCACGGACCGTTGGGTCGGGTGGCGAACGGTTGTGATGGCATGTGTGCGTGAAAGCACATTAGATGAATATTGTTTCCATGCTTGTGATATCTTATGCCTACAGGGAAGATTACCGCTGCCCCGAGAGAAGGGGTAGGTCGTTATAATTTGGTCAGCTGAATGCTGACCGTTGCCTCTGTTTGCCACCGTTGGGTGGATTGTACCTGTACAGGTGCTGGAGAGCCAAGCGGGACGCATAAAGGTTGATGTCCCTGTTGCTGTTGTTGCTGCTGCTAGCCCTCGAAGGCTTATGTTGCTTGTTGTGTGTTTGCTTTTATTGTGGCCGGCCTGCGCTCCACTATTTGAGGCCACTGTTTAAAAGTCATGTAAGGCCATAAGGCCAACTTTTGTACTCTTGTAAGACATTCCTATGTACGATATATACAACGTGGGGTTGTGTTATATGTTGGACATTCATTGGTGGAGTTCAAGTGTTAGTATAGGCTTCCGCTAGAATGCAATGTGTTAGGTGCGTTGCGCTACTCTGGTATCATTCCGTACCTTCACCGCCTGTCTTGTGATATATGTTGTGGGCCCCGACCGGACCTTCTAGTATATACCACATGAACGGATGAGGTTGTTACATTTTTGGTATTGGCTATCTCGGTCTTTGCCTCTCGAAGTCGTGGTCGACTTCTTTTGTGGGGTGGCGAGCACGTGTTTGTGCAAACCACAATATACGATTGAACTCCCGAATGTCCATGATAGGAATGCAAATTCATGTATTTAAGTAACATGCGCGTTCCTCTTTTGTGTTGTTTGCTTGTGTAAGGCCGCTAATGTGTGTGTTTTGTCCACCTTTAGGTGACACGAAGTGGAGCTGGACAGTCAGAGCCCCAGCGTTCTGATGAAAGTACGGCACCAGCTGTGGTGCCTACACCTCCACCGTCTGCGGAACATGTGCGTTTAGTTGCTGAGGCTTTATTTTCCATGATCAAGGACAGCCACTTGGGTCGAGCAACCGACTGTGAGGCCAGAACAGGTGGCGGCAAGGCCTGAACCTGTAGTGGATGTGGCTCCTCGAGCGGCTGAGAAGCAGCTGACGCGGTTTATGAGTTTCCATCCGCCTACGTTTTCTGGAGCGGGAACTCCTACGCAGGCTGAGGATTGGCTATCGCGCGTCAAGCGTATTATGACGGTGATTGGATCGTATGAGCATCAGAAAGTCACGTTAGCTAACTTCTTGCTTGAAGGAGAAGCTAGATTGTGGTGGATGAGATGGAATTGCATCACTTGGCGGTCGTCCCTTAACACAAGTATCCATGGAAGAATTCTCCCGACTCTTCCTAGCGAAGTACCTTCCTGCGGTGCAACGGATAACCATGGAGAATGAATTCCAACGGCTACGCAAGGTGATGGCAGTGTTGACGCGTACCTGCATGAGTTTACACACTTGGGGCAGTATGCAGGTTCTATTTTTGCTGATGAGCAGAGGAAGACCAATCGGTTCTATGAAGGACTGCGGGACGAGCTGAGGTTCTTTGTTCTAGTTCTGTGAACCAAGGCTTCTAGGCGTTGGTTGACACTGCGAGCGTGCTGGAGAAGGATATGAAGAGGGTGCAGGGGAAGAGAGCTTTGGTTGTGACGCAACCGGAGTGGAAGGTGCCCGATCTGGGAAACCATTTTATAAGAAGAGATGGGGCAAGAAGTCCAAGATAAGTGGACAAGCTCCTTCATCAGTTGCATCGGGAGCAATGTCGGGGGCTACCTCAAAGCTGGATACTCGTATATGCTATAATTGTGGCCGGGTGGGGCATATCGCTCGAGATTGTCGGATGCCGCCAAAACTGAAAAGAAGGCGGGAGCGTCTTATGCGGAAAAAGGAAAGACGGTGGTGGACTCCTCTGCCTCACAGACGCAGCCCGGGTCTACAATCTTGGCCTGCAGGAGGCCATCAAGAAGAGTGATGTCATCACAGGTATGGGTTTAGTTTGGCATTTAGTATATTGCTTGTATGCTTTGTTTCGTGCATATATGTTTGCGGTTTGTGTGTGTGACATGATTGTCACAGGTTTTGTGATGATTCGGGATACGCTGGCGCGAGCACTGTTTGATACGGGTGCGTCGCATTCTTTTTGTCTCGTTAGTTCATAGCGCGGCTTGGGATACCTAGTCGTGCAAAGACAGATAGTGTCAGAGTGGTGTTGCCGAATGGCTGTTGGATGCTTGCGGATCAAGCTTGTGATGTGGCGGTCCAATAGGAAGTCGGGATTTCTGTTTGACTGCATCTGTTTTGCCGATATCAGAATTTGACGTGATTTTTGGTATGGATTGGCTTGCGGAGCAGCATGCCATGATTGATTGTCAGTCCAAAGAGATCACGTTGGACCAGAATATCGAACAGGAGACAAAGTTTGCGGTATGCGAGGAGTGGACGGGACGTTGATGTCTGCACTCCAAGTAGTCAAGGCTGTTCGGAAGGGTACGGAGTGTTACTTCGCACTGATTCAGGCTGTTGAGCCGAAGGCCAGTGTGTGCGAGGTTCTGATTGTGGCGGAATTTACAGATGTGTTTCCAATGGATCTCCCTGGGCTACCACCCCAGCGAGAGATTGACTTCACGATCGAGTTGGTGTCAGGTGCGAAACTTGTGGCCCGCTCGCCATATCGCGTCGGCCAAAGGAGATGGCTGAGTTGAAGGTCCAACTACAAGAATTGCTGGAGCAAGGTTATATACGCCCAAGCATGTCACCTTGGAGCGCGCCTGTGCTTTTTGTAAAGAAGAAAGACGCTGGGTTGCGATTGTGTATTGATTACCGTGAACTGAATAAGCTGACCGAGAAGAATAAGTATCTGATACCCCGGATTGATGAGTGATTCGATCAGCTGGTGGGCTCGACCGTCTATTCGAAGCTGAACCTGAAGTCTGGTTATTACCAGTTGAGAATTCGGGAAGGTGACATTCCCAAAACCGCATTTGGAACGCGTTACGGCACTATGAGTTCACAGTCATGCCATTTAAATTATGCAATGCGCCCTCGTTATTTATGGATTTGATGCACCGCACGTTCCGAGAGTACCTGGATCTATTTGTGATCGTGTTTATTGATGTTATCCTGGTGTACTCGAAGTCGAAAGCTGAGCATGAGACTCACTTGCGGTTGGTGTTGAATACTTTGAGGCAAATCAGCTCTATGCCAAGTTCTCAAAGTGCGAGTTTTGGTTATCGTCGTGGCTTTCCTAGGCCATGTAGTAAGTGGAGCGGGCATTGCAGTGGATCCAGCAAAAATCAGGCCATAGAGGAGTGACCGGTATTGTCTTCAGTGGCCGAGGTCAGGAGTTTCCTTGGACTTGCGGCTATTATTGAAGATTTGTTGAGAATTTCTCGTGGATCGCTTTGCCGCTAACCATGCAGACAAGAAAAGATCAGAAGTTCGTTTGGACGCCAGAGTGCGCACGAGCTTTTGAAGAGCTGAATGTTCGGTTGACCACGGCGCCGGTGTTGTCTTCGCCAAGTGGGACCGATGGCTTTGTTATTTATAGTGATGCCTCAGGGAGCAGCTTAGGCTGCGTTCTTCTGCAGAGTGGAAAGTAATTGCTTATGGCTCATGCCAGCTAAAGGTGCACGAACGAAATTATCCCGTCCATGACTTGGAACTAGCGGCGGTGATTTTTGCACTAAAGTTGTGGCGACACTACCTTTATGGAGTGAAGGTGGAAATCTATACAGATCACAAGAGCCTAAAGTATCTATTGGTGTAGAAAGACTTGAATATGCGACAACGAAGGTGGTTGGAGTTCCTTGGGGACTACACTTTCGAGATTCACTATACGCCCAGAAAGGGGAATATTGTCGCGGATGCCTTGAGTCGGAGGGCTCCGGCTAGAGCAAATTGGTTACAAAGGCATGATGAACGTCTTATCCAGGAGCTAGAAGCGTTAGAGATATATTGTGTTGACAAAAATGTCACTACCAATGCATGTTTGAATTGGACGGAGGTGCAATGTGACCTTGCGGACCGAGTTCGACGGGAAATGGAGTTGGATGAAGATCTCTTACGCTATGTTCACGAAGGGCCAGACGACAAATTCTAATGGAATGACGGTCTTTTGCGAAAAGAGGGTCGTTTATGCGTCCCGAATGTGGGGAAATTGAGGGAAGAACTGATGTATGAAGCACATTATACAAAGTATTCCATTCACCCGGGAGCACGAAGATGTTCAATGATATGAAAAACTATTTTGGTGGCCAGGGCTCAAGAAAGATGTTTCCTTCTATGTGGCCAAATGCCAAACATGTGCGATGGTGAAGGCAGAATGTCAAAAGCCAGGCGGTTATTTGAAGTCGTTGTCGATCCCAGAGTGGAAATTTGATGATATTTCCATGGATTTTGTGCATGAGTTGCCGAGATCGCAGCGAGGAAATGATTCCATTTGGTGATTGTTGACCGGCTAACTAAAGTGGCACATTTTCTCCCGAATAGGTGGGATGATTCGGTCGAAAGTTTGGCAAAGTTATATGTTGACCAGATTGTACGGCTTCACGGTGTTCCTCGGAGCATCGTCAGTGATCGAGATGGGCGATTCACCTCAAATGATTGGAGGCTAGTTCACCGACTGTTGGGCACGAAGTTGACTTTCAGTACGGACTTTCATCCCCAAACGGATGGCCAAACCGAGCGTACCAACAGAACAATGGAGGACATGCTTAGGATGTGCGCCCTTGACTTTGGAAGAGATGGGAAGATCATCTCTATATGGTGGAGTTTGCATATAATAACAGCTACCAGGCGAGCATTGAGATGACATCATATGAAGCGCTATATGGCAGGAAGTGTCGTACTCCCTTGCTTGGGTAGAAGCGGGTGAAGCTCGAATTTTTAAACCAAATGAAGTTGATGAAGCAAACTCAACCATACGAACTATTCGAGAGAAGCTACTTATTGCTCAAGATCGACAAGCTAAGGACTACAACGTCAAACACCGGAACGTGGAGTTCGTGGTTGGCGATTGGGTCTACTTGAAGATCAAACCATTCAAAGGTGTTTCCAGGATTCGACGGTTGAAAAAGTTGAGTCCAAGATATTTGGGTCCTTTTGAGGTGGTTGAGCGAGTCGGGGAAGCTGCTTATCGGCTATATCTATCGGCGGACTTGGGTGAATTGCATGATGTATTTCACATCTCGGTGCTTCGGAAGGCCGTTAGGGATACAACCCAAGTGATCACGGAGAATCAAGTGCCGTGGAGTATGGGCTAACGACGAAAGTGAAGCCCATTCAGATCGAGGATCGAGCCGAGAAACAGTTTCGGAACAAAATGGTCGGGATGGTTAAAGTCCGATGGGACAACTGCGACCGTGAAGAACTTACATGGGAGCGAGAGCAAACCATGCAAGAAGAATTTCCCGAGCTGTTTCTGTAATCCGTGGAGAGAAATATTGTTGTAACATAAAACTTTTAATTTTATAATGATTTGGTTGCTGATTGCTGGTTTCCTACCTGTGTACTAATTTCGAGGATGAAATTTCTTGTAGAAGGGGAGGGTTGTAACAGCCCAAATTTTATCAGCAGACCAATTTTCGGGTGACACGGCCTGGGACACGGGCGTGTCCTGCGTGCGTCGAGTGTCGAGAGTAGCAGTCGACGAATGGTCGACAAATTTGGTCGACTCTGGACACGGCCTGTGACGCGGGCATGTCACAGGGCGTGTCAGCGCGTTCGACGAAAGTTGCTCGACGATCGTCGAGTGTCGAGACGCGTCGATGTTTGTCGATTGCAGCGGCACACGGCCTGTGACACGGGCGTGTCACAGGGCATGTCCTTTGGGTCGACGAACTCAGCCCAACGAATTTTGTGCTGGGGCGTGTCTTAGTGTCGTGTATGGGCACGCGGCCTGGGACACGGGCGTGTCACAGGCCGTGTGAGTCTCGGTGATTTGGGATTTCTTCAGCCTGATGAACACGGCCACAGACACGGGCGTGTCTGAGGCGTGTCGAGTGACACGGCCCATGACACGGGTGTGTCACATGGGCATGTCACTGGTTTGGATAAATTGTTTGACCACCGCTTGAGGCACACGACCTGGGACACGGGCGTGTCACAGGCTGTGTCAGGCAAAAAGTTAGTCTTTTCTGGCAAATTTGTGGCCGTCTATTCCTTCAGCTGGGATCCAAGGGCTTAGCTTCTTTCCTGTTCCCTTAAGGCCGAAAACTGGGACAATATTCTCATTGAATATTGCCTTCATCTTTCTCAAAGTGTAGAGAGAGAAAAGAGAGGAAGAAGAAGGAAGAAGAGGAAGGGCTGCTGCTGGTGGAGCTTGAGAGTGTCAAGCTGCGTTCCGAGGCCAGTTTTGCGGAGGAAAAGCTCTTGTGATTCGTTCAATCCAGCTTGGAGCTCATGACACCAAAGAGGGCTTCAAGGGTAACGACTTTTCTCCTAGTCATGTGAAGGCTTCCTTTTGGCATATGTTTGTGATTCCACCACCAAGAGGTGGCTGATTTTGGAGTCTTTTGGGCGATTCATGAAATCCCCTTTGTTGGCATATAGATCCGGAAATGGAGTACGAAATAGGCATGCTGTGTGAAGCCCATCGGGACAGGTTGGTCTGGATTGGTGATGTTGCATACGAATCAGAGAAGACTCCGTGATAACCGTGTAGTTAAGGAGTCAACGGGTTATGCCTGTGAAGAGAGTAGCAGGAAGTACTGGAGTGGTAGTCCAGAAAATATCCGTGTTATGCTTGTGCTATTGGTCATACCTGTGAATGAGGCACAGAAGTACTGGTGTGACCAGGAAAGGCCTTTTGTGATGCTTGATGTTGTAGGGTGTCCCCCTGTGAAGAGAGTAACAGGAAGTACTAGTGCGCCCAGGAAAGACCCCTAACATTTGTGATATTGCGGTGTCCACTTGTGAAGAGAGTAACATGAAGTACTGGTGTGCGCAGGAAAGACCCGCTGTTGTTATGAAAAGAATGGGTGTAAGAAATACCCAGGCTGTGTGCCAAGAACAGGATTGGTGAGACCGACCCGCACCTTTGATGAAGCCGTGAGTACGCCGTACTCAGTGAGGCAAGACGATTTGAGTAACGGGGGGTGGAGGATCCAACCTGCGTTATGTCCGTCTGACGTGGACCAAAAGGGGTGGTCTGTTGGAGCGCATAACAAGAGTTTTAGGCCTGCGCGCCATGACACAATGGGGGGCTACGGGCCATCCCGGTGTAGTAAGACTAGAACTCCGGCTGCACGCCATGGAGTAAATGCTCAAGAGATTTACCGTTGGGTTATGACCCTGATACGGTGGTGGGCAAGTGCTTTGCCAGAACACCAAAAAGGTGCCCTGAGTGCACGGACCGTTGGATCGGGTGGCGAACGGTTGTGATGACATGTGTGCGTGAAAGTACATTAGATGAATATTGTTGTCATGCTTGTGATATCTTATGCCTGCAGGGAAGATTACCGCTGCCCCGAGAGAAGGGGTAGGGTCGTTATAATTTGGTCAGCTGAATGCTGACCGTTGCCTCTATTTGCCACCGTTGGGTGGATTGTCCCTGTACAGGTGCTGGAGAGCCAAGCAGGACACATAAAGGTTGATGTCCCTGCTGTTGTTGTTGTTGCTGCTACTAGCCCTCGAAGGCTTATGTTGCTTGTTGTGTGTTTGCTTTTATTGTGACCGGCCTGCGTGCCACTATTTGAGGCCACTGTTTAAAAGCCATGTAAGGCCATAAGGCCAACTTTTGTACTCTTGTAAGACATTCCTATGCATGATATATACAACGTGGGGTTGTGTTATATGTTGGACATTCACTGGTGGAGTTCAAGTGTTAGTATAGGCTTCCGCTAGAATGCAATGTGTTAGGTGTGCTGCGCTACTCTGGTATCATCCCGTACCTTCACCGCCTGTTTTGTGATATATGTTGTGGGGCCCCGACCGGACCTTCTAGTATATACCACATGAACGGATGTGGTTGTTACATTAGGGACCAACACCGAATTTGTTGCCTCACCTCACCACCTGGAGGCGGGCGAGTCGAGTTGGCCCCGTACTGGTGGAAAATATTTGTTGATGAAGCCACACTGCCTCGATGAGGACAACGACGTCACACCTCATGGTAACTCCTAAATATCCATGGTCCATTTCTGGATTCCTTCTCATTTTTCCCATTGCAGTACCGACTTGCCCTCTTCTTGCGAGCTTCATCGATGGGCATTCCTCTCGAGTCGACACCACCCCGAGTGTCCAGCATGATTTATGAATTGATGGCCGACCAGTGGGTGGACATCGGAGACTTCAACGCTTGCTTGCTTAGGGTTGTCGCGCACATGACTTGACCCTCGCTACTGCGACCCATCAGGAGGTTAAGTAGGGCTCTACGAGCTCTGAGGCTGTGTGGAATCGCTAGAGAATTTCAACGCACAACTGGAAGGTAATGGATGTCACTTCCTGTAGATGTTGAATGCTAAAGAGAGGATATACGAGCTGGAGACTCGACAAAACGCCTTCGAGGATCATTTGCATAAATTTGGTCAGGTTGCGGGCACAGTTGGCGAGGCGAATAGGCTAGAGGAGCCCATGTGCAAGGGGGCAGATCATCTTCAGCGAGCCCAAGAACATTTCACGAAACCCGAGGTATTACCTGGATGGCGTGTCATCCTGCCCATCCCCGCGTGATGGGCCGAGGCGTGCCAATTCACCCTTAGGAGCCATGTCTGTCTTGCCATTTTTTGTCCTCGCATGGAGATGTGCTAATTATTATTTGTAGCGCCTAGACTTCTGTGTTCACGCAGGATTGCCAAGTAAAGGATATTTTTTTGTATACGGCGAGTATAATATAAATTTGTTTTGTTGATGCGATCTTTTATTTTTTTTTGTGTATGTTTATATTGTCAGTGTACGGTGCGACGCGAGATCGATATTGGTGAGTTTGCGACTTGTGAGGCACGCGGGAGCTCGCAAGCTTGGAGGGCTGGCTCATTCGGCTATGAAAACCTATAAATAGGTGGGGGGCCCGGGCCGGCGATATGTTTATTTCCCTTCCAGCTCCCCAGCTTTACACTTTCTCAGAGCCCCTACTTGCCTCGCTTCTAGACATGGTTCGCGTGAAAGGCAGGAGAGTCGCGTGCACTGCGTCACCAACTTTGTTGATCATTACTTTCCCATGCATAAAACGACCTCAAACAAGCTCAAGGCCTTCAAAGCAAAGTACCTCCTTGTGGGCTTTTCGGCGAGGCGACCTCTACCGGACGATGGCATCAACTACTTCTTTGAATACGAGCTTGCTTTCCCCCTCGCCCACTTTGAGGCGGGATTGTGACTTCTCCTATGGCCTGAGGTGGTTCAGGTTTTCAAGTACTTCCGGTTGGTTTCCGCACATGTCAATTCCAACGGCATCAGCACCCTCGTCAGATTCACATGCTACGTGCGTGAAGATGGAATAGAGTTTGACCTCATATAGTTCTAGAAGATCCTCAACCTGAAGGCGACCGGTGATGACATCGTCTTCTTCTCTAGCGCCTACGTCAGATTGGTGGAGACGCTGAACAAGGTTTATCACTGGACCGATAAGTTCGTATTCGTGCAAGACACTTCAGGTCGCTTCCAATGATGCCCATTTAGCGAAGCAAGAATGCGTACAAACCCCCTAAGGTGGTAGAAGAGGCTCTCACACTCTATGGGATACTGAAAGGCAAAGACTTTGGCGTTATGCACCTGAGGCACTACCATGACCAACTTGCCTACATCATGCGCCTCTATGTATATATTTTCATTTGTATTTGATTTTTTTGTCCTCGCTTCTTCCATTCCTAGTTTTTCTATTCTTTCAGCATGCGCGTTGGTAGTTAGGGCTATTCTAACCCCCATGTTAAACTCACGACATTGAACTTTCACACGGGTCTTTCATTTTGTCAACGCGACAAAGTCCTGGATCCTGCGCCCTCTTGCCTCGCCACCAGGAGTCGTCATTCCTACTTCACGTGGTCCACTACCTTTACCTTGATTGGCGAGGCGAGTTCAGTGGAACGGTAATACCCCAAAATGAAACAAAACTTTTGGTAGCTATCGTCGGGCGACAGTGGGTATCATTGGCGATAGCATGAATACTCGACAAACTCAACGCTTTGAGCATTGAGTAAACTCTAAGAATCGTTGAGTAATGGACTATCGCGTGGTAATAGTGGGTATCGCGCGACGATACCACTCAACGCACTCAACGCATTCAACGAAGCGTTGAGTGGACTCATCGCACTCGACGCTTGTGACGAATCGTCGAGTGAGCTTTCACGTGGCGATATTCGGTATCATTGGGCAATGTCGCCATGTCGGTTTGACACGTGTCAGATGGTCAGACGACGACCAAAGAACGGTTGTCAAGGCGGTTACTATCACTATCGTCAGACGATAGCCGATATCGCGTGTCTATATCATTTTGTTTGACTTGTCAACTGAAATCGTGGCATTTGCTTCCTTTTGATGAAATGAGTTTGTGGCTGTGATTAATCCCGAGACTACTTAACCAGAGGGGAGGTGGAGAGTAATCTCATTTTACTTCTCTCTCTCTCCCTCTCTTCATATTCAAGCTCTCTTGGAAGAAGGAGCTAAGGAAGAAGGCTTAGGCTGAGGCTGAGCTTAACAAAGTTTGGTGAAGGAGATTCTGTGTTCGGAAGCAAGAACTGAGGCTAGATCCAAGATGAGGAAAGCAAGCACTCCTTCCCATCCGGATAGAAAGTTCGTTCATGGCTCCGAAGAAAACTACAAGGGTAATGATCTTCCTTCTTGGACAAGTGAAGTCCTCATTTTTGCATATGCACGGAATCCCCCACCAAAAGGTGAAGAATCGAGGAGATTCTGATGGGTCGATACGTAGTATCTTCGGGTTTGGTTTTGCATATACATCCGGAAATCGCAGTACAGAATAGGCATGTTGTGTGAAGCTCATCCAGATAGGTTGGTCTATATTGGTGATGTTTTCTTTTGCATGCCGGAGAAGACTCCGAGTATAAATAAGTAGTTTACGGGGTCTGTGGGTTGTACCTGTGAAAAGAGAGTAACAGGAAGTATTAGGGGGTGCTCTAGGAAAATACCAGAAAGTACCACAGTTTGAATAACTCTTGGATTTCGCGGGGAGACAACAAGTATCGTTGGCGATAGCTCTTGGTGAGCTCTAATTGATATGAAAGTCCAGTGTTTTTGGCACTGTAGGATGCTGCATGGTTTTCTGGATAGATGTTCTAGTTGTAGCTGAGTCTGGAGACAGATGAGAGTTCTATCGCTAACATCAGGCGATAGTGGCTATCGCTTGCGATAGCTTCCAGATAGCTTAGGACTTGCAGATCCTGTCTCGCAGAGACTGAACGGCTAGCAGGTGAGATGTGAGCTTTGGTGCCCAGCTATGGCCGTGAGTGCCATTGTGTGTCGATTGCAGGCTCTGGTCATGGGGACCCGGTGGGCGGCAGTCGAGGAAAGGCTAGAGAGCCAAACGGGAAAGGGGAGGCTGACCCGCATCTTGTCATTCCCATGATGGCTGGGACCATCGGCGTTGACCTGGCGATTTAAGCAACGGGAAAGAGTTGAACTGTACTCGTGTTATGTCGTTCGGACTAGATTGCCTAAAGTAACTGGCTTTCATCGTTGACATAATGAGAGTCTTAGGCCCTGTGCCGGAAAGACTGGAATGCTCAAGTATACCATCAAGTCCAGGACTGTGGATGGTGGTGGGACCTGGAGAAGTCTGGTACACCAAGAACGTGCCCTGAGTGCACAGAATGTTTGGTCGTGGAGGCATTCATTGTGATATATTGATTGGTTCTTAAGTGTGTCTCCTTGTTATATATCTGTTATATAAATGTTATGCCTGCAGGGAAGGAATACCGCTGCCCCGGGTATGGGGTATGGTCGTTATAATTTGGTCGGCTGAAAGCTGACCGTTGCCTTGGTTGTCGCCTTTGCGGTGGATTGTTCCTGTGCAGGTGCTAGAGAACCGAGCGGGAAATAACTGGTTGCTTCCCTTGTTGCTATGTCGGCCCTCGAAGGCCAAGCAAAGGATTTTTAGTGTTTTCATGTGTGGCCGGCCTGCGTGCCGATGTATGAAAATACTTTTGCAAAAGGTAACAGTTGTAAGGTCTTAAGGCCAGAAAAGTTTTAATGTGTTGTTAACTATCGCCAAACGACAATGACTATCGTCGTCGATAGTGACTTTTGTGTATTACCTTTTCAACATTCCTGATATATATATATGTTAATGGACATTTGTTTGTTCTTGAGTTCAAACTGTTAACCCTTGAATCTTCCGCTAGAATGCTATGAGTTAGGATTCGTGTAGTTTAGTTTTGATATTAACATGTAACTCCGCCGACTGTCTGTGGGATATGGTGTGGGGCCCCGACCGGACCCTCTGTTATATGTCATGTGACGTATGGATGTGTTACAAGAACCTTGGGTATTGTCCCTTTTTCTTTCCTACCCTTGAATCTTATGATCCTGGGAAGTGGAAGCTCTGCCCGAGGGGGTCACCAATCATCATGTGAGAAAGTTCACGCAGGGTCCTAGACCACGTCAATACCATAACTTTGGAAACTCGATTCCACTCGAAGGGACATGTAGTCAGTATGCGAGCAAGGATCTCGCACAGGGATCTGGACAACAACAACTTCACAGCTCGAGGCTTCGATCTCACTCGAGGGGGGAGCAATCAGTATGCGAGAGAAAAGCTTGTGTCGAGACCCGAACTACGAAAACATCACATCTCGAGGTCTTCAATCTCACTCGAGGGAACAAGTGGTCGGTTATGCAGGATAGAAGCTCACGCAAGGACCTGGACTATGCAACATCACAGCTTGAGGACTTGAACTCACTTGAGGAAGAAAGTAGCCGGTATGCTGGAGAGGAGCTCGCACAGGGACCCGGAGTACGACAACATCACAGCTTGAGATCTTCAATCTCACTCGAGGGGGCAAGTAGTCGGTATGCGAGAGAGAGGCTCGCACAGGGATCCAGACAACTCGAGTACTTGAACTCACTCGAGGGGGAAGTAGTCGGTATGTGGGAGAAGAGCTCGCACAAGGACCCGGACTATGACAACATCACAACTCAAGGACTTGAACTCACTTGAGGGGTAAGTAGCTGGTATGCGGGAGAGGAGCTTGTGCATGGACACGGACTACGACAACATCAAAGCTCGAGTACTTGAACTCACTCGAAGAGGCAAGTAGTCGGTATGCAGGAGAGATGCTCGGGCAGGGACCCGGACTACAACAACATCACAGCTCAAGGACTTCGATCTTATCCTGACACACTCCCGCTCAGGGTGTTTGTCGGTTACACGCTTTGTGGAATCTAACCCATCACAAAAAAGAGTTGTAAGAAAACAAATTCAAAAAAATTGCATTAAGGTAAGGAGAAGTACAACTTAATACATGGCTTTTGCCAGCCAAAAAGGAGAAGGGGGATTCAAGGAAAAAGTACTTCAAGTCATCGCCGCTCCACGTGTTGCCGAGAAGTTCCCCCTCACAATCCTGAAGTCGGTACCCTCCGTATGCCAGTGAATCGATACCCTCCGTATGCCAGTGCTCCTGCTACCACGAAAGGTCCCTCCCAGTTGGGCTGGAGCTTCCTACCACTGCCTGCGACATCCACCTTCTTGAGAACTCAATCATCTTTGGTGAATTGCTTGATCCTTATGTGCTTGTCAAAATACCTGGCCATCATGTGTTTGACCTCTTCCTATCGGACCGATGCGATGTCCTGATTCCCTTCCACCAGATCGAGTGAGAGCCTCTACTCTTCATCATCTTCCTCTCTTCACACTCCCCCTTCTTCTGCGGCTACCACTCTTGAGCTCCCAATGTCGAACTCCATCGGATCACCACCTCTGAGCCATGAGATAGCTTTAATGAAGTCTCTCTTGTGGCGGTGCTCGGGTAGTCCTGAGGGCCAAGAGGTTGGAGGGGTGCTGCTCGACCCAATTTCCCTTCAGGTTCTCTACTTTCTTTCTTAGCAAAGTGACGATCACTTTGTTGGAAGCCTCGACATGTCCGCTGCTTCAGGGGTGGTGAACGGATGTGAAGAGTAGATCGATTCCTAGCTCCCTGCAGAACTTGATGAGCTCTGCACCTGCAAATTGCGGCCTGTTAACCATGATAATAGTGATTGGTAATCTATGTCTGCAGATGATCTCACCCCCCATATGAAATTCATCACGACCTGGGAGGTAGTCTTTGTTAGCGCCTTCGCCTCAATCCACTTAGTCAAATAATAAATCATCACTAGAATAAATCTTCTTTGTCTGCTTGCTTGGGGGAATGGCCCAATGAAGTCAATTCCTCAGATTGTGAAGGGCCACGGGGCCGTGATTGACCAGAGCTGTTGTGCATGTTGTAATTGGAGCGGTGCATGAAGTTGGCATCTTGAACACCTCTTTGTGAATTTATTTGTGTCCTTTCGGATGGTCGGCCTGCCTCAACACCCTCTTTTCTAGGGTCCTCCCGCCCGAATGGCTACGTACACTCAGTTGAATGATTCTCATCCAACACTCGAAGAACCTTTGCTTCGGAGATATATCATGCCAAAGAGCATGATAAGGTTTTTTTGATAAAGGTTTCTTTTATGAAGAAGGTAATAGGTTGTCTTGTATCTGAACCGCCTATTATTCTGAACCTCTGGGGGAAGCTTCCTCACGGTCAAGAATTCCACAAACAGATCAATCCAAGATGAGTGTTGGTCGATCTCCATGAGTTCTCCCTCCTCGATAATGAAATAATTCAGTTGTCACTCCCTCCCGCCGGGTAGCCATACTTGGCCAATTGATCCGCAGCCGCATTTTCTTCCCTCGGTACATGCTGGATGGTGAATGATCGGAAGGCGCCTACTAAGTCCTTTACTTTCAACAAATATCGAAGCAGGACCAATTCCGAAACCGCAAATTCTCCCCGGACTTGTGAGCCATCGTCAAGGAGTCAGAATATGTTCTGAGATCTTGAATTACCAACTCGAGAGCAAGGCAGAGGCCGGTGATTAAAACTTCATATTCCGCCCGGTTGTTTGTGATTGGGAAGCGGATGTCCGCCACATGTTCTATCTTGGCTTCTTGGGGGATCTTCAGAATTACCACAGCCCCAAACGAGAATTTACTAGATGCCTCGTCAACAAACATCTCACAAGCCTTCCATCCTTAAGTTTTTCCTCTTCTGCCTCTGTCGTGCAGTCAGCCAAAAAATCAACCACACTTGAGCCTCAATGCCGCCCATTGAATGAAGAAAAGATTGAACTCACTGAGTTCCACCGACTACTTGAAAATCTGCCCTGACCGCTCGATCCCGTCCAGGATGCTTTGGAGTGGGTGATCTGTGACCACCTTGATTGAATGGGCATCGAAGTAGTGCCTAAGCCTTCATGTTGAGATGATGAGCGCAAAGGCCAACTTTTCCAGGATGGGGTAGCGCAGCTCGGCGTTTCAGAGGACCTGACTCACAAAGCAAATGGAAAGCTACTTCTTCCCTTCCTCCAAATTGGGACCAAGCTCACTGCCTCGGTTCTTACATCCAAGTAGAGGTAAGGTCCTCCCCTTCCCTGGGTGCCTAAAAATTTGGGCTTGCGTAAATTGATGCTCTAACTTCTAGAATGCTTCTTCGCACTCGGTCGACCACTCGAAACTTTTATTATCATTCAGCGTAACAATCAAAAGAAAGGGGGGGATTTCTCACTAGCCTTTGAGAGGAACCTGCTCAAATCTGCGAGCTGACCTGTTAAGTGTTGAACCACCTTCACATTCCTCGGGGCCTCTGTAACACCCAAAAATCCCAGATTTAGTTCAAGTTGGGTGACACGGCCTGGGACATGGGCATGTCCTAGGGCGTGTCCTGCTCTGTATGGTTGGGCAGCCACTCGAGTGCTCGACGATCAGCACTCGAGTAGTTCTCGAGAGGGAACACGCCCTGCAACACGGGCGTGTCAGGGGTGTGTCCTCCTCTGGTCGACGAATTTCGTCCGATGAAAAACACGACAGAGGCGTATCTGCAGCCATGTAAGGGCACATGGCCTGTGACACGGGTGTGTCACAGGCCGTGTCCTTTTCTGGTTTTAGCCAAGGCAATGAGGCCTGGTGAACACGGGGTAGACACGAGTGTGTCTCTGGTCACACGGCCTCGGACACGGGCGTTTCACTTGGCCGTGTTGTCCTCGGGTTGAGATGGTTTTGCGCAGCCTGAGTACACGGCCACAGACACGGGCGTGTCTGAAGGCGTGTCAGGGCACACGGCCCGTGACACGGGCGTGTCACATGGTCGTGTACTGGTCTGAATAAGTCGGTTGTGTGCCGCTTAAGGTACACGGCCTGTGACACGGGCGTGTCACAGGCCATGTCAGGCAAAAAATGAGGCTTTTGTGGCAAAATCGTGGCCATCCATTTTCTCAGCTGTGATCTGAGGGCCCAAGTTCCTCCCTCCTTCCTTAAGGCCGAGGATGAGAAAGGCTTTCTCATTTTGAACTAAGCCTTCCTCTTTCTAAGAAACTAGAGAGAGATAGAGCAAGGAGGAGGAGGAGGAAGGGAGCCGGCCACCGGTGGAGCTGCAGAGTTCCGGTTAGAGATCCGAGGCCAGCATTGTGGAGGCAAAGCCGCTGCGGTACTTTCCAGCCGGCTAGAAATCTCATGGCGCCAAAGCGATCTTCAAGGGTAACG
Source organism: Platanthera guangdongensis (assembly GCA_039583875.1). Classification (NCBI taxonomy): domain Eukaryota; kingdom Viridiplantae; phylum Streptophyta; class Magnoliopsida; order Asparagales; family Orchidaceae; genus Platanthera; species Platanthera guangdongensis. The sequence continues at coordinate 121,511,062 of CM077154.1, read as the reverse complement.
ATCTTCCTTCTTAGCCATGTTAAGGCTTCCTTTTTGGCATGTGCATGGAATTCCCCCACCAGAGGGTGGATTTTGAAGGGATTCCCTTGAGTTGATTCTTGGAATCCCCACTAGTTTGGCATATAGATCCAAAATGGAGTACGAAATAGGCATGTTGTGTGAAGCCCATCTGGACAGGTTGGTCTGGGTTGGTGATATTGCATATACGCACCGGAGAAGACTCCGTGATGAAACATGTAGTTTATGGAGTCAATGGGTTGGACCTATGACGGGCAGTGGCAGGAAGTACTGAAGTGGTAGTCCGGGAAAATACCCTTATGATGTTTGTGATATTCAATGGATTGTACCTGTGAAGGATAGTAGCAGGAAGTACTGATTGGATGTCAGGAAAATACCCTTGATGCTTGTGATGTTTAATGGGTTGGACCTGTGAAAGATAATAGGAGGAAGTACTTGATTGAATGTCCAGGAAAATACCCTTGATACCTGTGATGTTTACTGGTTGTGCCTGTGAAGGGTAGTAGCAGGAAGTACTGGTACAGAAGTCCAGGAAAGACCCTCTGATACTTGTGAAACTTAATGGGTGGTGCCTGTGAAGGTAGTAATAGGAAGTACTGGTGTGCCCAGGAAAACGCCCAAGATTTATGCCAAACAGGTAAGGTGAAACCGACACGCACTTTTTCTTAGCCGCGAGTACATTGGTATTCGGTGATGGCAAGGCGACTTGAGCACCAGGGGGTGGTTGATCTGACCTGTGTTATGTCCGTCCGACTTGAAGACCTGAAAGTGCGGTCTGTTGGAGCGCATAGCGAGAGTCTTAGGCCTCCGCGCCACTAAGATTAAAGTCTCTGTCTGCACGTCATAGAGCAAAATGCCCAATATTACCATTGGGTTCCAGCCCTGATACGATGGTGGGCAACTGGTATATCCGGTACACCAAGAATGTACCCTAAGTACACGGATCGTCGGACCACGTGGCTGACGATTGTGATGGTTGTTTGTGCGTGAAAGCACAATGTATGATATATATCGGCCTGTGAATTATTATGCCTGCAGGGAAGGAATATCACTGCCCTAGGAAAGGGGTAGGGTCGTTATAATATTGGTCAGCTAAATGCTGACCGTTGCCTTGTTTGCCACCGTTGGGTGGACTGTCCTTGTACAGGTGCTGGAGAGCCGAGCGGGACATTTAAAGTTGAAGTCCCTGCTACTGCTACTGCTAGCCCTTGAAGGCTAAAATGAACATATTATGTTTTGTTCACGTGTGGCTGGCCTGCGCGCCGATGTTTGGAAGCCACTCTTGTAAAGAATAACTATATGGCCATACAGTCAAATGACTTTGTATTTGAGATACATTCCTATATTAATGTGGATGTGTTTATAGTGGACATTCATGGTTGGAGTTCAAATCTATGTTAAAAGCTTCTGCTAGAATGCTATGAATTAGGATGCGCAACCCTGGTATCACTTAGTGATTTCGCCGCCTGTTTTATCGTATATGATGTGGGGCCCCGATCAGACCTTCTATTATATATGGTTCACACGTGTCTGTGCGAACCACGTTAACATTAATGAACTCTTGAATATCCACTTTAGGAATGCAAATACATGTGTTTGAGGAACCTGCGCGTTCCTATCTTGTTGTTAGTGCTTGTGTATGGTCGCTAATGTGTGTGTCTTGTTCACCTATAAGTGACTCGAAGTGGTGCTGGGCAGTCGAAGATCAGCGTTCTGATGAGAGTACGACACCAGCTGAGGTGCCTACACCTCTGCCTTATACGAAAACTGTTCGATTAGTTGCTGAGGCCTTGCTTGCGTTGATTCAAGCACAACCTCTTGGGCAGGTGCATCCTGCATTGAGGCCAGAATAGGTTGCTACAAGGCCAGAACCTGTTGCGGCTGTGGAGCATTGAGCAGCTGAAAGGCAGTTGAAGTAGTTCATGAGCTTCAATCCGCTTATGTTTTCGGGTGTGGGATCACCTATGCAGGCAGAAGATTGGTTGTCACGCGTCAAGCGGATAATGATTGTGATCAGGACGGAGGAAGATCAGAAGGTCATCTTGGCCACCTTCTTACGGAAGGAGAGGCTCGTTTATGGTGGGATGAGATGGAACTACACCACTTAGCTGGCAGGCCGTTAACACAAGTGTCGATTGAGGAGTTCTCGCGACTCTTCCTAGTAAAGCACCTACCAGCGGCACAACACATTGCCATGGAAACGAGTTCCAAAGGCTAACACAAGTAGAAGGTAGTGTGGAGATGTACCTGCATGAGTTCACACGGTTGGACGATATGCGGGCTCCATATTTGCCGATGAGCAGAGGAAAACTAACAGGTTCTATGAAGTATTGCAGGACGAGTTGCGATTCTTGCTTTCAAGTTCAGTGAGCCAAGTATTCCAAGCGTTGGTTGACACTGCATGCGCATTGGAAAAGGACATGAAGAGGGTGCAAGAGAAGAGGGCCTTGACTGTGACAAAGCCGGAGTTTAAAGTGCCTTGACCTGGGAAATCATATTATAAAAAGAGATGGGGCAAGAGGTCCAAGTTATCTAGACAAGCTCCTTCTACGGTTGCATCAGGAGCAACGTCGGGGGCCACTTCGAGGCAGGAGACACGTACGTGCTTTACTTGTGGACGGGTGGGGCATATAGCCCGTGATTGTCGGTTGCCCGCCAAAGGGAGAAAATAAGGCAGGAGCGTCTTATGCTGAGAAGGGAAAGACAGTGGTGGAGTCCTCTACATCCCAGGCGCAGCCCCAAGTCTACAACTTTGGCCTTCAGGAGGCCATCAAGCAGAGTGACGTCGTAATAGGTACGAGTTAAGTTATTGAATGCTTTGCTTATTGCATATTTTGTATGTGGCTTGTGTGTGATGTGTGCGCCACAGGCTTTGTTATGATTCGGAACACGCTGGCGCGAGCACTGTTTGATACGGGTGCTTCACATTCATTTCTGTCTAAAGACTTCTTAGCTCGACTTGGGGTACCTAGTCATGTGAAGACAAATAGCGTCAGGGTGGTGTTACCGAATGATTATTTGATGCTTGCGGATAGGGTTTGCGATGTGGCGGTTCAAATTAGAAGTCGGGTTTTATGTTTGACTGCATATGTGTTGCCGATATCGGAGTTCGATGTGATCTTTGGTATGGACTGGCTCACGTAGCAGTATGCCTTGATTGATTGTAATGCCAAAGAGCTCACACTGGGCTAGATTACCGAGCATGAGACTAAGTTCGCTGGTATGCGAGGAGTGGGCGGGACCTTGATGTCTATACTCCAAGTCGTCAAGGCTGTTCGGAAGGGCGCGAAGTTATACTTCATGCTGATTCAGGTTATTGAGCCCAAGGCTAGTGTGTGTGATGTTCCGGTTGTATCGGAGTTTGTAGATTAGTTCCCTACGGATCTTCTTGGGCTACCACCCCAGCGGGAGATTGACTTCACGATCGAGTTGGTGCCAGATGCGAAACCTGTAGCCCGCTCGGCATATCGCATCGCGCCAAAGGAAATGGCTGAGTTGAAAATCCAGTTGCAAAAGTTATTGGAGCAGGGATATATACGCCCAAGTATGTCACCTTGGAGCGCACCTGTTCTGTTTGTGAAAAAGGACGGTGGTTTGCGGTTATGTATTGACTACCGTGAATTGAACAAGCTGACAAGAAGAACAAGTATCCGATTCCACGGATAGATGAATTGTTCGATCAGCTGGTGGGATCAACCGTCTACTCCAAATTGGATTTGAAGTCTGGTTATTACCAGTTGAGGATTTGGGAAGGTGACATTCCAAGACCGCATTTAGGACACGCTACGGTCATTATGAGTTCACGGTAACGCCGTTTGGGCTATGCAATGCGCCATCGGTATTCATGGACCTAATGCAACGAAAGTTTGAGAGTACTTGGACTTGTTCGTGATTGTATTCATTGATGATATCTTGGTGTACTCTCGATTTGAAGTTGATCACGCAAACCACTTGCGGTTGGTGTTGCACACCTTGCGAGAGAATAAGCTATATGCCAAGTTCTCGAAGTGCGAGTTTTGGCTATCGTCGGTGGCTTTTCTTGGCCATGTGGTAAGTGGAGAGGGCATAGCAGTGGATCCGGCAAAGATCAAAGTCATACAAGAATGGTCGGTGTTGTCTTCGGTGGCCGAAGTCAGGAGCTTCCTTGGACTGGCGTGCTACTATAGACGGTTTGTGGAAAACTTCTTTGCCTTCGTGAAAGGATCAGAAGTTCATTTAGACGCCAGAGTGCGTGCAAGCTTTTGAAGAGCTAAAGGTTCGTTTGACTGCGGCGCCTGTATTGACATCGCCATATGGTACTGACGACTATGAGATTTATAGTGATGCTTCAGGGAGCGGCTTAGGCTGCGTTCTTCTACAAATGAGAAGTGATTGCTTATAGCTCTCGCTAGTTGAAGGTGCATGAGCGAAATTATCCCGTCCACGACTTAGAGTTGGCGGCGGTGATCTTTGCACTGAAGTTATGGCGACATTATCTTTATGGCGTGAAAGTGGATATCTATACGGACCACAAGAGCCTAAAGTACTTGTTGGAGCAGAAGGACCTGAATATGCGATAACGAAGGTGGCTGGAGTTCCTGGGGACTACACATTTGCAATTCATCATACTCCGGGAAGGGAAATATGGTCCCTGATGCCTTGAGTTGGAGGGCTCCGACAAGGGCAAGTGGTTGCAGAGACACGATGAACGTCAAATCCAGGAGTTGGAAGCGTTAGAGATTTCTTGTGTTGACAAGAATTCCTCAGCCAATGCATGTCTGAACTAGACGGAGGTGCAATATGACCTTGCGGTCAGGGTTCGACGAGCAACGGAGCTAGATGAAAGTCTCCAATGCTATGCAAAGTATGGGCCAGATGGCAAATTCTCCTGGGATGACGGTCCTTTGCGGAAAGAGGGCCGTTTGTGCATCCCAAGTTTGGGTAAGTTGAGGGAAGAGTTGATGTATGAAGCGCACTATACGAAGTACTCATTCACCCTGGGAGCACAAAGATGTTCAGGGACATGAAGAAGCTGTTCTGGTGCCAGGACTAAAGAAAGATATCGCTCAATATGTGGCGAAATGCCAAGCTTGTGCTTTGGTGAAGGCGGAATGCCAGAAGCCTGGCGATTTCTTGAAGTCGTTGCCGATTCCGGAATGAAAGTTTGATGATATTTCAATGGATTTCGTGCACGGGTTGCCGAGATCTCAACGCGGGAATGATTCAATCTGGGTGATTGTTGACCAGTTGACAAAAGTGGCACACTTCCTTCCAAACAAATGGGACGATTCAGTGGAAAGTTTGGCAAAGCTCTATGTGGAGCAGATCGTATGGTTACACGGTGTTCCGCGCAACATCGTGAGCGATCGTGATGGCGATTTATATCAAATGATTGACGACTAATCCATCAGCTGTTGGGCACGAAGTTAACGTTCAGTACGACCTTTCATCCCCAAACGGATGGCCAAACTGAAAGGACCAACAGAACTATGGAGGATATGCTCCGAATGTGCGCCCTGGACTTTGGTAAGAGATGAGAAGATCATCTCTATCTGGTGGATTTTTCCTACAACAATAGCTTCCAAGCGAGCATCGTATGACACCGTTTGAAGCTCTGTATGGTCGGAAGTGTCGTACACCGTTAGCTTGGACAGAAGCAGGAGAATCCAAGGTTTATAACCGTAAAGAAGTCGATGAAGCTAACTCGACAATACACACTATTCGGGAGCGGTTACTGATAGCCCAAGATCGACAAGCGAAATACTACAACGCCAAGCACCGAAACGTGGAGTTCGCGGTGGGCGATTGGGTGTATTTGAAGATCAAACCCTTCAAAGGCGTGTCCAGGATTCGGCGACTGAAAAAGTTGAGTCCGAGATATCTTGGTCTGTTTGAAGTAGTGGAGCGAATTGGGAAAGCTGCATATATGCTAGCTCTTTTTGGCATACTTGGGTGGATTACATGATGTGTTTCACATCTCGGTGCTTCGGAAAGCTGTCAAAGATCCAGCTCAAGTGATCGAGAATGATCAGGTGCCGTGTGAAGTATGGGCTAACGATGAAAGTTAGACCCATTCAGATCGAGGATCACGTCGATAAATAGTTGCAGAACAAGACAATCATGATGGTCAAAGTCCGGTGGGACAATTGTGGCTGTGAGGAGCTAACATGGGAGCGAGAACAGACCATGCGAGCGGAATTTCCCGAATTGTTTATATAAACTGTTATGCAGTGCATCTCTTATTGTAACGAACATGTTGAAAGTTATAACATTTTGTTTTTGGTCTCCTTACTCTGTGCAATTCTCGGGACGAAATTTATTGTAAGGAGGAAGGGTTGTAACACCCCAAAATCTCAGATTTAGTTCAAGTTGGGTGACACAGCTGTGACACGGGCGTGTCCTAGGGCATGTCCTGCTCTGTATGGTTGGGCAGCCACTCGAGTGCTTGACGATCTGCACTCGAGTAGTTCTCGAGAGGGAACACGCCCTGCGACATGGGCGTGTTAGGGGGCGTGTCCTAGGGCATGCGGCCTATGACACGGGCGTGTCACAGGCCGTGTCCTTTTCTGGTTTTGGTCAGGGTAATGAGGCCTGGTGGATACGGGTGTGTCTCTGGGCACACGGCCTGGGACACGGGCGTGTCACTTGGCCGTGTTGTCCTCGGTTGAGATGGTTTGCGCAGCCTGATGTACACGACCACAGACACGGGCATGTCTGAAGGAGTGTCAGGGCACACGGCCCGTGACACGGGCGTATCATATGGCCGTGTACTGGTCTGGATGAGTCGATTGTGTGTCGCTTAAGGTACACGGCCTGTGACACGGGCATGTCACAGGCCGTGTCAGGCAAAAAATGAGGCTTTTGTGGCAAAATCGTGGCCGTCCATTTTCTCAGTTGGGATCTGAGGGCTCAAGTTCCTCCCTCCTTCTTTAAGGCCGAGGATGAGAAAGGCTTTCTCATTTTGAACTTAGCCTTCATATTTCTAAGAAACTAGAGAGAGATAGAGTAGGGAGGAGGAGGAGGAAGGAGCCGGCCACCGGTGGAGCTGCAGAGTTCTGGTTAAAGATCCGAGGCCAGCGTTGTGGAGGCAACGCCGACGCGGTACTTTCCAGCTGGCTAGAAATCTCAGGGCGCCAAAGCGATCGTCAAGGGTAACGATCGTCCTTCTTAGTCATGTGAAGGCTTCCTTTTTGGCATGTGCATGGAATTCCGCCACCAAAGAGTGGATTGTGAAGGGATTCCCTTGGGTTGATTCTTGGAATCCCCGCTAGTTTGGCATATAGATCCGGAAATAGAGTACGAAATATGCATGTTGTGTGAAGCCCATCTGGATAGGTTGGTCTGGATTGGTGATGTTGCATATACGCACCGGAGAAGACTCCGTGATGAAACGTGTAGTTTATGGAGTCAATGGGTTGGACCTGTGAAGGGCAGTAGCAGGAAGTACTGGAGTGGTAGTTCAGGAAAATACCCTTGTGATGTTTGTGATATTCAATGGGTTGTACCTGTGAAGGATAGTAGCAGGAAGTACTGGATTGGATGTCCAGGAAAATACCCTTGATGCTTGTGATGTTTAATGGGTTGGACCTGTGAAGGATAGTAGCAGGAAGTACTGGATTGAATGTCCAGGAAAATACCCTTGATACTTGTGATGTTTACTGGGTTGTGCCTGTGAAGGGTAGTAGCAGAAAGTACTAGTACGGAAGTCCAGGAAAGACCCTCTGATACTTGTGAAACTTAATGGGTGGTGCCTGTGAAGGGTAGTAACAGGAAGTACTGGTGTGCACAGGAAAACGCCCAGGCTTTATGCCAAACAGGTAAGGTGAAACCGGCCAGCGCCTTTTTCTTAGCCGCGAGTACATTGGTATTCGGTGATGGCAAGGCGGCTTGAGCAACGGGGGGTAGTTGATCTGACCTGCGTTATGTCCGTCCGACTTAAAGACCTGAAAGTACGGTCTGTTGGAGCGCATAGCGAGAATCTTAGCCTGCGCGCCACTAAGACTAAAGTCTCTAGCTGCACGCCATGGAGCAAAATGCTCAATATTACCGTTGGGTTCCAGCCTGATACGGTGGTGGCAACTGGTATATCCGGTACACCAAGAATGTGCTCTGAGTGCACGGATCGTCGGACCGCGTGGCTGACGATTGTGATGGTTTGTTTGTGCGCGAAAGCACAATGTGTGATATATATCAGCCGTGAATTGCTATGCATGCAGGGAAGGAATACACTGTCCCGGGAAAGGGGTAGGGTCGTTATAATATTGGTCAGCTGAATGCTGACCGTTGCCTTGTTTCCATCGTTGGGTGGACTGTCCTTGTACATGTGCTGGAGAGCCAAGCGGAACATTTAAAGGCTGAAGTCCTTGCTGCTGCTGCTAGCCCTTGAAGGCTAAAATGAACATATTATGTTTTGTTCATTTGTGGCCGGCCTGCGCGCCGATGTTTGGAAGCCACTCTTGTAAAGAATAACTGTAAGGCCATACGGTCAAATGACTTTGTATTTGAGATACATTCCTATATAAATGTGGATGTGTTTATAGTGGACATTCATGGTTGGAGTTCAAATCTATGTTAAAAGCTTCCGCTAGAATGCTATGAGTTAGGATGCGCAACTCTGGTATCACTTCGTGACTTCGCCGCCTGTTTTGTCATATATGATGTGGGGCCCCGGCCGGACCTTATATTATATGCTATATGAACGGATGGAGTCGTTACAGCCTCCATCTCCATGATCACCTTTATCTTATCTGAATTTGGCTCCACCCCTTCTAGGGTTCGGAGGTGCCCCAAGAACTGTCCCTTCCTCGCCCTAAAAACACATTTGGTTGGGTTGAGCCTCATCTTGTATTTTTGGAGCGCGACAAAGGTCTCCACCAAGTCTTTAAGGTGGTCTTCCACACTCTTACTTTTTATCAAGATATCGGCCACGTACACCTCAAGATTTCGCCCCTTTTGTTTTTTGAACACCTTGTCCATCATATACTGGTAGGTTGCCCCTGCATGTTTAAGCCCGAACTGCATTATTTTATAACAGTAACATCCATCATTTGTGATAAAAGAAACATGTTTCACATCGGGTGGTTGCATGCAGATTTGATGATAACCAGAAAAAGCATTTAAACAACTCCTAACAAGGAATCTGACGACTGAATCTATGAGCGCGTAGATTCTGGGCATGGGATATCAATTCTTAGGGCGGTGTTTATTAAGTATTGAAAAGTCGATACACATTCTCCACTTCTCCAATCTTTTCTTCACCATTACAACATTAGAGACTCATCCTGGATACTGGATCTCTTCGACAAATCTCGCATCCAGTAAATTTTGCACCTCCACTTGGATGGGCTCGGCCAGGACAGTGGTCGTCTTCCTCTTCTTTTGGCAAATGGGGCGGGTTCCCTGATCTAAGTTGAGGTGGTGGAAGGCAACGTCCGCATCGAATCCTGGTATGTCCTCTGCGCTCCAGGCGAAGATGTCCGCGTTCTCTTGGATGGACACAAGGATTCTCTCCTTACCTTCCTCCCTTAGCTCGCCACTAATCTTTACCTTCATGGGCATCCCGCCCTCAGCTTCGATCTCCTTCTCTTCAACTTCCTCCGTAGCTTTCAGCCTTGTGATTTCCTCCATCACCTTTTCGACCCTCGTGGCTTCCTTCTCCCACCTGATTGTGTTCACGGCACAGAGGTAGCATTCTCTCACCACTTTTGGATCGCTCCTGATCCGGATCTACAATCCTTCGATGATGTATTTTAGGCATTGGTGGAATGATGAGGGCACGTACTGGAACGCGTGGATGATGGGTCTTATGAAGATGGCGTTGTAGCTACTAGGAGCGTCCACGATCACAAAATGACGCAGCTTCGTTGTGCCTCCCAAGGTGATGACGAGCTTCGACCCTCCTTTGAACTCTTTTCTTTCTCTTGCAAAACCGAAAAGTTGGTTGTTAGTTGAAGTGACCCTCTTCTCTTCTACCGACATGGCTTTGAACGCCTTCTTGAACACAACATTGACCGAGCTCCCGTTATCAATGAGGATACGGGAGACCGTAAAGTTCTCCACCGCTGCTTGGATCACCAGGGCATAGTAAAAGGGATTTTCATTTTTGAACATGTCCTCCGCGGAGAATGTAATTTCCCCGATCATGGGCGGGGCCTACGAGGTGGATGTCATGCTCCATCGATAGACCGCATATAGGCTCCCTTTCTGGATTGCTTCTATTCCCGCAACTCCTTGGATTGCCCCGATCCCACCACGAGCTCCCTGGTCAACTCGATACTCGCACCCCCTCTAGTCCCTTCCTCCGACCCCCTCATTCCTTCCTGCCTCTCCTACCTCTAGCTCTCGTCGCCCCTCCCGGGCACCTTCCTCCGCTCCCCTCCTCAACTCCAAGAACTTCGGGCAAGACGCGGTGGTGTGGCCCTCAGACTGATGAAAGTCACAATAGAGGACCGCCCTCCGCTCTTTCCCCCTCCTCTTTTGTTGGGGTCTTCCTCCTTATCCTCGTCCTTTCCTGACCTCATAGGCCTCCTGTCGGGGTGCTTGGTCATGCCCTCATTGCCCTTGCCACCTCTCAGATGAGTATCGTCGTCCTCATCTCTCGGGCAAGAACCTCCTCCCTAAACGTCAGTGGTATCCTCCCCCAGTCATCCTCCGTGCTGGCCCGGCGGAAGGCCATTGGAATTTTCTCTCCAGGTCCCTCCATTCTCCTTCTTACCGCATCCTCTATTCCTCTCGCTTCCTTGGCTCTTCCTTTTTCTTAGCTCCTCTTTCTCCTTCCCTCGCATCCACTTTTTCCCCTGTCAGCTTCGCCACGAACCCCTTGCTTGAAGATTTTCCTTTGATGTATCGTATCGCTCGGTCGATCAGGTGCTAAAATGACACTGGGGGAATACGCTTGAGATCCATCTTAAATAGCCCGTCCTGTAAGCCCAGGGTGAAGGCAATCATCAGAGTGTGCCCGGGTACTTCTTAGACATGGAGGATTTCCTCCTAGAAGCGGTCCATGTACAATCCCAGCGGCTCATACGGTCCTTGCTTAAAGAGGAAGATTGCATCTGCCTTCTTCTTCCTTTTCTTCGATGTAGAAAAATGGAGGAGAAATCCCCGACTGAGGTATTCGAAACTGTAGATTGAGCCCGCCAACAGCTGATGAAACTAATCCCTCGCTTTCCCCCTGAAGGTTATGACGAACAACCGACACTTAAAAGAGTCAGACATCGGTCAAATTGATACCATGTCTTCGAACCACTATAGGTGTTGCAGGGGGTCATCTCTTCTGGCATAAAAATTCATGGGCGGCTCCACGAACCCAATCAGAACTGGCACCAACAACACTAACTTGTTAGTGCAAGCTGGTGACCTGCGCGAGCTCGCCCATGCTCCTCCTCTACGTCGCGAGTCGCCAGGGGGCTCTCAAAGAGGACCCGCAGCCGTATTAAATGATCGTCTCTCTCTGGGCACACCTCCTTGCCATGTCGTTGGACTCGACTTTCCTCGCCCTGTAAGGCATCATCCTGAGTTGGAGTCGCCACCTCGTCGCGCTGTGCGAGCAGACCTTGCACCATCTTCTCCATGGACTTCATCATTTCGACGAGCTCGGCGAACTGACCCTACTCACAAACTCACCAGCAGGGTGCGAGTTTTCATGTTGTCTCCTTAATCTCCATATTATACCATGACACTGTTAGACAAGTATTTTCTTCAAGAACTGTCAGTCCACGCTCACCGTACCAAAAATGTTAAAGCTCGGATACCGGTTCAACGGAGTTCGGACTGGGAGGGAACAGTTCAAGTTACTTGGCCCATCGCCGGTTGCTCGAGGTAGGCCAATCCGAGTCTGGATTCAATCTTAACTAATTTTAGATGGTTGCCTACACACAGACCCGGTGAGCTACAACGTGGAGGTCTCACCGCTCACCCGGAAGCGCGTATCACATCCCCCCCAAGCCGATGGTTAAGCTCGGCACCTTGGATGACACGTATCAAGAACTCTCTAAAATTCAGGAGCTCTGAGATGGTGGATTTGCCTTTCCAAGATGCTTTGAGGGTCTATTTATAGGCAAACCCCCAAAATCAAGGGCAAAATCGTCTTAATGGCCTGCAAGTAGCAGCCTCCGCCTTTTGGTTTTTGTTACTGACACCCCTGATTGGCCTGTGGATAGCAAAATCCCATTGTTTGAGATGGTTATGGGCAAACAAGGCTGAAATGCGAGTAGACGGAAGGGCATGCTGGCTCTCCTCACCGTGGCAAATTCACAAAGAGGACGGGGGTTGCCTCGCCTGCGTGCACCTCGACACGCAGTCGCTCTTGCCTCGGGTGCTAGTTCAGCGAGTTGGCATCTGGCTGGGGAGGTCGACACGCGATCGTCTATGGCGAGGTGTGAGGTCGCCTCGTCTGACCTAGTTTCTCCTGATGGGCTCGCTTGCCCTGGTTGGGCGTAGTCTAGACTGGGGTCAGTAAATTAGGGTTGTACCATGCATGTTGTAATGCTCCGAAAATTGTATTTGAGTTGGTCGCGTCCAAAAGGGATTTTGGTGCCTGTATAGGGGTACACGGCCTAGGACACGGGCGTGTCCAAGGCCGTGTCTGGCATGGTGTTTTGGCCGATTTTATCCAGAGAAGGACACAACAAGTAACATGGCTGAATGACAAAGGCGTGTCATTTGACACAGGCGTGTGCCTACCAGTGTCAGTACCCGTGTTCCTTAGAGTCGTGACGGTTGGCGTGAAAGTTAATCGTGGCACGCCTCCAGTCACGGGCGTGTCAGGCTGAGACACGGGCCTGTCTTGCCCGTGTGGTTTTTCTGCGTTCGACGATCGTGCCTGAATCGAGGCACACGGCCTGGGACACGGTCGTGTGCGAGACCGTGTTCGGCCTAGGTCTGTTGATTTTTTGGGCGGATCAGAGCCGTTCGATTTCTTTATTTAAAATCTAACGGCCCTGGGGAAACCCTGCTCTGTTAAGGTCGGGAATAGAGGATCAATTCCTCATTTTCTCCTTAGTCTCTCTCTCTCAAGGAGTTAGAAAGAGGAGGAAGAAGGAGGAGTTTTCCGGCTGCCGGCGGAGCACCGATTAGAGAACCGAGAGCGGATCCGTGGAGGGAATCTAGTTGCGAAGACTTTTATCTGGATAGTTTTCCATGGCGCCAAAGCGTACTACAAGGGTAACGATTCTCTATTTGAGCATGTGAAGCTCTTCCCTTTTGGATAGGGAAAACTCGCTCCCGCGAGTGTGCGGCGAGTGTGCGGTGTTCCTTGGGGTTGACGGGAATAGTCCCCCTTGTGTTGCATATAGAGTCTGAAATCGAAGTACGGGCATAGACATTGTGTGTGAAGCCTACCCGAACATGTTGGTCTGGATCGGCGATGTTGCATCTGTTATGATTTGCCGGAGAAGACTTCATGCTTTGGGTTTTCGGGTTTCTACGCGGTAGATTGCAGCAGGGATCCTTGGAGGTTAGCTCCAAGGCGCACCCGGAAAACTGAGCAGAATTGTTGTTCTGCTAACTTGGCGGTCTGGGAACTGGCCTTGAACATAACTGGGTTATGTGATTGATTGGAATATTAGGATCCGAGAGAAGCTTGTCCCGTGCGTACGTCTTAATGTGAACTACGTGGTTGAGCAACAGGCAAGTGGAATTGGACCTGGGCTATGTGGTTCGGTGCGAGAGACCAAAAAGGGGATTGGCCGTTGGCATAGTCGGGAGCCTTAGACAATGGTCAAAAGGATAAAATGCTCATGTTGTTGCCATACCGGAGTGGTGGTGAAGACGCTGAAGTGTCAGGATTCACCGTTAATGTGTCATGAGTGCATGGGTGTTTGGCCTTGCGAGCCTACACCTGTGTCGAAGTATGTTTATACATAATTGTTTAGATGGGCTAATGATATGCAGGAAAGGAGCACCGCCGTCCCGAGAAAGGGACGGGGTCATTATAATTTGGTCGACTTTAGCTGACCGTTGCCTGTTTGCCACCGTGCGGTGGAATGTTGCTTGCAGGTGCTGTGGAGTCGAGTGCAAAATAGCGGGTTGGAGCCCATGTTGCCGTGCTGGCCCTCGATGGCCTTAGCGTATAGTTATTTTTATTTTGTCATGTGTGGCCGGCCTGCAAGCCGATGTATGTAAGACACTATTTGATAAGTGAACTATTGTAAGGCCATAAGTCCATATATCTTTCAGTGTATTGTTATTTCATTCCAGTGGTAGTAATTGCGGACATTCATGTAAATTGATTATTCAGTTTGGGTTCTTTCTACTTTTAAAAGCTTCCGCTAGAATGCTCTGTGTTAGGACGAGTAGTCTTAATTGGATAGTTTGGTTATTAATACGTAACCCTTCCGTTTGTCTGTGGTATATGGCGCCGGGTTCCAGCTGGACCTTCTGTTATATGTCATACGACGGATGGGGGTGTTACACATGTAACTGGAGAGAACTTTTGCGGTGGTATAATAAACCATGAGTCATGGTGGCACGAAGATATCGGAGAACAAGCAGTAGGCGAGCATAGTGAACTGATGTGGGGATCACTCACAAACTGATTCAGCACATGAACAACAAACGCAATGTCAGGTCTAGTAATGGTGAAGTAAACAAGCTCCCAACCAGATGGCAATATCATGTCAGATCAGAAAGAGGAGAGCCCTCATCCAGACGCAGTTGAAGATGGAGCTCCATGGGAGTTGCAACAGTGCGAGAGTCGTACATAACAATACAAGCTAGGATATCTGAGGTGTAGTGCTGCTGAGATAACTGATGGCCAGTAGAAGTAGTAGAGAACTCGATGCCCAAAAAGTAGCGCAGTGTGCCAAGATTAGTAATCTGAAACTGTTGTTGAAGGTGACGCTTGTCAAACTAAACATCAGAGACATCGTCACCAGTGATAATCATGTTGTCCACATATAACAAGAGAGGGGTTCGACCCCGTGATGAAGAGTAGACAAACAGAGCTAGTGACTAGGCTGAAAACCAGCTGCAAGAACTATTGAACTGAAACGCTCAAACCAGGCATGAGGAGCCTGTTTGAGACCATAAAGTGCTTGACGGAGACGACAAACAAGACCATGAGGGATAGAGAGACCTGAGGAAGGAAGCATATACACCTCCTGCTACAAGTCGCCGTGAAGGAAAGCATTCTTCACATCCCGCTGAAACAAGAGCTGCTGACGAACAACTGCAATGGCAATGAGGGTCCTTATAGTAGTCAGGTGGGCCACAAGAGAAAAGGTCTCATCATAGTCCCGACCGTGCTCTTGCTGAAAAATGCAGGCCGCGAACCAGTCCTTGTATCTCTCCATTGTGCCATCTGAACAAGTCTTCACTTTGAATACCCACTTACATGTGATAGAATTGTACCAGAATGTAATGGAACTAGATCCCAAGTAGAAGTGCATTCCAAAGCACTCAACTCCTTAGACACGACAGTCTGCCAATCAGGAATCAGGACCGCCTCCCTATAGGTACTAAGCTCAGGAATGCCACAAGTAGTGGCAGGAAGAGCTGATAGGTCAAGGACTGGTAGATCAAGCAGCTGAGTAGCAAGGTTGACCGGATTGGGTGGGTGTCGATCACGAGTGGGGTAGCGTCATGCTGGAGGATATCCTACAGATAGCTCACTGGAAGAGACTGGATGTAGAGGGGAAGATGGCACATCTATAGGACAAGACCGACAAACATAGTGTCGAGCATAGTGCTGAGGAAGAGTAGAGGCACAAACCTGGATAGGAGAGTCAAGAGATTGTGGAGTTGACTCGGTAATAATAGGAGCACGAACCTGGACAGGAAGGTCAAAAGACTATGGAGATGACTCAGGAAGGACATGAGACGGTGACCCTAGTGGAGACAGAGTGTGAGATAACTGAAAGGAAGGTGACACTAACGGTGGTATGGAGAGAAAAAGAATGTCATCAACTGTAATGGAAATGTAAGAAGAGGGAGAAGAAGACGAAGGCGAGGATGAAGTAAAAAATGGGCGGTCCTTGTGCTCAGGACTATAATGTCTCGGGATGGAGCAAAAAGAATGTCATCAACAAAATATGTCTCGGGAAATTTGAACATGAAGAGCAACATGATCATAACATTTATAGCCCTTGTCCTCAGTGTACAACCCCGTATTCGCGAAAAGGGGCCCCCAAGCAGGGCGTAAGACTTGCTTCACAGTTTTAAGCTTTTTGAGGGTTTTGCACTCTTGGGGCCAATTTAGGATCGACCTTCATAATATACTAGTAGGGGATGCAATATTTGCCTCCCCCAACCTGTTTTCAGGGGGCAGGTGCAGCGAGAGGCCGACTCAAGGGTCCCAGCTCGCCTGGGGCCCCAGCTCGCCCAGGCCACCAGCTCGCCCAGGCTGCCAGCTAGCCCAGGCCGCCGGCTCGCCCAGGGTCCCAGCTCGCCCAGGGTCCCAGCCAGCTCGCCCAGGCCATCAGCTCGCCCAGGGTCACAGCTCGCCCAGGATCCCAGCGTGCCCAGACCGCCCGCTCGCCCAGGCCGCCAGCTCGCACAGGCCGCCGGCTCGCCTAGGGTCCCACCAGCTCGCCCAGGGTCCCAGCTCGCCCAGGGTCCCAGCTCGCCCAGGGTCCCAGCTCGCCCAAGGTCCCAGCTCGCCCAGGGTCCCAGCTCACTCAGGCCGCCAACAACTCGCCCAGGGTCCCAGCTCACTGAGGCCGCCAGCTCGCCCAGGCCGCCGGCTCGCCCAGGCCCCCAGCTCACCCAGGCCGCCAGCTCGCCTAGCCGCTTCTCGCCCAGCCGCAACTTTCCAGCATCAGTCTCGCCCAGGCCGCCAGCTCACCCAGGATGTCGGCTTGCCCAGGGTCCCAGCTCGCCCGGGTCCCAGCTCGCCCAGGGTCCCAGCTCGCCCAGGTAGCCAGCTCGCCCAGGCCGCCAGCTCGCCCAGGCCGCCGGCTCGCCCAGGCTGCCGGCTCGCCCAGGCTGCCGGCTCGCCCATGCCTCCAGCTCGCCCAGGCCGCCAGCTCGTCCAGGCTACAAGCTCGCCTAGCCGCTTCTCGCCTAGCCGCAGCTCGCCAGCCTCGGTCTTGCCCCGACCGCCTACTCGCCCGGCTTAGACTTCTCGCCCGGCTTGAGGGTCTGTCCCTGGTGGACTGCGATTAGTTGCTTAGAACAACGAGATTTGGCTATTGGTAGGCCAACCCGGGGGCATTTCGGTAATTTTGGGGGCAGCGGAGATCGGTTTATTTGCAGGCCATTCCCAGAAAACTATAAATAGACCCTTGAGGGTGCCTTGGAGAGCATTGATTCTTAGCCACTTAAATCCCTCTGCTTTATTCCTCCAAGACACCTAGCTCAAGCATTGGCTAGGGAGGGGGAGACCCCAAAGGTCTTCGGGTGTGAGGTGGGACCTCCACGCTAGAGCCGGTGGTCTGTTCCTAGTTTCCTGAGCCTTTGGTCCGTGACATTCGCCTGAGTGCAGTAAGTGTGAGGTCACTCCTTTTTAGGGACCCCCGAACTCTACAGAGATCGATTTCTCGGTTTCAACATCTTGGTGCGGTGAGCGTGGAGAGTGACCAGCACAGAAGATCTCAAGAGAGTGTCATGGCTGGAGATCAGGGAGGTAGTGATGACTCCCACGAGACCCCCAACCCAGGACCCTTTGTGGGGAGGGAAGAGTTCATGGCATCCATCCAAGGCATCATGAAGATACAGCAAAGTATTGCTCCTCGAGGTAACTGCTCAAC
Organism: Platanthera guangdongensis; assembly: GCA_039583875.1. NCBI lineage: Eukaryota > Viridiplantae > Streptophyta > Magnoliopsida > Asparagales > Orchidaceae > Platanthera > Platanthera guangdongensis. The sequence continues at coordinate 121,493,378 of CM077154.1, read as the reverse complement.
TCCCACCCCTCAAGACTTAGCTCTTAGGGTCTTGGCGAGACTGCTCCTAGGTTTCTCGGCGAGCTGTATCCCAGGGACCTAGGCGAGATGACCCCAGCAGGGGGAGAAGGAAGTGCACCAGGAAGACGGCCCGGGAAGGAGAGAATGGGCGATGGGGTCGAGCGAGATGTCAGAGTATGCCCTCTAGATGGAGTTCACGGTGGGGTTGCGCGAGGGGTTCTTCAAGATGAGTCTGACCCGAAAAGCCCCCCTTTCCATCGAGGAGCTGATGGAAAGAGCGACAGAGGAGATAACAACTGAGGCGACCAACCCGGCTTTGTCAAGAAGTTGGCAAGGTTAACAGAGGCAGAGTCGAAGGAGAAGGTGGCTCGAGGTATCAGGAGGGGAGAAAGAGAGAGGAGCAGAGAGCTCAAAGGTTCTAGGGACCTCAGGAAGGTCCGGAGCTAGGTTGGAGGCAGCAGGGAGGACCCATTCAGGGTCCAGGAAGAGGTCTCGCCCAAGATAGGGAGAACTTCCATGGAGGGCAGGGGAGGTTCAACTTCCAGAGGTAAGCCCCTAGGCAGCTCCTACCCCCACTACAGCAAGCCTCAGAAATAGGCAGAGGGGGAGTCAACGGGAGAGAACGCCGAGCCCGCCGAAGGAGGAGAGGAAGAGCATTGTCATACTGTGACTTCCACCAGTTTGGAGGGTCACATCATGGCTACCTTTCCGAGTTCCTGGAAGTGAGGGGGCGAGAGGCCCTGTACAGCAGCAGCCGCCGGTGCAGGTTGAAGTGGTTTCTTTACGAGCATGGAACTCGTTAGAAAAGAGCGGGGATTGTGTACAACCCCGTATTCGCGAAAAGGGGCCCCCAAGCAGGGTGTAAGATTTGCTTCATTGTTTTAAGCTTTTTGAGGGGTTTGCACTCTCGGGGGCCAATTTAGGGCCGACCTTCATAATATATTAGTAGGGGATGCAATATTTGCCTCCCCGACCTGTTTTCAGTGGGCGGTGCAGAGAGAGGCCGACTCAAGGGTCCCAGCTCGCCCAGGCTCCCAGCTCTCAAAGGGCCCTAGCTCGTCCAGGCCGCCAGCTCGCCCAGGCCGCCGGGGTCCCAGCTCGCCAAGGGTCCCAGCTTGCCAGGGTCCTAGCTCGCCTAGGCCGCCAGCTCGCCCAAGCCGCCAGCTCGCCCAGGCCACCGGATCGCACAGGGTCCCAGCTCGCCAGGTTCCCAGCTCGCCCAGGGTCCCAGCTCACCCAGGGTCCCAGCTCGCCCAGGGTCCCAGCTTGCCCAGGCCGCCAGCTCGCCCAGGCCGTCAGCTCTCCTAACCACTTCTCACCTATCCGTAGCTCTCCAGCCTCGGTCTTGCCCATGCCGCCAGCTCTCCCAAGCCGTCGGCTCGCCCAGGGTCCCAGCTTGCCCAGGGTCCCAGCTCGCCCAGGCCGCCAGCTCGCCCAGGCTGCCGGCTCGCCCAGGCCGCCAGCTCGCCCAGGCCACCAGCTCGCACAGGCCGCCAGCTCGCCTAGCCGCTTCTCGCCTAGCCGCAGCTCGCCAGCCTTGGTCTCACCCAGGCCACCTACTCGCCCCAGCCGCCTACTCGCCCGGCTTGGACTTCTCGCCCGGCTTGAGGGTCTGCCCCTGGTGGACTGCGATTAGCTGCTTAGAACAGCGGGATTTGGCTGTTGGCAGGCCAACCCGGGGGCATTTCGGTAATTTTTGGGGCCGCGGAGATTGGTTATTTGCAGGCCATTCCCAAAAAACTATAAATAGACCCTTGAGGGTGCCTTGAAGAGCATTGCTTCTTAGCCACTTAAATCCCTCTGCTTTCTTCCTCCAAGACACCTAGCTCAAGCATTGGCTAAGGAGGGGGAGACCCCAAAGGTCTTCCTGGTGTGAGGTGGGACCTCCACGCTAGAGCGAGGGTCCTGTTCCTAGTTTTCTGAGCCTTTGGTCCGTGACATTCGCCTGAGTGCAGTAAGTGTGAGGTCACCCCTTTTTAGGACCCTGAACTCCACAGAGACCGATTTCTCGATTTCAACACTCAGGACTATAACCAAGGAAGACACAAACACTGGAGTGAGCAGATAGTTTGGTGCGCTCACGAGGAGAAAGGAGAACATAACATAGACAACCAAACACACGTAGGTGGTCATAACGGGGAGGACAACCAAACAAGCGCTCACCAGTACTGTTACCCTATAGGAAAGTGGATGGTTGGAGGTTTATAAGATAGACAACAGTGGATATGGCTTCAGTCCAGAAGTGTGGAGGCACATAAGAAGCAATAAGGAGAGTATGTGTCGTCTCATTTGTATGACGATACTTCCTTTCTGCAGTGTCATTCTGAGAATGAACACCGGGACAGGAGAACTGAGAGGCCAAAAGATCACAAAAAGTATGTGACAAGTATCCCCCACCCAAGAATCAGAGCGAAACGAACGGATAGACGTGAACTGAGTACGCTCCATAGAGACAAACTCAAAGTATATGCAAAAAAAATTAGTACGAGAACACATCATATAAACTCAGGTATAATGAGAGAAATCATGAACAAAAATAATATAATAATGATGACCTCCTTTTAAAATAAATGGGGCAAGACCCCATACATCAAAGTGAACTTAAGCAAAAAGAAAATATGATCGAGACTCTCTGGATCGATATGAGAGTTGTAGCTGTTTGCCAAGCTTACAACCTGTACATGAGTGTGAGCGATCAACAAACATACGACCTAAGATATCCTGACGAACAAGATAGAAAAGTTGAGCTCCACTTGGATGGTCAAGAAGATGATGTCACTGCGGAAAGCTCACCGACGAAAGACAGATGGGAGATGTAACAGGGATAGCTGATAGTGAAGTGGTTGAGGGAAGCCGGAGATGATCAAGCACATAAACCCCGTTTCGGCGACGGCCAGTTCCAATGAGTGTCCTTGTGCGACGATCCTACACATGACACAAAAGAGCATCAAAAATAAAAAGATAACCTCGGGAAGCAAGCTGAATAAACGATATGAGATTCATGGAAAGCTTAGGAATATAAGCAACATCAGGAATATGAAAATGGAAGGTATGCAGAGAAACACAACTAGCAACATGTAAGGTGGCACCATCAGCAATGATGACACGTAGGTTAGAAGAAATAGACCGACAGGAACATAAGGGAGCTGCATCAAAGGTCATATAAAAGGAAGCACCAGAATCAAGTAACACGGAGGCCTTAGTGATACCTACAGAGGCAGATGCAGCCACTGAGTCGGTCTGTGAAGTGGAGGCATGGCTGACAACAGATGTTGAGGACGAAGAGGCATGACTCTAAGAGAGCTGCTGAACGGGCTGCATAATCTGATCAGGAACAGAGGTAGGGCTGTCAGAAGCAAGAGGCAGGATAGGAGCAGCTCGATATGGTGCGCCCTGCTGGCTAAGGACACGTTGTAAATTGCCGCATTCCGAACGAATGTGTCCCAAGTTGTGATAGTAGTGACAACGAGGAACATGACATTGGGAGGTCCCTAAGCTCAGTGATGCACCCGGCAAGGTACTGGGTAAAGCAACTGAAGATGGGCGATATGGAGCAGGAGCACTAATTCCAGTAGGAGGTAATACCGGCGAATCTGGTGTTGAAAAGCCTTACTAAGGGGCAGCAAGAACTGAGTTTGAAGAGGAGACTGGGTGTATGCCCTCCAAAGAGTGAAGATGGGACTCCTCGACGACAACAATAGCAAAACAGTCTCGCAGGGATGGTGGAACAACCCGGTGCATCAGCTGAGCACGTATAGACTCAAACTCGGGTCGAAGGCGCATAGACCTCATACATGCGCAGATGATCCATTTCCTCAACAATGGTGGTGCAACGAGCACAAGAGAGGCAACCAGAAGTAGACATTCCATCTAGCTGGCGTCATAAATCACTGAGCTCTGCAAAGAAGGTCTGAACAGAGCGGTCGTGCTGATGAGTAGAAACAAGTGTCTACACCAAGGAGTACTTTTGTGTCTGGCTGGAAGGCGGATATAGCTGAAGTAGATGATCCCAGATCTCCCTAGCAGTAGAAAAATCTCAAAAACCCATACGAATGGATATCTCAACAGACTGACAAAGAATTGTAATAATTCAGGCATCATCTTCATGTCATTTCTTCAAATTGAGCTCACTTGTGGCAGAAGGAGAAGATGCATCTGTCTCACTAGTGGTGGTAGGAGAGGATGCACTATCAACATGAATGAGTGATGGAGCCGGAGTAGAGCCATCCAGATGACCTCAAAGCTGCAATCCACAAAGAAGCACCCAAACCGTAGACGACCATTCCTTGTAATTGATCCCATTAAGGATGATGTCAGATTTTGGAAGGTATGAAATGTGAGATGAGGTCATTTGAACAAACCACGGCCGTAAAGGAAAAGGAATCTCACAGAGGATGGCAAGGGAAGACACTAGCGCTGGACAAACTAAGAAGTAAGAGGGCATAGGTAGAAGACGACACAGAAATGTGTTGTCTCGATGGTGAGATCGGAATCAACAGGGATCCGCAAGGATCGACGATCCAAAATTAGAAATCTGCTGGCAAGGGAAGACACCAGTGGAGCAAGATGGCGGGATCAACAGAGATCGGCGAAGCAAACAGCTGCAGGGAGCCAGTGAGATCAGCGAGCGGCGAACGATCGGGATCTGCGTGTAACGCCCCCTTATCCGTCACATAGCATATATCAGTAGGTCCGGTCGGGGCCCGACGCCATATATCACAGACAGACCGAAGGGTTACACAATGAAACAATCCTTCCAATAACCAACGTCCTACACATAGTACATTCTAGCGGAAGAAATTTAAATGTAGCAAATTAAGAACCCAGCCACAGCATGAATGTCCACTACAATAACCCAAAAGGAATGAACGTACAAATACACAAGTACTTGGCCTTATGGCCTTACAAGAGTTTACTCAAATAAATAGTGTCTTCCAAACCTCGGCACGTAGGCCGGTCACACATGAGAATAAAAGTAAACATTCATATATAGGCCTTCGAGGGCTGGCTCAGCAACAAGGGCTTTTGCCCGCTATTTTCCACTAGGCTTCGCAACACCTGCAAGAAATAATCCACCGAAGCAGTGGCAAACAAAAGCAACAGTCAGCTAAAGCTGACCAAATTTATAACGACCTCGCCCCTTTACTCGTTGAGGCAATGCTCCTTCCCTGCAGTGCGTTAGTAAAACCCAACAAGATAGTGAAAGTATAATTTAAGCACACTTCACCACAGACGTAGGCACATACGACCACACACCCCCGTGCTCTCAGGGCCCTTATACTGTGAACTCGGTCCACCACCGCTGCTAGGACGGCAAACTCGTGAGCATTTGAGTCTTTTCGGCAAAAGTCACGTCAATTGAAGGCATAGACAGCCTCAGACCCGCCCTCTATGCCATCGGTAGGCCCCTAAAACCGAACTGCATAGAGCAGGAATGGTTCCACTCAACTCGTTGCTCACCTCACCACGACAATTTAAGTCATCAGCGCGGGTCAAGCTTCTCCGAAGCCCGAGTATTGAACACACAATATTACATAACCCAGTTATGTACAATTTGGCTCCCAGGCCACCAAGATGGCAGAATCACGTTTCTGCCCAGTTTTCCGGGTGCACCTTGAGGTTAGTCCCCAATGCTCCCTGTTATAATCTACCGCGTAGAAAACCCGAAAAACAACCATCAGCGCGGAGTCTTCTCCGGCCATTCATGTAATGCAACATCACCGATCCAGAACAACTTGTCCGGGTAGGCTAAACACACCATACCTATGTCCGTTTCTCGATTCTGGACTGTACATGCAAAACAATGAGGATTATTCATGTCTACCTGAAGGAACACCTCACACTCACCGCATACTCGCGAGAGCGGGCTTCCTATGCAAAAGGAAAGAGGACTTCACATGTCCAAGATGAGAATCGTTATCCTAGCATTCCCCTTTAACGCCATGAATATCTATGCGGATGAAAAGCACCGCAACATCCTCGCCTCCGTAGATCTGAACTCGACTTGCGATTTGGGGTTCTGAAGCTCCACCGGTGGTCGGATCTCTCATCCTTCTTCTTCCTTGCTCTCCCTCTCTCTAGAACTCTTAGAAAAAGAAAACCCAAAAGAAATGAGGGTTTCTAAACCATATTCTTGGGTTAAAACCCTATCAGGACCAGCCAGGACCCTTAGATCCGAAAGGAAGGAAACGGACGGCCACGATTCGCACTTAAAATCCAAAACCTGGGCCGAACACAGCTTGTGACATGCCCGTGTCCAAGGCCGTGTGCCTCAATCGACGCCTAAAACCGGCGCATCCCGAAAAGAACACGGGCTCTCGACACGCCCGTGTCAGGCTTGACACGCCCGTGTCATCCAGTACATGCCTGTGTAGCTGGGCGTGTTCCTCCATCGACATAGGACCAACACTAACCCGAGGAGAACACGGGTATTTGACATGCCCGTGTCGAATTTGACATGCATGTGTTAGGCTGAACAAGCCTGGGCTCTAGGCCGTGTTCCACCCCCGACACTACACGGCTAACCACCCGAGCAGGACACGACCTGGGACACACCCGTGTCTCAGGCCGTGTTCGTTATTCGACGATCGTCGACTGTAATTTCGTCGACCACACGACCATCGTCGAACCCGAGCACGACACGGCCCTGGGACACGCCCGTGTCCTAGTCCGTGTGACCCCTATCAAGTTCCAAATTTAGCTCAAAACGCTACCCGTCCCTCTTTTGAGTTTCGGGGCGTTACAACTCTCTCTCTCTTAAAAGAATTTCGTCCCGAAATTACAGAAAGGAAATATATAAACAAAACTTAAACGGTACCTGAGTGGAATAACTCTGGGTACTCCTCAAGCATGGTCTGCTCTCGCTCCCACGAGAGCTCCTCCCGACCGCAGTTGTCCCAATGGACCTTGACCATCCTGATGTCTTTGTTACGCAATCACTTGACTTCCGAGTCCTCAATGAGAACGGGCTTGACCTTCGTCATCAACCCATTACCAACCGGTACTTGATCGACCGCAATCACTTGTGAAGGCTCTTGCACCGCCTTCTACGGCATCGATGTGTGGAATACGTCGTGTAGACCACTTAGTTCCACTGATAGCTTCAATCGATAAGCTGCTTCGCCAATCCGCTCTAGAACCTCAAACGGTCCAAGGTACCTCGGCTTAGTTTCTTCAAGCGTCGTACCCGCGAGACACCCTTGAACGGCTTAATCTTCAAGTACACCTAGTCTCCAACAGCGAACTCCACGTTCCTATGCTTGGCATTATAGTGCTTAGTTTGCCGGTCCTGAGAGATTAACAATCGTTCTCGAATAGTTCATACCAATGAAGTTGCATCTTCCAGTTCTTACCGCTTGTATAGCTTCGACTCACCCGTTTCTAACCATGACAACGACGTGCGACATCTCCTACCATAAAGGGCATCGAAGGGTGTCATTTGTATGCTCGTCTGGTAGCTATTGTTGTAAGTGAATTCCACCAAGTACAGGTGATCTTCCCACTGCTTCCCGAAATCCAGGACGCACATGCGAAGCATGTCTTCCATTGTCCTGTTGACTCTCTCGGTCTGACCATCTGTCTGCGGATGAAAGGCCGTGCTGAAACTCAGCTTGGTCCCCAACAGCTGCTGCACCAATCTCCAGTCATTGGACGTGAACCGCTCATCTCAGTCACTCATGATGCTGCGGGGCACACCGTGAAGCCGCACAATATTATCCACATATAATTTTGTCAATTTCTCCACAGAATCATCCTTCCTATACGGAATGAAGTGCGACACTTTCATCAACTGATCTACGAAATTATAATCCACTGCGACACTTTCACCCAGATGGCGTCATTTCCCTTCTGCGACCTTGGCAAAACCATGCACAAAGTCCATTGTAATGTCATCGAGCTTCCACTCCGGGATAGGCAAGGACTTCAAGAAACCTCCAGGCTTTTGGCACTCCGCCTTCACTAAGGCACATGTTTGACACTTCGCCACATAAAGTGCCACATCCTTCTTAAGTCCTGGCCACCAGAACAATTTCTTCATATCACGGTACATCTTCGTGCTCCGCGGGTGAATCAAGTACTTGGTATGATGAACCTCGTACATCAATTCCACCCGCAGTTTGCCCACATTTGGGATGCACAAACGAATATCCTTACATAGCAATCCATCCACAACATCAAATCTGTAATTTGATTCATCCAAAGCCTCGACCAAGATTTGCTTCATGTGGCCATCCAAATCCAGAGCCTGCCAAATCCGATAACCCAGGTCACACTGAACTTATGTCCAGTTCAATAGCGCTTCGGCACTAGTCTGCTTGTCAACACAAGAGATCTCCAACGCCTCCAACTCCCGAACCAAACGCTCGTCATGAACCGACAGCCAGTTGGCTTGAGCTGGGGCCCTGCGACTCAACGCATCCGCAACTACATTGCCTTTCCCAGGCACAAAATGAATCTTGAATGTGTAGTCCCCCAGGAACTCCATCCGTCTCCGCTGTCGCATGTTTAGATCCTTCTGATCCAACAAATACTTCAGGCTCTTGTGGTCGGTATAGATATCGACCTTCACCCCGTACAAGTAATGCCTCCACAGCTTCAGGGAAAATATCACGGCCGCTAACTCCAAGTCATGGACCAGATAATTCCTCTCATGCACCTTCAGCTGACGCGAGCCATAAGCTATCACACTTCCATGCTGCAGTAGAACACAACCCAATCCACTGCCCCAAGTATCGCTGTAGATCTCAAAGCCTTCGGTCCCACTCGGCGAACTTAGAACAAGCGTCGTGGTCAACCGACTTTTCAACTCTTCGAAAGCTCGTGCGCACTCAGGCGTCCAAACAAACTTCTGCTCTTTCCTCGTTAGAGTCGTGAGGGGTAACGCTATCCGCGAGAAGTTCTCCACGAACCGCCTGTAATAGCCGGCAAGCCCTAAAAAACTCCGGACTTCCACTACCGTAGACAACACAGGCCACTCTCGTATAACAACAATCTTCAACGGATCCACAAAAATTCCCTCTCCACTGACTATGTGACCAAGGAACGCTACTGAGGACAACCAAAATTCGCATTTGGAGAACTTGGCATACAGTTGATTCCTCCTCAGCGTCTCCAACACCAAATGCAGATGCTTAAAGTGATCCTCCTCACTCCGCGAGTACACCAATATATTGTCGATGAAGACGATCACAAAGTGGTCCAATTTCGAGTACACCGATGACCCGACTAACTAATCGAACAGATCATCAATCCTTGAGATCGGGTACTTGTTCTTCTCTATTAACTTGTTCAGCTCTCGATAATCGATACAGAGCCGCAAACTTCCATCCTTATTCTTCACAAAAAGGACCGGTGCGCTCCAAGGCGGCGAACTTGGATGCACATAACCCTGCTCCAACAGCTCTTCAAGTTGAACCTTCAGTTCCGTCATCTCCCGCTGAGGTGGGGCTCTAGGGAGATTGCCAGGGAACATACTAGGGTACTCGGATACCACTGAGATGTTGTCCAAACCTGGCTTGGGCTTTGAACCTTTCACCAAAGTGAGAAACAGTTCTGCACCAACACGAACCGCCTTAACCACCTAGACAGCAGGCATCAAAGTCTTGCTTGATCCCTTCAAGCCCGCAAAAGTCGTCTCACAATTAGTTCCCCATTTTACCTCCTTGCGGTTGCGATCAATGTATGCCCGCCGCTCCGAGAGTCAACTCATACCAAAGATCACATCGAACTCTACTATCGGCAGTAGCGACGCTTGTAAGTCAAACTCTTGACTCCCAATCCATATCTAAACGCAACAAACTCTACACGCGCGCATTGAGCACCAATTAGGCAACAACACATCCAATTTGTCTTTTGCCATCGAAGAAGGTGCTCTGATGAGCAATACAAATCCTTTGGACAAAAGGGAGTGCGAAGCTCCCGAATCAAATGGTGCTCTCGCCGGATAATCAAAAAGCAAAATAAAGCCTAGAACAAACAGTCCTAAGCTAACATGCGCAAGGGCAACAAGTATTTAAAGCTAAAATGCTATAAATTTAACTCATACCTATCACCACGTCCGCTCCAACAGTCTCGGGCAAAGTGTCCCGGCTTTCCACAGTTATAGCATGCGCCCAGGGTTCGGCTTGTAGTTTCCCCCGAAGCACCGGAAGAAGGGGCTGGACCCGAAGTCCTAGCCTTCTTATGGAACTTACGATACCCAGATTTTGAGGTAGGCGGCATTTTGAACACCGTTTCCTTTGCACTAGAGTCCTCAACTGCTCCTGACATTGCTTTCTTTGTCTTCTGAGCACCATCCTGACAATCTCGGGCAAAGTGCCCTTTCTTGCCACAAGTATGACAAGTGTAAGTAGCTTTGCTAGTCGATGTTCTAGCCCCCTTTTTCAGCGTTCTGCGGAATGCAGCTCTTATAGGGCTTGCAGAGTTCAATACCCTGCTCACTGGCATCTGGTGAGTCTTTCTCAAATCTACTTCCAAAGATCTAGCCGACTGCACTAAGGCTCGTAATCCCAATAATTTTGGTCCTAGCAATAGAATTCGCAGCTCGCCACGCGGACCATTATAAAATCTATCCACTATAGACTGCTCGTTATCCAACTCAAAGCATGGGTAACGGCTTATCATAAGAAATGCTTGTAAATATTCGTCAACTGAGTGGGCTCCCTGCACTAAACGTATGTTCAACTGCTGACCCGATGGTCTACCAAATGTCATTTGCTCCATCACGCCACCCGGGGTTGAAGCCACATCAAGGGCAAAGGGTTGCACATTCCTTCCATGTTGTGTATTAGTCATAACGAACACCTCTTCAACGACCCTTCTTATGGTTTCAAACGAAGGAGGGGTCTCGAGCACGTCGTTGGGTGCATTGTATTCCGCAGAAAACGAGCGTTCTGATGGCTTTACACCACTCCTGGTCACCTATAGTCGTACAAAACACAATTAAGTGACCGAACAAAATTGCAAAAAGCAATTATAGGAACACACAGGTTCCTCAAACATGTGTATTTTCATTCATAAGTGGACATTTATGGGTTCTTTTTGTGTTATAACGATGACGCACACACATGTGCTCACCACCCCTTAAAAGAATTCGTCCACGAATTCATTTAAGTTGACCGAAAACAGTAGTCTGATACCAAATTGTAACGCTCCATTATCCGTCGCATAGCATATAGTTGTAGATCCGGTCGGGGCCCGACGCCATATACCACAGACAGACCGAAGGGTTACGCAATGAAACCATCCTTCCAATAACCAACGTCCTACACATAGTACATTCTAGCAGAAGTAATTTAAATGTAGCAAATTAAGAACTCAGCCACAGCTTGAATGTCCACTATAATAACTCAAAAGGAATGAACGTACAAATACACAAGTACTTGACCTTATGGCCTTACAAGAGTTTACTCAAATAAATAGTGTCTTCCAAAACTCGGCACGCAGGCCAGTCATACATGAGAATAAAAGTAAACATTCATATATAGGCCTTCGAGGACCGGATCAACAACAAGGGATTTTGCCCGCTATTTGCCACTAGGCTCCGCAGCACCTGCAAGCAACAATCCACCAAAGCGATGACAAACAAAACCAACGGTCAGCTAAAGCTGACCAAATTATAACGACCCCGCCCCTTTACTCGGGGCAGCAATGCTTCTTCCCTGCAGTGCGTTAGTAAAACCCAACAAGATAGTGAAAGTACAATTTAAGCACACTTCACCACAGGCGTAGGCACATACGACCACACACCTCGTGCTCTCAGGGCACTTATACGGTGAACTCGGTCCACCACCGCCCCTAGGACGGTAAACTCGTGAGCATTTGAGTCTTTCCGGCAAAAGTCACGTCAATTGAAGACATCGACAACCTCAGACCCGCCCTCTATGCCATCGGTAGGCCCCTAAAACCGAACCGCATAAAGCGGGAACGGTTCCACTCAACCCGTTGCTCACCTCGCCACAATAATTTAAGTCATCGACGCGGGTCAAGCTTCCCCGAAGCCCGAGTATCGAACACATAATATTACATAACCCAGTTATGTACAAGTTGGCTCCCAGGCCACCAAGATGGCAGAACCACGTTTCTGCCCAGTTTTCCGGGTGCACCTTGAGGTTAGTCCCCAAGGCTCCCTGCTGAAATCTACCGCATAGAAAACCAGAAAAACAATCATCAGCACGGAATCTTCTCCGACCATTCATGCAATGCAACATCACCGATTCAGACCAACTTGTCTGGGTAGGCTTCACACACCATGCCTATGTTCGTTTCTCGATTCCGGACTCTACATGGAAAACAACGGGGACTATTCATGTATACCCGAAGGAACACCTCACACTCACCACATATTCGCGAGAGCGGGCTTCCTATGCAAAAGGAAAGAAGACTTCACATGTTCAAGATGAGAATCGTTACCATAGCATTCCTCTTCGGCTTCATGAAGATCTATGCGGATGAAAAGCACCGCAACGTCCTCGCCTCCGTAGATCCGAACTCGGCTTGCAATTTGGGGCTCCGAAGCTCCACCGGCGGACGGATCTCTCCTCCTTCTTCCTTGCTCTCCCCTCTCTCTAGAACTCTTAGAAAGAGAAAACCCAAAAGAAATGAGAGTTCCTAAACCCTATTCCAGGGTTAAACCCTGTCAGGACCAGCCAGGACCCTTAGATCCCAAAGGAAGGAAACAGACGGCCACGATTCGCACTTAAAATCCAAAACCTGGGCCGAACACGGCTTGTAACACGTCAGTGTCCAAGGCCGTGTGCCTCAATTGACGCCGAAACTGGCGCATCCCGAAAAGAACACTGGCTCTCGACACGCCCGTGTCAGGCTTGACACGCCCGTGTCAGGCTTGACACGCCCGTGTCAGGCTTGACACGCCCGTGTCATCCAGTACATGCCCGTGTAGCTGGGCGTGTTCCTCCATCGACACAGGACCAACACCAACCTGAGGAGAACACGGGTATTCGACACGCCCGTGTCAAGCTGAACACGCCGGGGCTCCAGGCCGTGTTCCACCCCCGACACTGCACGGCTAACCACCCGAGCAGGACACGGTCTGGGACACGCCCGTGTCTCAGGCCGTGTTCGTTGTTCGACGATCGTCGACTGCAATTTCGTCAACCACACGACCATCGTCGAACCCGAGCACGACACGGCCCTGGGACACGCCCGTGTCCCAGGCCGTGTGACCCCTACCAAGTTCCAAACTTGGCTCAAAACGCTACCCGTCCCACTTTTGAGTTTCGGGGCGTTACACTGCGATCGGCATGGAATAGGTCTGCGAGATCAACGAGCGGCGAACAGTCCACGAACAACATGACAGAATAGGCCGCGAAATATACAAACGATGACGAGAGCAGCAGAGCAGCGACCGAACGAGGAAGAGAAACCCTATCGACTTTGAGAGGTTTTTAGGTACCCGCATGCACGTAGAGGTAGGTGTAATACATTTTTAGGCACCGGATTTGAGATCTGACCGCCAACATTAAAGGGAGCAAAAAACATTTAAAAATAGGCAGGAGTTTTCGTTGATCGGATGGCAGGCCGGGCGGATCACACGGCTCGCAATGCATCGCTCGCATAATTCTGTACGTGCCCGCAGGCATCTAAAAATTTCTGATCGACTTTCATGTTTAAAACTAGTTATCTTTCCTTGGTGACAGTCATAACTATTGTTTTGCCAAATAAGCGATGTTTTTGTCCAAATTCAACTGAGCAAAAAAATTCATGCCGAACAGAGCCTAAATCTATTGATAAATTTAAAATTTTCAAGATTGAAGTAAAAAAGAATATTAGAGAAAATCATTAAGATTATTTTGTCTATCAAAGAATATGAAAAATTTGGCAGTCAAAACAACTCTGGACAACATAAAAGTCTATTTGCCAAATATTACGAGAATTGTGATATTGTAGCCCAATACTTCTTGTAAGGTATTCCTAAAGAAAATATGATGAAGAGTATGAGTAGAATAAATCTTCTTGAATATTATCAAGAGAAAGCTCTTAAGACATCAATACACATAATAATATTCCCGTCTACATCTGTGCCCAAGAAATATTTGAGCCGGCATGCACATCCTGAATCGTTCATTTTGTATTGTCCTACATAAGTTCATTTATATAAACCCTCAAAAAGTAATGTTGGTGTTAGGACCTCTTGTTGCTACAAGAGAACCTACATTTGTTGAATCACAAACCAAGATTCCGTTTGACACGGTGGTGGCGATTATGAACATGGAGGTTAAATTGTCATTCGTTAATATCCACCTAAAAAGCTTCATCCACTTTTATGTTCAAACGGATGATTTTTGTTAGGCAATTTTTAACGAATGACGATTTAACCCATACGTTTACGACCGTCATTACCGTGCCAAACGGAGCCTAAGTTTTAAAGTTTGATTTTGACGAGCAACCTAGTTAGGTTGCTCTCACAACATTAAATAAGTTGATGATATTAGACGTATTAGTTATACTGATTCCGCGCATTAAAAACTGGCGGTATGAACATATAGCAAAACTTATAAAGAAACCAGAGCTGCCTTTAAATGCAACTCTCATTGAGATTCCTCCACAAGCGGTTATGGTTCGGACACTTCCCAGTAGATTCATTAGATGGAGGAGAACTGCAGTTTCCTTAAACTATGAAACTGACCTGAGTGAGATCAATTGATCTTTTTCATGTGGTTGATTTAGTGATATTTACTGAAGTTGTTTCTGGTCTTCAAATAGAATTGTTGAGAACCAAGGTCCAGCGGGATTGGGTGTGTGTGAGACCGCATATTTGAGCTTCTTCATCGCGTTCCAGGTCTGGGTGTTGACCCCGGTGGGCCTCCCGTGTGGCGGAATATCCCTGCCATCACGTGGATGGATTAGTCACACATCGCCTGCAGCGGGTGGTCCTTGGTGTTTATGTACCCCCGTCCCCCCTTCCTACTACCTCGGGATTTTGGGAAGATGTGTGGTGACGAGTGCTTTCAACATGGTATCAAAGCCATCCCGCTGCGGGTGTGTGTTGAGAAACAAGGTCCAGCTGGATTGGGTGTGTGTGGGACCGCATATTTGGGCTTCCCCATCGCGTTCCAGGTCTGGGTGTTGACCGCGGTGGGCCCCCCGTGTGGCGGCATATCCCCGCCATCACGTGGATGGATTAGTCCCACATCGCTGCAGCGGGTGGTCCTTGGTGTTTATGTACCCCCGTCCCCCCTTCCTACTACCTCGGGATTTTGGGAAGATGTGTGGTGACGGGTGGTTTCAACAAGAATGATGGGTGAAATAAAGTCCATTATGCATAATAAATTTTGAGAATTAGTTAAAGTTACAAACTCATTAATTCTAAATGAGTATTTAAGATCAAGAATGATTCTAAAGGAAAAAAAATCGAGCGAAAGGTTTCACTAGCTATCAAAGGATTTACTCAGAAAGAAATGATCAATTACACAACATTATCTCATGTTTCCTTTAAAAACTCATTTATAGTAATAATGACATTTATACTTCAACATAATTTATAGTTACATCATATGTACATCAAGATCACATTCTTAAATGATGACCTAAATGAGGAACTCTGCATGGTTCAAGCAGATAGATTCAGATAGGAAAAAGGAAGTTCATTATTTCTCAACAATAGGTGTACATACATATTCATGAGCTATACACTCTAAGTTATATTTATCTCTAACCACCACAACCGCACCCCCCCCCCCCCCAAGTCAAGGGGGGATCATACATCGAGAGTTTGAATAATAATATGTATGTTGGTTCCGCGTCTGTGGCTTAGTCATCAAATCTGCAAGTTGTTGCTTAGAAGAAATATAGTGAGGAGCAAGAATACCATGACCATACTGCTCTTGTAGGAAGAAAGCATCAACCCCAATATGTTTGGCAAGAGAGTGTTTCGCTGGGTTCAGTGTAATCTGAATTGCACCAGTGTTATCACAGCGGAGTGGAGTAGAATCTAAAGATGCGACACCAAGGCCCTCAAGAAGTCATTAGAGCCAAATAATATCCTAAATGGTGGTAGTCATGTCCCGAAGTTCAGCCTCAGTACTGGAACGAGAGAGACCAGACTGTTTCTTGGACTGCCATGCAATGAGTGAAGAACCCAAGAACAGACAGAAACCCGTGATAGATCAACGATCAATAGGATCACTGGCCCAGGTAGCATCCGAGTAAGCACGGACCTGCGGAGAACTACAATTAGAGAAGAAGAGGCCTCGTGAAATCGTTGCTCGGAGATAGCGCAAGAGCAGCAGTAGATGACCATAATGCACAGAGGTAGGCGCACCAACAAATCGACTCAACACATGAACAGTATGTGCAATGTCGGGTCGAGTAATAGTGAGGTAGACGAGACACCCAACGAGATGACAATAGCGGGTAGGATAAGAAAGTGAAACCCCATCATCCGGACGTAACTGAAGGTGAAGCTCCATAGGGGTGTCCACAATATGAGAGTCAGAGAGAGCAGCCCGAGCTAGGAGATCTGATGTGTAAAGCCGCTGAGAGAGCTGAAAACCACAGTCAGTAGAGGTGACCTTAAGACCCAAGAAGTAGCTCAACTGTCCAAGGCCAGTTATCTGAAACTGTTGTTGAAGGTGATGCTTTACGAAGGTCACATGAGAAAGATCATCACCAGTGATAATCATATTATCCACATACAATGACAGAAGAGTCCGACCACGAGAGGAGGAATGCACAAACATGGTTGGACTCGGGAGAAAACCGGTGGCTATAATGGCTGAGCTGAAACGTGCAAACCACGCGCGGGGCACCAGCTTGAGCCTGTAAAGATCTCATCGTAAGAGACATACAAGCCCTGGAGGAGAGGAGAGACCGGGAGGGGGAAGAATGTACACCTTCTGTTGAAGGTCACAGTAAAGAAAGACATTTTTCACGTCGAGCTGGAACAAAGACCAGTGGCGAAAAGTTGCAACCACAATAAGAGTACGAACCATAGTTATGTGAGCAGCCTGAGCGAAGGTCTCGTCATAGTCTCGTCCCTGTTGCTGCTTAAAATAACGAGCCACAAGTCGAGTCGTGTACCTTTCCAGGGAACCATCTGAGCGAGTCTTGACCTTAAAGACCCACTTGAAATTAATATGCACATCACCGGGGGAAGAGGACAAACTCCCAAGTACGAGTGTGCCCGAGTGCTGCCAACTCAGCAGACATGACAGTCTGCAACTCAGGTATCTAGGCAGCCTCACGGTAGGAAGTCGACTCTAGAGTACCACAGGTAGTAGGAGGAAGGGAAGGCAGGTCCAGCGGTAGTGTAGCAAGGCTAAGGCGGTCGGGAGGACGTCGCGTACGAGGTGGGTTGCGACGCACAGGAGGATCATCCACGGGAGACTCGCTGGAGGAGACATGCACTGAGTTTGGGGGCACTGAAGGCGAGAGAACAGAAGGAGGGCGACGAGTGTAGTGATATGGAAGGCGGATGATGAGTGCATCAGAGGGATAGGTTGGTGGCGAAGTGGAGGAATGAGAAGAAGAAGAAGTAGACTGCGACATGGAAAGAGAAGGTGATGGAGTAGCCTGTGACAAGGGAAGAGGAGGTGGACATGCCAGGGGAGAGAATACATGAGGCGGAGAGATAGAAAGAGTGAGAAATTGCATGTCAGAGGGAGTAACGAATGAGTGTGAGGTCGAGTGGACAGAGGACACGAAAAAAGGGTAAGACTCGTCAAAAATAACATCACGTGAGATGCGAAGTCGACGTGCAACAGAGTCATAACATTGATAGCCTTTTTTGCTTAGTACTGTATTCAAGAAAGGCACAAGGAACAAACTGAGCAGAGAGCTTAGTACACTCACGTGGAGGGAGAAGAACATAACACTGACAGCCAAAAACACGAAGATGAGTGTATCATGAGGGTCAAGAGTACAGATAGTCACCAGGACACTGACCCCGAAGGAAAGTGGAGGGTTGGAGGTTGATAAGATAGACAACAATGGAAATAGCCTCAACCCAAAAATGAGGAGGAACATGAGAGGAGATAAAGTATGAGTTGTCTCAATAATGTGACGATGCTTCCTTTCAGCGGTGTCATTCTGAGTGTGTGCACCAGGACAAGCAAGCTGAAGGTGAGTGTTGTGAGTAGCTAGTAGATCTCGAAAAGCATGAGAGAGATACCCCCCTTGAATCAGAACGGAAAATGCGAAAGCCAAAAATTGTGTGCACCATAGCAGAAAAAGTAACATAGATCTGAAAAAATTCAGATTGAGAATGTATAAAGTAGACCCAACAATAACAAGAATAATCATCAACGAAAAGAACATAATACTGGTGTCCACCCTTGGATATAAAAGGTGTGGGTCCACATACATCAGAATGAACTAAGTCAAAAGGACGCTGAGACTTGGACTCACTAGACGGATATAGGAGTTGTAGTTGTTTACCGAGCTTGCAACCCAAACAAGAGTGAAACTGATCAATAGAAACACAGCCAAGAAAACCATGACTAATGAGAGAAGCTAGACGTGAACCGTTGGGAAAACAAAGACGGTGATGTCATTGAGAGAACCTACTGAAAGAAGACAAATGGAGGAAACTGTCGGTGATGATGAAGTGAATGGAGGTGGAGACAATCAAGGACGTACAGCTCGCTACGACGACGACCAACTCCAAGGAGTGTCCTAGTCAGACAATCATGCACACTGCATGTAAACTCATCAAAAATAACAAGACAACCGCGAGATGTGAGTTGGCTAGCGGATATGAGGTTCATGGATAACTTGGGTATGTAGGAAATATCAGAAACATGAAAATGGCTTGTATGAATGAGGTCACGACTGGTGATGTAGTGAGTGATGTCATCTGCGACCATGATACTAAGGGCGTGTAAGACAGGCTGACAGAACAAGAGGTGGGTGACATCATATGTCATGTGAAGTGAGGCTCCAGAGTCAAGCAACCAGTAGGACGGAGAGATACCTGCAGGGGCGAAGGAAGCCAGGTGAGAGGAGCGAGGCAGTGAAGCCTGCTAGGAGAACTGTTGGGCAATCAGCTGAGTAAGCTCAAATGCAGAAAAAGGCTACGCTGGAGCCGAAAAGTGCACGTAAGGAGCACCAGGAGCACAATGATGACCAGACTGCTGAGTCATCTGAAGCTTGCAACACTCGGATATGGCATGACCAAGATACTGACAGTAGTGACAACGAACAGACGGGCGACAAGAAGCACCGGACCGAGATGCAGAATGTGTCGGAGGAGGACGAGCACCAAAATCCATCGAGACGATCAACCGAGGAAGGTCAGGGTTGTGGGATCAGCCAGAGAAGAAGATCAGGGCTTCGAAATTAGCCAGGGAGGAATATCGGGGGTGCTGACACAACCAGAGAGGAAGGTCGAGGAGGGCGAAGTGGTCGTGTTGTTGGAAGGAGTTGTTGTAGTCGACAGTAGGCAGCATGGGAGGAGATTGGGATGGCCGCCGGGGTGAGTGTTGCAGATCTCTACCGGTGCGAACTAAAAGAGGTTGTTGGAGCGTCAGATTGGAAGTTGCCCCGCTGGACGACGAAGCTTCCTCCAGCAAAAATAGGAATGAAACCCTAACCTCTGATACCATGATGGGAAAAAGAGAATTCATTATTTCTCAACAATAGGTGTACATATATATACATGAGCTATACACTTTAAGCTATATCTATCTCTAACCGATTCAAGCGTGATCATTTCTGAACAATTTATGTGCAAACTCAACAAATTTTTATATGATTTAAAAGCAAACCTTGAAAATAAAGTAAACAATTGCATATATCTCAAAATTAACAAGAGCAAATTCATCATTTTAATTATCTATGAAATTGTATTGAGAATATATGTGGAATCTATATGCTATAAAGAAAAATCCACATGGATTTAGCCAAATGAAAAGGCTAAACAGTTATCATTAGAAATTAAACAGAGTTGTGCTTCCATTTTTGGAGAGTAAATCTAGATTCTATGTCTAACTTCATTCATACTAAGAAGGATTAGCGTTTTCCCTGAAAGTCTTCAGCCAATCACAGTGCTTCTGACTTCTGCCGCTTCAGGTACTGAAGAATAGGCTCCTTCACCTGTACAAAAAAAAAACTTCATTAACGGCATGGTTGGTTTGAAGGAACCCTAGAGAATGTAAAAGCAATTTAATTCAAAATTCATATTTCGTGAACTGTTCCAATATATAATTAATAAACATTTAAATTTACGTCAGAGATGTGTGCAAATGCATTTCCTCATAATAATAACTAGCATAAAGGGCAAGGGCCTTCTATGCACAATATTTTTATTTTATTTTATTTTATTTATGTTTATGTTTATTTTTGAAAATTTTAATAATGAAATAATTAAAATATAAACTTGATGGAATGACTAATAAATTTGATGGTATAACCCCTATTTATCTATTAATAGCAATAGATAATAATTGTTAGATATGATGTATATTTTGGGTGATAGAGTTAGCTTAGATCTACCTCGGGTGTTGGGATCACCCTCTCTTGTACGTGTATATATATTAGGGTTGTTCATAGTGAATATACAAAGAAAGTCCTTTATTCCTACTATCATGATATTAGAGCCAGGTTGCCACTTGCAAACCGCTCGTGCCGACAAAACCGTCTCCTACACTTGATTACGTCGCATGTTCCGCCCACAAGCTGCCTCCAGCCGATCGTCTAGCGTTTGGACAATCAACTACAACGCTAATCCCGAGCTCATGTGCTTTCCGTGTTTCGCCTATTGCTCCGTTTCCACAAATCACTGCTTTTCGCATTCCGACAATTGCTAGTTTCATCCTCCGCAAGCTGATTCCGTCGATCGATCTCAGCTTTCAGCTTTCGTCGACCGCAAGCTGATTCTGTTGGTTGCTCCTTCAGCCGATCTACTGTGTCACTAATTCCAATCTCCCGTCTTTCGTGGTCATTGTGTTGCTCGATTCTCTCGATCCCGGATCCCGCAAACAGCACTAGAGTCCCAGTTACTCATTCGCTCTTCTGCAGCCGCTCTTTCGCTCTTCTGTCGACCTTCTGACGCTCCAGCTGCTAACATGCTATTCAAATTCGATTTAGACGATCCGTGACTTTGACACTCCACGACCTTCTTCTCTGACTGACTTGGCAGCCCCGCTCTTCTTCTCTACTGATCCTGCGGCCCCGACCTCCTCAGTTGATCATCTCGATGGCATCCGGTGCTCGTCCCCCTTCGATACCTTCTGCAACACAGTTTGGTGCTTCTCATCACCCTTCTGCCCAATGTCGAGAACTGTCAGTGTCTTGGTCATGTTAAATCTGTGTGTCAAAAGCTTTAGAGGGTTCAACAGTCTTGTTAGCAGCGTGCTCCTGGTGCACCTTCCGCTCACATTTCGAATCCAACGCAGTCTCTCTCTGTATTTGAGCTTGCTCAGCTAATTTCCCAACAGTTCTCTCACCAGGCTTCACTGCCTCGCTCCTTTGCATCCGCACTTCCACCGACTACCTCTGACGCCTCTGTCTCTCAACCGGCTGTCTCCGCCCCTGCAAGTATCTCCCCCTCCGACTGGTCGCTTGACTCTGGAGCCTCTTTTCACATGACTTATGATGTTATTCACCTCTTGCCCTATCAGCCCGTCTTATCTGCATTTAGTATCATGGTAGCAAATGGCACCATTCACCCCATCACCAACCGTCACCTCCTTCATACCAGTCACTTTCATGTTCCCGATATTGCATACATACCCAAGTTATCCATGAACCTTATATCCGCCAACCAGCTCACATCCCACGATTGTCTTGTTATCTTTGATGAGTTTACATGTCGTGTGCAGGATCGTCTGACTGGGGCACTGCTTGGAGTCAGTCGTCTTTGTAACGGGGTGTACGTCCTTGATCGTCTCCATCTTCCATCCACTTCCTCATCACCGACAGCTTCTACTCTTTGTATTCCTTCGGTGGGCTTCTCTCAGTGGCAGCATCGGCATGGTCATCCTAGTGATTCGCGTCTTGCAACTCATATCAGTCATGGCCTCCTTGGTCGTATTCCTGTTGATCGGTCTCTCTCTTGTATGGATTGTAAGCTTGGTAAAAAGCTGCAACTCTCATATCCGTCTAGTGAGTCTAGGTCTCGGCGTTCTTTTAATCTAGTTCATTCTAATGTATTGGAACCCACACTTTTTGTATCCAAGAGCGAACACCAGTATATGTTATTTTTGTTGATGATTATTCTCGTTATTGTTGGTTGTACTTTATGCATTTTCGCTCTGAGTTTTTCAGATTTATGTTACATTTTCTATTATGTTGTGTACACAGTTCTCTGCTTCCATACGTATTTTCCGTTCTGATTCAGGGAGGGAGCACCTCTCTCATGCCTTTTGAGATCTACTAACTATTCACGACATTCTTTCTCAGCTTGTCTGTCCTGGTGCTCACGCACAGAATGACATCGCTAAAAGGAAGCATCGTCACATTATTGAGACAGCGTGTACCCTTTTTATCTCCTCTCACGTCCCTCCTCATTTTGGGGCTGAGGCTATTTGCACCACTGTTTATCTTATTAACCTGCAGTCTTCCACTTTTCTTTAGGGACAGAGTCTTGGTGAGTGTTTGCACTCCAGACCCCCCAAGTTACACTCATCTTCATGTTTTTGGTTGTCGATGTTATGTTCTTCTCCCTCCATATAAGCATACCAAGTTCACTACTAGGTCTGTTCCTCACCGCACCAAAATGTTGAAACCGGAAAATCGGTCTCATGTGGAGTTCGACCCTTGGGGAAGGGGTGACCGCGCACCTACTACCCTCAAGCGAACGATCTAGGCACAAGATTAGGAACACAAGGGACAGACCCAAGGTCTCAGCGTGGAGGACCCGCCGCATACCCGGAAGACTAACTAACTCTTCCCCTCCCAAGCCAATGGCTGAGCTAAGGCACCTTCGGAGGGCTCTCTTGGCCAACCGGAACATCCAAGGAGGATCTCAAGATCCACTCCCAAACTAGAGGTGTCACCTCGGGTCTATGTAAAATGTCCCCCGCCCGCCTTACTATTGGCGCAAAACCGCCCAGCAGCCCTACTCTACGCAGCCCCAATTGGGCCGCTAATAGCGGAACTCCGCTACTCTGAAAGGATGGCAACGGGCCATCAGGGGCTTCCCGGCATCTATACCTCGGGGCCCACACGGGGGAGCGGTTCACGAACACGCCGCTCGCCCAAGACAGGAGGAGTAAACTATAATCGCAGAGCATCACAGATATGAAAAAATATTACAGGAATATAAATTCCATACTCGGCACGCAGGCCGGAAATATAAACAAAAAGGCCTTCGAGGGCCAGCACAAGCTTGGGCTTAAGTCCGCTACTCTCCGCCTGGTACTGCAACACTTGTACGCCAACGTCTCGACGAGCGGCGGCCAACTAGTCATCGGTCGGCTAATATAAGCGGGCCAAACATATTGCGCACACCCCCTTTTATGGGGCTTGTGGCGCGCATTCCCTGCAAGCGGTTAAATAAACAACTTCCTCGGAGTCTTCTCCGGGAACCCCAGAACATCACCAATCCGGCTCACACGTCCGAATGGGCTTCACACAGCATGCCTAAACCCGTACTCACGCTTCCGGGTACTAATGCAATTAATTGCGGGGGCGTACACGTCAACCCGTCGGGAAGCTCCCTTCCCCCCACGCGTTGGTGGAGAGGGGCTTCCGTGCAAATATGTAAACTGAAAGCTTCACCTGCCCAAGTTGAAACATCGTTACCCTTGTCGCGTGCTTGGCGGCGGGGACGGGAGAGGAGCTCCGAGTCGATCCTACTGCATACGGCCGCGTCGGTGGTCGATCTCCACTCCAGGCCGAGCCTCGCTCCAGGCCGAGCCTCGCTCCAGGCCGAGCCTCGCTCCAGGCCGAGCCTCGCTCCAGGCCGAGCCTCGCTCCAGGCCGAGCCTCGCTCCAGGCCGAGCCTCGCTCCAGGCCGAGCCTCGCCCGGGCTGCTGCTTTGCCGGCGACGGGAGAGAGGGGAAAAGGGGGGCGGCCGGCTCCCGCTTTGCCGGCGACGGGAGAGAAAGGGAAAGGGGCTGTCGGGCTGCTGCTTTGCCAGCGACGGGGGAGAGGGGAGAATGGCGGCCGTGCCCTGCTGCTTCAGGCGGCGGCGGGAGAGGACGAAGAAGGAGGCCGTGGCGGCTGCACTGTTTGGCCGAGGGTGAGAAAGGGAGGGGGCGGGCGGCCCCTTGCTGCTCCAGGCCGAGGGTGAGAGAGGGAGGGGGCGGCGGCGGCGCTGCTTTGCCAGCGACGGGAGAGGGCGGGGAAGGGGCGGCGGCGGCGGCGGCTGGGCTCCAGGACCGACCGGGCTAGGGCTCTTCTTCCCCCCCCCCCCCCCCCCCCGATTTCTCCCTGCTCTCTCATTTTCCCCCGACCCCTCCTGCTGTAACCCGTGCCCCCCATCCTCTTTATCTCTCTCTTTTTTATTTTTTTCTTCACTTTACTTGCTGTGTCCCGACCCCCCCCCCTCAAAACCGTGGCCCCCTTTTTCTCTTATCCCTTCTCCTTTCTCTTATAACAAAATATATAATATATACATAATATATTATATATATTATAATATATATATATATATATATAATATATATATATATATATTGTATATAAATTAAGAACTCATGCGCATAGAACCTCCGCACGTACGCACGCACGAGGACTCGCACGTCCTCAAACGGGGTCGCACCGACTCGTCGTCCATAACACGCCCCTAGGCTGACATTTGGGGAGGGTCCCACTCGCCCGGCTACGGGGTTGTACACAATCTCCGCTCTTTTCGAGCTTGGCACAAGCTCGGAAAGAATCATCCAACCCAACGTATCCGGCGAGTGGGAGCCGACCCAAAAAAAAGTTTGAGAGAAACTGAAATCTGCACTTGGAGCATCGATCTCTCCACGACCTTTCTGATCTTTTTGAATCACTCGATACCCTTTGGCTCACTGCTATCGAATTGCCTTTATACCAATACTTACAACAAGTATACAATTTCTCGTGATATCGTGAAACAACAAAGCTGTATCTTCTGTATCCTCTTGTACACGCTGAGCTAGTCCTTTCCCCCCAGGTGTGCCTACAGCCCTGCCAGCTAGTGAGAGCCTGACAGCGAGTCTACCCGGGGCCGAGCAGCACTCGGGGTCCCTTACCCCCCAGGTGTGCCTACAGCCCTGCCAGCTAGTGGGAGCCTGACAGCGAATCTACCCGGGGCCGAGCATCACTCGGGGTCCTGCAAAATATCCAAACTCTCTCTCCAAACTCCAAACTCTCTCCCTTACCCCCCAGGTGTGCCTACAGCCCTGCCAGCTAGTGGGAGCCTGACAGCGAGTCTACCCGGGGCCGAGCAGCGCTCGGGGTCCTGCAAAATATCCAAACTCTCTCTCCAAACTCCAAACTCTCTCCCTTACCCCCCAGGTGTGCCTACAGCCCTGCCAGCTAGTGGGAGCCTGACAGCGAGTCTACCCGGGGCCGAGCAGCGCTCGGGGTCCTGCAAAATATCCAAACTCTCTCTCCAAACTCCAAACTCTCTCCCTTACCCCCCAGGTGTGCCTACAGCCCTGCCAGCTAGTGGGAGCCTGACAGCGAGTCTACCCGGGGCCGAGCAGCGCTCGGGGTCCTGCAAAATATCCAAACTCTCTCTCCAAACTCCAAACTCTCTCCCTTACCCCCCAGGTGTGCCTACAGCCCTGCCAGCTAGTGGGAGCCTGACAGCGAGTCTACCCGGGGCCGAGCAGCGCTCGGGGTCCTGCAAAATATCTGAACTCTCTCTCCAAACTCCAAACTCTCTCCCTTAACCCCCAGGTGTGCCTACAGCCCTGCCAGCTAGTGGGAGCCTGACAGCGAGTCTACCCGGGGCCGAGCAGCGCTCGGGGTCCTGCAAAAATATCCAAGAACCAATCCTTTCCCCCCAGGTGTGCCTACAGCCCTGTCAGCTAATGAGAGCCTGACAGCGAGTCTACCCGGGGTCCACTACTACCGCCATCGAGTGACTTCCAGCCCTGCCAGCTAGGTGAGAGCCTGACAGCGGGATCTGCTCGAGGCCCACGGATGACACCGAGTGACTTCCAGCCCTGCCAGCTAGGTGAGAGCCTGACAGCGGGATCTGCTCGGGGTCCAAAACTACTATCGTCATCGAGTGACTTCCAGCCCTGCCAGCTAGGTGAGAGCCTGACAGCGGGATCTGTTCGAGGCCCATGGATGACACCGAGTGACTTCCAGCCCTGCCAGCTAGGTGAGAGTCTGACAGCGGGATCTGCTCGGGGTCCAAAACTACTACCACCATCGAGTGACTTCCAGCCCTGCCAGCTAGGTGAGAGCCTGACAGCGGGATCTGCTCGAGGCCCACGGATGACACCGAGTGACTTCCAGCCCTGCCAGCTAGGTGAGAGCCTGACAGCGGGATCTGCTCGGGGTCCAAAACTACTACCACCATCGAGTGACTTCCAGCCCTGCCAGCTAGGTGAGAGCCTGACAACGGGATCTGATCGAGGCCCACGGATGACACTGAGTGACTTCTAGCCCTGCCAGCTAGGTGAGAGCCTGACAGCGGGATCTGCTCGGGGTCCAAAACTACTACCACCATCGAGTGACTTCCAGCCCTGTCAGCTAGGTGAGAGCCTGACAGCGGGATCTGTTCGAGGCCTACGGATGACACCGAGTGACTTTCAGGCCTGCCAGCTAGGTGAGAGCCTGACAGCGGGATCTGCTCGGGGTCCAAAACTACTACCACTATCGAGTGACTTCCAGCCCTGCCAGCTAGGTGAGAGCCTGACAGCGGGATCTGCTCGAGGCCCACAGATGACACCGAGTGACTTCCAGCCCTGCCAGCTAGGTGAGAGCCTGACAGCGGGATCTGCTCGGGGTCCAAAACTACTATCTCCATCGAGTGACTTCCAGCCCTGCCAGCTAGGTGAGAGCCTGACAGCGGGATCTGCTCGAGGCCCACGGATGACACCGAGTGACTTCCAGCCCTGCCAGCTAGGTGAAAGCCTGACAACGGGATCTGCTCGGGGTCCAAAACTACTACCACCATCGAGTGACTTCCAGCCCTGCCAGCTAGGTGAGAGCCTGACAGCGGGATCTGCTCGAGGCCCACGGATGACACCGAGTGACTTCCAGCCCTGCCAGCTAGGTGAGAGCCTGACAGCGGGATCTGCTCGGGGTCCAAAACTACTACCACCATCGAGTGACTTCCAGCCCTGCCAGCTAGGTGAGAGCCTGACAGCGGGATCTGCTCGAGGCCCACGGATGACACCGAGTGACTTCCAGCCCTGCCAGCTAGGTGAGAGCCTGACAGCGGGATCTGCTCGGGGTCCAAATTCACTTCACTTCTTCATGCGAGCTCATTGTAATAGTATTGGCGTGTTTAAAGAACTCTAATTAAAAATCAAAGCACCACTTACATACCTAAAAGAAAAGAGCGCTTCAAATAGGTGCAAATCCTACCACGAGTGCTATGGGATTCCAACAACATCTATAGGATGGGCCGACTCCGGGTATGAAGACCTTCCACACAAAGTGTCAGCGCACGACCCTGGTCGTCACCTGGTTTCACTTTTATTGTCATGATGTTCGCCTGAGTTCTTCTGTGCTGGTCACTCTCCACGCTCACCGCACCAAAATGTTGAAACCGGAACCCGGCTTCCTGTGGAGCTCGCCCTTGGGGAAGGGGGTGGTCTCGCGCCTACTTCGCTCCTG
Source organism: Platanthera guangdongensis (assembly GCA_039583875.1). Classification (NCBI taxonomy): domain Eukaryota; kingdom Viridiplantae; phylum Streptophyta; class Magnoliopsida; order Asparagales; family Orchidaceae; genus Platanthera; species Platanthera guangdongensis. Next base: position 121,465,709 of record CM077154.1, on the reverse strand, counting down.
CAAGAAAAACAACAAAGCAAGGAGAAACAGACTCAAGGGCTCGGCAGGGAGGTCCCACCACAAACCCGGAAGATCTCAGAGCGCTTCCCCTCCTTAGCCTGAAGTCGAGCTAAGGTACCCTCAGAAAGCACTTGAAGATTTTGGGGAGAAGAGCACAGGGAAGAACCTGCTTTCTGGGGTACCCCTTGGGTCCTATTTATAGCTTTTGAAATCCGGACTGCCCATAACCAAAATAACTGACCTGAAATTACCAGAAAACCCTCGGCTGGGTCTGCCAACAGCCAAACTCCGCTGTTTTGAAAGGCTATGGGCAGACAAGCAGGGATAAAACAGTAAAAAAGTACCTCTGATACCCAGGCGAGCTGGGAGCTCTGGTCACCTCGGCATGCTCTGCTCGCCTACTGCTGCCGAGCTCCACTGCGAGGGCGCGAGTTGCAGCCCGCTCGGTGAATGCCGAGCTCGGGGGTCTCCGATCGTCGATCTCTAGTCGACGTTTGCCGAGCTCAGCCTCGCCCCTGCCGCTGCCGAGCTCGCCTGCTGCTCCTAGCCTGATCTGCTCGCCCCTGGTGGTCTTGCTCGCCGGACACGGGGTTGTACAATGACCATGTTGCTCGTCGACTTCGCATCTCATGTGATGTCACTTTTGACAAGTTACGCCCTTTTTTCGTGTCCTATGTTCCCTCGACCTCACACTCATTTATAATTCCCTCGGACATGAATTTCTCACTATTATTATCTCCCTGACACATGGATTCTCTCCTTCAATTTGTCTACCTACTATTCCCTTGCCGCAGTCTACTCCATCACCTCTTCTTCCCTTATCACGGTCTACTTTGTCACCTCCTCACTCCTCTCCTTCGCCACACACTTCTCCCTCTAATGAGCAGTTCATTTGGAACCGTGTCTCTCATCTTTCCTATCACTATACTTGTCGTCCTCCTCCTATCTCCTCGCCTCCAGTGTCCCCCAGACTCAGTGCATGCCTCCTCCAACGAGTGTCCTGCGGATGATCCTCCTGTGCGCCACAACCCACCTCGTGAGATACGTCCTCCTGACCGCCTTAGCCATGCTACCCTACCGTTGGAACTACATGTCCTCCCTGCTACTGCATGTAGTACTCCAAAGCCAACTTCCTATCGTGAGGCTACCCAGATACCTGAGTGGCGAGTTGTTATGTCTGCTGAGTTGGAAGCGCTTGAGCACACTCGTATATGAGATCTTGTTCCTCTTCCACTTGGTATTGTTCCAATTACTTGCAAGTGGGTCTTCAATGTCAAGATTCACTCTGATGGTTCTGTGGAGAGGTACAAAGCTCGGTTAGTTGCTCGAGGTTTTTAGTAGGAGCAGGGAAGAGACTATGATGAGACCTTTGCTCCAGTCCCTCATATGACTACGGTTCGGAATCTTATTATAGTTGCAATTGTTCGCCACTGGTTCCTGTCACAGCTTGACGTGAAGAATGACTTTCTCCATGATGATCTTCAGCAGAATGTATATATGCTTCCTCCCGGTCTATCCTCTCCACGAGGCCTTGTCTGCCTCTTGAGGCGACCTTTTTATAGGCTTAAGCAGGCTCCCTGCGCGTGATTTGCACGTTTTAGCTCGGTCAATACAGCCGCGGTTTCCAGCCATGTCCACATGATCCATCCATGTTCGTGCACTCCTCCTGTGGTCGGACCCTTTTGTTACTTTACATGGATAATATGATTATTACTGGTGATGATCCTTCATATGTGGCACTTGTCAAGTATTACCTTTAGCAGCTGTTTCAGATGATTGACCATGGACAACTGAGCTACTTCAAGGGTCTTGAGGTCAGCTCTACAAAAACGGGTTTCAGCTCTCAAAGCAGCATTACACATCAGATCTCCTAGCACGAGCTGCTCTCTCTGACTCTTGCACAGTGGACACCCCTATATAGCTCCACTTTTAGCTACGTTCGGATGATGGGGTTCCACTCTTTGATCTTATTCGCTACAACCACCTTGTGGGGAGTCTCGTCTATCTCACCATTACTCGACCCAACATTGCACATGTTTATGTGTTGAGCCGGTTTGTTAGTGCGCCCACCTCTGTGCATTATGGTCATCTGTTGCAACACATGCGCTATCTCCAAGTGACGACTTCTCGTTGTCTCTTCTTCTCCAGCAGTAGTTCTCTTCAACTCTGTGCTTACTCGGATGATACCTGGTCTAGTGATCCTTTTGACCAGATCTCATTATGGTTGAGTCGGTTTGTTAGTGCGCCCACCTCTGTGCATTATGGTCATCTGTTGCAACACATGCGCTATCTCCAAGTGACGACTTCTCGTGCTCTCTTCTTCTCCAGCAGTAGTTCTCTTCAACTCTGTGCTTACTCGGATGATACCTGGTCTAGTGATCTATAATTGGTTTATGTCTGTTCTTGGACTCTTCACTTATTGCATGGAAGTGCAAGAAACAGAGTGGTGTTTCTCGTTCCAGCACTGAGGTTGAGCTTCGAGTTATGGCTACCACCGTTGAGGATATTATTTGGCTTTATTAACTCCTTGAGACCCATGGTGTCTATTCTCCAGATCTCACTCTCCTTTACTGTGATAGCACCAGTGTCATTCAGATTATTCTAAACCCGATGAAGCACTCTCTCTCCAAACAAATTAGGGTGGATGTTTTCTTCCTACATGAGCATTATATTCGTGGCACTCCTGCTCCTTCCCTTGTTCCTTCCGAGCAACAAATTGTAGATTTGATGACAAAGCTGCAGACAAGGGCCCAACATGTCTATCTACTGTCCAAACTCTCGGTGTATGTTCCCTCATGAGTTTGTGGGGGGTGTTAGATATGATGTATATTCTGAGTGGCAGAATTAACTTAGAGCTACCTCGGGTGTTAGGATCACCATCTATTGTACATGTATATATTAGGGTTGTTCATAGTGAATATACAGAGAATGTCATTTATACCTATTAATAATAAAACACAAATTTTCATCAATCAGATAAGAAATCACTCAAATTAAAATAATGTCTAACTCAATTCCTTTAGTATTTTGAATTTCCATTTTTTTCATTTCCCTATATTTATTTCCTTCATTTCAAATAGAGGAAAGGGTTCATTTGATTTTAGTCATTTTATTTTCCTCAAACAGTCACTATGATGTGTTTTTTTGTTCTGAAAAGTTATGCAAACGGAGTTCATTCAAACAAATCTTCAATGGGCAACAGACCTTTTCCAACAGCTCCTTTTTCTATCCTCCATTTCCCACCACTCTTTTTCCTACGGCAAACGCTCTCCAAAACGGGGCTCAAGCGTGGCGTTTGATTCGAATGTAAATAACTGTTTACATTCAACTTCTCATCAATCAAACTAGCACGCGAAAACCAAATTTTCTTCACTATAATTTGGATTACCTTTACATTTACTCACTTTCAATCCCTCCTAATAAAAGAGCCCAAATCTTTAGTAAAACTAATTAGGAAAGATAGGCATTAATAAACATACCATGCTTGTTCTTCGTAATCTCTTATCTTGAGTCGAACGGCTCCCATCGCCCCCGAAGGCGCGCCTAATTTTACCCCCAAGAATTCCACTCTCCAGAGAAGAAATTGGCTGCAGGAAACCCGAGTTTCAGAATTGGCGAGGATAGGTTAATAAAGTGATACATTGCAGTGGGAGAAAATGAACCTCGTGCTTGCTGATGGGAGTGGTGGCAGGCTCTGGCACTTTCCCGGTGGCCACCTGCCCGCTGCGAACTGATTCGTTTCTATGCACTTCAGACCGCCCATGTGTGCGGGTGATATCGGATCCAATGGAGTGCAGGCAGCCGTATGTAGAGCCATCCTTCATGTTGCGATCTAAAATGAAAGGCAAATAAATTGCAGATACATCAAAGAATATGAAGATAAAATGATCTTTATTCAAATAATTAAATTACAATAGAAGGCTGCAAATGAAAAAAGAACCTTCGAGCTGATGGTCATCCATGGTGAACTCGTATGGCTGGGTTTCAATCTCCTGCAACAAAGTGGGGGTTTTTTCTCAAGGGATATATGGCTCTACAATCTTAAACTGCGAAATAGTTGTCATATAGACGTGGTAACTGGAAATTTACCATGGGCTTTCCATCCAGTAATTCTTTGACCTCCGCAAGCTTCTTGATGCTAGCTGCAGAGTGAACCACCAGCTTACCTGCAAGAGATTTTGTTCTAGTAATAAACATTTTGGCAGCCACAGGATCAAACAACACAACACAGGATAGATGCAGAGGTTTTCACTGTGAAGAAGCAAAGAGAAGGGGGAAATCAATTTCGCACGCCCCAAACCTTACAAGTAGGGGGTTTAGGTAAACTCCGCATACCGATGACTTTTCCAAAGTAACCTGAATAGAAAGTTCTAGAAGAAACTGTTAAGGGCTGACTCGGAGGTTGCCGGAGAAGTGGCCGCAGGGGAGATGACGGTGGCGGAGATACTACGGCGCCTTGACCGCGGATGCGTCAGCGGGGAGTGCACAAGAGCTTCCAAGATCTCTATTAGGGTTTGGGAAAATAGACTATTTTATTGCCTACCCATACAAGACCCTAGTGTCCTTTAAATAGGGCTTACAACAGACCTTTAATGGAAATAAATGACAAACTTGGACATACGAACTAAAAAGGACACCACATAAATAACGACGTCATATAAGGACGTGACTCTTATGACATAATAAATGCATATTTAGAAATAAATAATAAATAATGTCATAATAATATCCATAACATCTCTCCCGCCTTGCAAAAAGAGCTTGTCCTCAAGCTCGAGGGAGATCAATGGTGTCCGCGTTATCTGACACCCTCATCATCAGAGTACTCGGCGTGCAAATAGAAAAATATTTTGCACCTGTGGCCGCGAGTGTACTGCTCATCACAGTTGAAACATAAGCCGTGCACGCACCGTTCCATCATCTCATCCCGAGATAGTTTACAAACTGGTGGGGCTGGATGGCCCTCGGAAGAGCCTTGCTGATGCCCGTGTCGGTGGGTAAATAAACTTCTTGTGCCAGGTGGAGGTGACAGTCAAATAGCATGGCCAGACTCATAGCAGTTACTAAGTCTGGAGGAACATCAAATTCGACATCAAGTCGCAGGCGTTCGCGAAGTCCGGCGGTGAAGATTGAGACCTGCATTTCTGGGGAAAGTGTGACGTGTGCTAGAAGGAGTTGAAATTAGTCCAAATAATCATCCACAAAGCCCGTCTGGCGGAGTATCGTGAGGGCACCGAGAGAGTTGCTGCGGATTGGAGGGCTGAAACGCAAGTTGCAAAATCGTTTGAGGTCATCCCACGTCATACTTGGCTGATCAATGAGGAGACGAGTGACCCAAAGTAAGGCCGAGTCGAGAAGGTGGAAGGAGGCCAGAGGAAGTCGTTCAGCTGCCGGAGTTTGTTGATGACCAAAGAATTGTTCACACCTGATGAGTCGGCCTAAGGGATCTATTTTCCCATCGTGGGTGGGGAATTCCAACCGGGTATAACTCTACGGGAAAGTAGCTTCAAGGCGTAAGACGGTTTGCGGTGGCGGCTCATGGCAAATGAGCAGCGGTAACGGAACTTAACTGTTGTTGGCATGATCCGTGTATGAGGTGGTAATCACGGGAGGTGCTACTGTTAGTCCATTAAGCTTAGTGGTGAGGGTTGTCATGTCATCCCGATGACGTGCGTCGGCGTCTCAAAAGCATGTATCTGCGTCTTGAAGGCGTGCATCCGTGGAATATATAACTGCGTGCAGTCTGTTCATATCATCAAAGAAATCGGAAGAGTCTCCCATATTGTTGAGGGAGATAGCACGGGATAAGGCGTGGGTGACAGGACGACTAGATTGCTCGGAGGATGCTATTCGGGAGTTGCCGTGAGATCTGCGAAGCTTCCCAATGGTGGAAATAAAGTCATTCCAATCCTTCACTGGTCCGGAAAAAGGAGATATTACATGACTTGGACTGGTCGGATGTTTAATTTCCTGGCAGCCAATACAGCGGATTTAATTAAATCTTTAGTGACTAAATCTAGCAGGAAATTGACGCGTACTGAAATTACGTCGTTGTGTGGAATTATTCCTTCATATAGTCGGCAAAACGATGTGTGGGAGCAAAAAATCTGGAGTTGACGAGGGTTGGGACGATGAAAACGACGGTGTCATGTGGTGTGTTGTCTGCAGATGGCTCGAGGAAGGGTTGTGGGCGTACGGTTCTCTTCGTGGCAGGGGTGCAGGGGCGACGAAAACAGAAAGGGAACCCGGGCTCAACAGATGTTTGCGCAGGGGTCTCCACTGGAACGAGGTGCGACAAACGATGAAGAAGTCGCCAGGTTCGTCCAAGTCGGCTGTCAAGCTTGACGTGGATGTCGCGGGGCTCGGCGATAGTTGTCGTCGCTGTTGAAGGGCTCGGTGCTTGGATGGAGAATGGCAGCAGGTGCAGGGCAGAATGATGGGGATCGAAGTTGTCGAGCGTGGTGCTTGAGGTGTCAAGTCTTCTCGGACAGGGGTTGAGGATCGCCAAGGATGTCGGCTTGTGAGAAGGAGGGGAGTCCTCTGATACCAAGTTGTTAAGTGCCTACTAGGAAGTTACCGGAGGAGTGGCTGGAGGTGGAGATGACGGTGGCGGAGATACTAAAGAGTCTTGACCACGGCTGCCTAAGCGGGCGTGCTTGAGAGAGAGAACATCCAAGATCTTTCTTCGGGTTTGGGAAAATAGACTATCTTATTGCCTAACTCAAACAAGATCCCTAGTGTCCTTTAAATAGGACTTGTGACAGACCTTTAATGGAAATAAAAGACAAATTTGGACATGCGACTAAAAAGGACAACCACATAAATAACAAGCCATATAGGTATGCGACTCTTATGACATAATAAATGCATATTCAGAAATAAATAATGTCATAATAAGTCTCATAATAGAAACCTACTTTTCGGGATGGAATCAGCTAAAGGTCTCAATCAACTAAATGAGCTTTAAATATATTGGGATTCAAGGCATCCCAATGTTTACAATATTGGCACTCATGGAGATGAGATGAAAAATATCTCATATCATTAAATTTAGGCATCCAGAATTTTCAAGTTTACCGTATAGTACTTTATTTACAAGTGATGCAAATGAGAACATTCTTGGAGAGACTGCAATTGTAATTTCCTTCCCAATTTCACATTGGTTATTTAGTTCTACTGCATATAGCCGACCCCACTATGATGGGATAAAGGTTTAAGTGTTGTTGTTGTATTTAGTTCTAATGCAATTAACATGTAATTGGATTTACGTAGAAAATATCAACAACAAAATTTCATGTTCTAATACATTTGAACCAAACATCCAGCTTTAAATTATGAAATAAATTACATATAATTAAATAAAACCAAATAGAGCCTAAGTATTTGTCCTGATTGGTTTGAGCATTCTTTTCTTGCATCTACTTTTGATATATATTAGCCCGGGTTAGCTCTAGCGCTTTCTCGTTACCCATGTAACGGTTTTGATGCATTTGATGTAGTACAGAATAAACTTATCAATAGTAATAGATAAAATTAGAATTTCAAATAGATGTATGTGAGACCAAGCCCACAATTGTCTGCATTCAGAGAATTTGTTGACGTCGTCCTACAAAAACTCCTTGAATAAAAATCAAACCCACAAATATTATTTACTTCAAATTGTAGAAGAATGGAGTAAACCTTGTATATACTTCCTGAATACAAAAATACAAGTATGAGTACAAATATATAAGGAGAAGAGAGAGAGAGTAATCCCATTTTCAAGAGGGACTATTACAAGAGAAAGAGGAATGACTATAATGGGTCGCAAAATGGGCCTTTACAATATTGTTTTCTAACACTCCCACGCAAGTTGTAGCGTGCAAGTCGTAGGCACCAAGCTTGGATAAGAACTGATAGTATAACGGCCGATAGAGGGCTTTAGTCAGAATATCAGCAACTTGTCCGGTAGCGGTAACATGCTCCAACTCTATCTTCTTTGATTGAACTTTTTCTCGAATGAAGTGAAAGTCAACTTCAATATGTTTTGTCGTTCATGGAAGACAGGATTATTGGCAATATGTATCGTTGCTTGACTGTCACAAAATAAGGTTGTCGGAGATGAGAGTTTGAGTCTCAATCATTAAGAAGACTTTCAAGCCAGGTTAACTCAGATACAACAACAGTCATAGCCCGGTACTCAGCCTCAACAGACGAGCGATCAACTACTGTGTGCTTCTTACTACAGCAGGTAATAAGGTGTCCACCAAAGTATGTACAAAAACCAGTTGTGGAACGTCAATCATCAAGATAACCCGCGTAGTCAGCGTCAGAATATGCAACAAGAGATAGAGAGGTAGATGGTTTGTAAATGAGTACTTGTCCCGAAGCAGTCTTTAGATATATGAGAATGCGCTCAACAGCTAGGAGATGAGACATCCGAGGAGCATGCATAAAACGACTCACAACCCCCACAGCAAATGAGATATCAGGTCGAGTAACCGTAAGATAAATCAGCTTCCCCACTAAGCGTCGATATTATTCTGGATTCGTAAGCGGTTGGTCGGAATAAAAATCATGTGCAGAAAGCTTGTGATTTACATTCATAGGGGTGTCCGCAGGTTTGCACCCTGAGTAGCCAGCATCTCGTAGGAGGTCAATACAGTACTTCTCCTGGGATAAGACGATACCATCAAGTCGTCTAGTGACTTCAAGCCCACGGAAGTATCAAAGATTTCTCAGATCTTTCGTCTGAAATGTTGAGTTCAAATGTTGTTTGATTTGTTGTATCCTTGTATAGTCGCCGTCAGTAATTAGGATATCATCAACATACACGAGGAGAATCACAGCGCTTGTTGGCTGATGATGGGTAAAGAGGGAGAAGTCAGTCGAGCTTCGTGTAAAACCAACGTTGCGAACCACCTTACTGAATTTCTCAAACCAAGTACGTGGGAACTGTTTGAGACCATATATAGATTTCCGGAGATGTCATGCAAGAGACTCGCTCGTGGTCTCAAACCCGGGAGGTTGGTGTATATAAACAGTTACTTGCAGATCGACATTGAGAAAGACGTTCTTAATATCCAACTGATGGAGGGGTCCCTGACGATGGACAGTTAAGGAGATCAGGACCCGAACGATATTCAACTTGACAACCGGGGGAAAGTTTCATCATAATCAAGGGCTTGCTGCTGAGTGAAACCCGGGCTATGAGGCGATATTTTAGGCGGTCAACAGTTCCATCTGAAGCATGTTTAATAACAAATACTCACTTGCAGCTGACACAAGACTGGCCGGGAGGAAGAGGAACCAGATCTCAGGTCTGATTAGCCCAGAGGGAAGTCTTTTCATCATTCATGGTCGCCCGCCACCCCGGGTGCTGAAGCGCTTCCTGCACAGAATTAGGGATAGAAATGGAGGAAAGAGAAATGACAAATTGGTGGAGTGGCGGAGAGAGGCGATGTAGAGACATATAATTCGCCAAAGGATGAGCTGTAAAGGTTGATGCTGGATCAACAGGCCGCGGGATGTCATCGGTAGAAGGGAGCTACTGTAGGGAAGTATTCTTGGACTTGCGACGAGTATAGACACGGAAAGGTGGTGGAGGTAAAGAAGGCACCGGTAGAGAGGAGGGAAGAGGTGGGAGAGACTGAGTAGTGACCGAGACGGCAGGAAGGGGTAAAGTGGAAGGTGGAGACGGGGTGGAAGGAGAGGAGTGGAACGGCTGATCCTCAGAAAAGGTTATATCAGCCGAAACAATTAGCTTGTCATCAGGAGGAGAGTAACAAACATAACCTTTCTGAGTGCGGAAGTAGCCAACGAACATACATTTAGTGGCGCGAGAAGCGAGCTTGTCAGTAAACGGACCAAAAAGGTGAACATAACACACATAGCCAAAGACACGAGGTATGAGAGAGAAAGGAGACTTGGAAGGAAAGAGGAGACTAAATGGAGAGGAGAGTCGAGTACAGATGAATGAATGTGGTTGATAAGATGACAGACAGTAGAAACCGCAAAGTTCCAGTATTCGGTGGGCACTTGCATTTGAAACATGAGTGACCGGGCGACATCGAGGAGGTGGCAATTTTTCCGCTTGGCTACACCGTTTTGTTGGGGGGTATAAGCACACGAGGTTTGATGTATGATGCCGAACTCGGTACATAAATTTGAGAGGGTGCGACCGGTATATTCGCGAGCATTGTCAGTGCGAATGATTTTTAACACAGTGGAGGTATGCGTCTAAGTAAGAAAAGTTCGAAAAACAGATTTCAGTTCAGTACGATCATGAAGTAGATATAACCAAGTGAGACACGAGTAATCATGTATAATGGTGATAAAATATTGATATCAAAAAACACTCGGGACTTTATAGGGTCCACAGATGTAACAGCCACAATACCAATACCAATACCAATAATAATAATAATGACCTTATTCCCCTCTCCTCTTTAAACCCGAGCCCCCCCCCCCCCCCCGTTTCTTTTATTCACGCATCCCGCAAACCGTCGACCGAGGGTTTCTCCCGATCCCGCCTTTCGCGCCTATCGTCGGCCCCCTCTCCGCCTCCTGTGCGCCCGTCAGCCCTCGCATCGCCTTCCAGTGGCAGGCGATCTCTCATTCTAGGGTCGGCACCTCTTCCTCTTCACTTCCTCTGGCTGACAGACCCCGGATCCGACGGCTGCGCCTCCTGCTCCTGTAACAACCCCGCTTTTATAAATAATTTAAACCTAAACCTACCCTCACTTAAATAATAATAATAATAATACCAAACTAAACCTACCCCCCCTTCTTTAAAAACGAAACCCGAGCCGGCATGATTCCCGCAACCCGCATCCTGCATCCCGCAAGAAAGCTCCCGATCCCGCTCCGTCGGCCCTGCCTCCGTCTCCTACGCGCCCGACAGCCTTCTCCTCCGCCTCCAGTGGCCGGCAAATCCCTCCTCCAGGACCGGCGCCCCTCCTCTTGCTTCCCCGCCATCTCCAACGCTTCCTTTGGCCGCAACTCCCGCAGCAACCCTTCTCGTGGTCGGCTGCTTCTAAGGAGGACGACCACCCTTTTTTTCTCCCTCCTTTCTCCTTCTCCGCCAGTGAGGGCAAGGACATCTTTTCTTCTCCGGCAAACCTAGCTCCTCCTAGTTCCGGTCGGTGGTTTTCGTGAGGGACTCCTAGGGTTTCGCTCGAAACCCCCTCTTCGTGGATTTTGGAGCCCCGATCTGGTCTCCTTGGGTAAAGATTTCCACCAACCTCTTATTTTTTATTTTCCTAAATTTTTTCTGGCAAATTTTTGCTCTCCGACCTAGGGTTTCTGTCAAACCAACTTATGTCCATCGTTTAACCCGCTAATCCCGGATTTGTTTGTGTTTTCCGTTGCATCTCCTCGGATCTAGGTGGTGGAATTGCTCCAAGACCTCTCCGAATTAGGGCTTTTCGCATCCAAACGCCGCCAAAATCTCCGATCCCTCACGGTAGCCTCTTTTCCCCTCACTCTCGAGAGAGGTAAATTCCTAACTTCTATCATAATGTGTAGCGCTGTCATCAAATGTGTGTGCAAGTGTAGGAAACTTATTATTGCTTTGAAGTACATTTTCGATCTTGGAATAGGTTTAGCAAGAGTCGTTAACCTCGCTTACGTCATTCGCTAGCGTTTTTGACGTCAGCTTAAGGCAAGTAGAGAACTCACTCTCACTTGCAAAACTTTAGATTTAATCTGGATACCTGTTTTTTTACCAATGTTTTTTCTACAAAATTCTGAATTCTCATAATGTTGACATAACATAACATGATAAGTAACCACCTAAGTACAAAACATAAAGACAAACCTGTAGTTGTAAGCAAATCTTTGAATTGTAGCGTCTAACATGACATCTGTCTGCTGCATGGTCACCGGCAAGCAGGATTACTTTTCTAATAAGATTTGCACCTAGATCTGAACGTGAGCCATGTGCGCCCGCTATAACACCTACACTTCATCGATCACGACTTACAACTTTTGCATTAGGCTATACTCGGAGTAGGCTAGTCTTTCAGAAATGTCTGTTTGACTTGGTTTTTGGTATGTTTGGTAGATTTGTACAAAATAGATCAGTGCTTGAATATGTCTGTCTGTTTTTGCTCACATTCTAATGAATTAACTTGCTCAGGTTTTAATTTTAAGTTCTAAGGCATTTTCCTTCTGTCTTGAATTTGCCTTAGGTTTCGTGACTGCGCCTCCTGCCCCCTGAGCTACTTCCCGTTCAGCTGCAGTTTTGCTTGGAGGTTTTTCTTTGTAGTTGTTTGCATCAGGTTTTATGTATTCAAATCATTTACTGTCTGTTCGTTTATCATGTACTAGTTATGCTAAGACATTTTTTTTTGTATCATGGATAACTTTTGGGATGTTTCTGGTGTACTAGATCATTTTATGACATTTCCATTACTGTTGTTATTGCATTTATTCATGTTTCAGTACTGTGTGTTGCATTAAATTTTACAAGGAAATACATGTGCATTAAATTTTCACTGTTTTAAAATCTTAAGCGCTTCCGCATATATCTTTTCAAAAAAAAACCATAAACTTTTCAACAAAACAGCTATTTAATATCAGATTTTCTCTGTATCCACCTTAGCAGGCATGGTTTCTTTTCGCCCATATCTTTGGCATCACGGCCCGCCCAAAGCGCACTCTTACTTTCGTCGAGACGGGTCGTGACAGTTGGTATCAGAGTCAGTTTAGCTCTAAAAAGAAAATGAAGTATTTTGAAATTATCAAGCATTTTAAATTCTATTATATTAATACAAGAATATGCATCATATCTCACTCACCCTGTCATTATTTGTTGTTCGTGACTGAAACATTGCACGCACTCACTCATAATCATGAGTAGTATGCACACGAATGTTAAGGGGTTATGAGCAAACTTAACATTTTTGTGCATATGAATTTCCATTAGTCTATATACCGCTTGCGAATATTAAATTGTATGGGCGGTTTAATATTTTCATGTGCGATGATATTAGAATAATAATATGTATGTCATGTTACGTGATATGAGCGCTTAACATGGCATGTGTATCCATTCATGAACATTTGTAGGAATGCATTTTAGACATAATTGCATTGCATGCATAACATAACTCATTACACAAATGTTAAGCCAAGAACAACAGATAATGATTGTACACACATGGATTTATAAATTGTTTGACATTGCATGTGATTCCTTGTCATTTTAACATGAGCATTATCTAGAGTTGTCCAATGAAAATGCTGTAACTAATATATGATTTATGTATTCGACAGTATCAAAATGCTAGAACCTGTTTGTTGATGCGCGGAAACGGCACGGGGGCACAGCTAATACGGAGGGAGTGTTTGGTCTCACAGGCTAGGAGAGGAGGAAGAAGAAGGTTGCGGGGGTAGAGGAGAAGGAAGCTTTTGAGTGCTCGAGAGGGAGCAAACAGATGTTCAAGGAGGGCTGCAGGGGTAGAGGAGAGGCTGCTGAGAGCAGAGGCGAGCCTTGATCAACAGAGAGGGTTGATCAAGAGAGGAAGAGGAGATTGATCGGGAGCTGTCGAGCAGACAGTTACTGCGACGGTTGTACTTGCAGGTTAGTTGCCGAGAGAACTGAGCTGAGCTGAGGAGCAAGGCTTGCTGAGCAGAGAGCAAGGCTTGCTAAGCAGAGGAGCAAGGCTTGCTGAGCAGAGGAGCAAGGCTTGCTGAGCAGAGAGCAAGGCTTGCTGAGCGGAGAGCAAGACTTGCAGAGAAGAGGAGCAAGGCTTGCTGAGCAGAGGAGCAAGGCTTGCTGAGCAGAGGAGCAAGGCTTGCTGAGCAGAGAGAAGAAGAGGGGCCGCTAGCAGCGGCAACAGCACACTTCGCCCGCCGCGGCCTAAATGTCACTCTTGCGACGGATTTCCTTTGATTAATAGTGAGAGGTTACAAGCTTACAAGTACACCTTCATAACAAAATCATTAAAGGGGTACAAAGGGAAGCTGGCGGCTAAGGGAGAAGAAATTGCCAGAGAGCAGAGAAAAGAAGCTGTCAGAGAGTAAGTAAAAGAGACTGCTAGCTGCTGGAGGACTGAAAAACTGAGTCCGCAGAGCTTGCTGGTAAGCTGCAGGTAAACTGTGGAGGACTGCGCGGACAGGAAAACTGAGTCCGCAGGGTCTGCTGGAAGGCTGATGGAGGACTGCGCGGACAGGAAAACGGAGTCCGCAGGGTCTGCTGTCAAGACTTGTCTCCACCCCTAGTCCTCTTCTGGAACTCTGGCCTCTCCCCCCTGAATGAGAGGTATCAGGGCTATTTATATGCCCGGGGAAGATCTTCAAGAAGCGGGGCCCAGTGACGTCAGCATGACGACCTGCGCGGACTCCGCGGACTGGAAATTGGAGTCCGCCAGGTTGGCGAAGCGAGTTGTAGGAAGCCGGGAGAGAACGGAGGCCGCCCCCTTGCGGGCGGCCTGGGCAGACTCCGGGTGGAGTCCGCCCGGCAGGCCGGGCCGCCCCCTAGCGGGCGGCCTGGGCGGTCTCCGGGTGGAGTCCGCCCGGCAGGTCGGCCGCCCCCGAGCGGGCGGCCTGGGCGGACTCCAGGTGGAGTCCGCCCGGCAGGCCGGGCCGCCCCCGAGCGGGCGGCCTGGGCGGACTCCGGGTGGAGTCCGCCCGGCAGGCCGGGCCGCCCCCGAGCGGGCGGCCTGGGCGGACTCCGGGTGGAGTCCGCCCGGCAAGGCCGGGGCCGCCCCCTAGCGGGCGGCCTGGGCGGAACTCCGGGTGGAGTCCGCCCCGGCAAGGCCGGGGCCGCCCCCTAGCGGGCGGCCTGGGCGGACTCCGGGTGGAGTCCGCCCGGCTGGCGGGCAGAGGCCGCCCCGGGTGGGCGGCCTGGCAGGCGGAGGCCGCCCCTGGTGGGCGGCCTCGGCGGACGGCGGCAGGAGGCCGCCGCCCTCGAGCGGCAGGGAGGCCGCCCTTGGTGGGCGACCTCGGAGGACGGCGGCAGGAGGCCGCCGCTCCTTCGGCGGACTGGGAGGCCCCTGGCGGTGCTGTTGGCGGACTCCTGCAAGGAAAAGCATCGCACGGTTAGCGGGCCTAACCGCATGGCCTGCGAGGGTGAGCTATGGGAACAGCCCGTCGTCCCGCAGGGCACGCGGTTGCAAGGGGACCTAGACGGACAGGGAAAACTGTCCGCCTACGCTGGGGCTTGTCGCGATCAAAGGGAGAATCTAAGTAGCGCGACTAGCCAGCTGGCTACCTTGGGAAGGATCGCCGATTTCTGGGTTAACATTATCCCGCACTTTTTTAAGTTCCGAAGGGAACTTCGAAAAATTGGAGACCCACGAAATCGTGATCCACCCCAAAGGAAAGAGAAGGGGGGGGCAAGGAGAGATAGAACCTGAAGACTCTCCTTACAAGCTTGGTGTTTCCTGTCTATTTTCCTGCAAAAGGAAAATTAGGGTAAGCATGTATGGGTGGTACATCGAGTGTGTACCTGAGTTTGCTTTTGCAAAACGAAGAAGGTGTGTCTTCCGTTAAGTTCTGTAAAACAAAAGTGAGGAAAACAGAAAGGCATAATAACTCGCAAGTACCTGATAGAGGCTTGCAAGCACCTGTTATCCCTCTGCAAAAAGGGAAGGAGGAAGAGTATACAAGAAAGAAAGAAAAAATGAGTTGCAAGTACCTGGAAGGAACTTGCAATTTTTGGTGGTTTCTGCAAAAGAAGAGTTAAAAGTACGCACAGTGCATGAAAGTAACTTGCAAGTACCTGAATGGAGCTTGCAAGTGTCGGTGATCTCTGCAAGAAGAGAGTTAGAGGCAGGTATTATATACAAAGATAAGCTGCAAGTACCTGAATATGACTTGCAGACGTCTGCTAACCACTGCAAAGTGAAGAGTGAGCAGCAGATATAAAATAATGATTTAAACTGCAAGTACCTGGATGAGGTTTGCAGGTGTCTGTTGTTCTCTACAAAGAGAAAAGTTAGAAGCAGACAATATGCATATGAAAGGAGCTTGCAAGTACCTGTGGAGAAGGCTTGCAATGGTTTGCTAACCTCTGCGAGGAGGGAAATTAGAAGCAAACAAGACATGAAGATAACCGCACCAAAACTGTTGAGATAACCCATGAAGGTTGATGAGATAAGGTTGATATGACCAAGTAGCAAGAAAAATGTCTGATGAACACTTTATCATGAAGCCCAGATTAAGGAACCGAGCGTTAGCTGTCGATATGACTGGATGGACATGATCAAAAATGAATGCCGGAATCCTTTGGTAGGTTGGAATAACCTGTTCACCTGTGAAAGGAGGGAATAGACAAAAGGAGGTCTATACTCAGAATGACTAAAGAAGGTTGAATGCTGCCACAGGTGTTCCCGTGGGCCTTATGCATCACTTGCCCGAAAAATCATCCCGAGTATAGTCCTACTCAAAGCGGGCTGGCCGCGCATCCTCAAGGAGGGCACAAAAGAGAAAAGCAAGGGAAAAATCCTGAGAAGGATCGCTAGAAGCAACGCTCTCTTGCCTTGGGCACAAGCATCACTGATCAATGAGACTGGTTGCGCCAAGAGGCCTATAGCTTGTCTGTGGATTGATCAGTGGAGTTGTGAGAACCCGAGAAGGCACGGATCGAGGATACCGGAGTGTTCAACTATCACAGTTAGGTGATGATCGAAGAGACAAGGCTACGCTTGATCGTCATTGCTTGTCAAGCAAAGATCATCATAACTGTAATGTATTCTAAGCAAAGCACAGCAGAGATAACACATGTGGCTCCCTAGCACACACTCTGTGTCAGATGCCGGTCAGGATCCGAAATCTGAAGCTCATTCCCGCGATTGAACTGCTCCCACTACACACATGGGTATACTCCCGCCATATGTGGTCGTAGCGGTGGTGCGAGAACAATCTACGGAGGGAACGTTTCAGACTCGGTGATATCTCATTGGCGTACTGATCCCTCAGAGAGAGAGAAGAAGAGGAAGGAGCAACACAAGAAGGGAACTGTGTCAGTATAAGATCCCTGATAAAAAGCTTTGTTGAAAAGCAAGAAATGAACACTGAGAAGTGTTTGGTGAAATGAAAATGCTTGAAGAGAGAGAGCAAGGGTTGAGATAACCCATGAAGCTTGCCAGGAGCTTTGGAGGACTGTGAAGTCCATCGCTTGCTTAGAATAGCCTTCCAAGCACACCCTCGTCATCAGCATCGAAGCATCGACGGTATTGTTGACAACGAGGAGAGGAGGCTCTTCGACTTGGTTTACTCCCTTGAGGAGCAAGGAACGCCTGCAACTCTTTGCCCTTTGAAGTTGCTGGATCAGGGCGTTCTTCTCTAGGAAGCAGGTCATGCATCTTCCTGCCGGAGCATCCTTTGCACAAGTTGCCGGAATGCTCGGCAGTCTTCAGTTAGGTGACCTGGTTCTTTGTGAAATTCGCAGTAAGGTTCTGAACTCCTGGATCTTTGATCTGCTGGTCGATAGGGCTTCTTGAAGTTTGTCATGTCTTTCATTATCTGGATTACTTCTTGCATGACCTCGTCGAGATCAGACTCATGCAAGTCGTTGTCTTGCTGCTGATGAACTGCTGCTGTTTGAGAAGGAGCTAGAGGCAACAATGGGTCTTGAGCACGATCGCGGCTCGGGAAGGAGTATCGATGGCGATGAATCCTTCTCTCCTTCTTTGAGTGAGTTGGGAAGTGATTGTGAGGAGACCTTGGAGGATGCTTGCGAGAGAGATCCTCCTCGGATAAAAGCTTGCAGACGAAGCCCGGGTTGCTTTTTCGCCTCGGATATATGAGTTGGCTAGAGCAATCAACTCTTGATATGTCCTTGGAGCACGGACATTGGCTTCAAATTTGAGAGGCCCTTCACGAAGACCGTGGATAAGAGCCACTCTGTACATTTCTTGATCAGTAACTTCGATGTCCAAAATCTCTCTTTGGAATCGATCAACAAACTGAGACCAAGTCTCATTTCCGCGCTGCTTGATCTCAAAGAGGGCTTCAGGACCGCCCTTTCTCTTGGTTGATGTAGAGAATCTGAGAAGAAACTCTCTTCGAAGATCAAGGAAGGAAGTGATGGAGTGAGGACGGAGGCCATAGAACCAGTCCCTCACTTGCCCATCAAAGGTGGTGACAAGGAGCTTGCACTTGGTTGCATCTGACAGAGTCATGAGAGCAACGGCTGATTCAAAAGCTTGAGGTGCTTTACTGGATCTGTCTCTCCAGTGTAGATTGGCAGTCGAGGCTCTCTGAAGTTTGCTGGAGTTGGTTCATGACGAACGCTCTCTACAAATGGTGAAGGCTCTTCTTGTTCTCCTACAGCATAAGGATTAAATGGAGCATAAGCTGCAGCTGCAAAGAAGCAGGAGGATAAAAAAAAGTTGCTACAGGAGGAGCAGAGGCAGGAGCTGAAGGGTAGGGATGACTTCCCTGAAAATTGAGAACTCTAGCAGGACTTCCCCGAGCTGCTTCCGGAAGAAGTTATGGCGAGCAGCAAACTCTTCATCTTGAGTTCGCAAAGGAGCTGCAGGCCCTTGTGGAAAGGTTGGGGTGTAAGGAGGATAGAACGGCGGGCAAGCTTGAGAATAAGCTTGCTGATGCTCCAATGTTGGTGTTGGATTGATTGGAGCAGCCAGAGCAGCTGGAGCTGTTGCTGGATGAGCGTCCAATCGCTGCGTGATTGCAGCAAGAACTTTGTTGATCGTCTGGAACTGTTGAGCATTCTCACGGCGCGTCTGCTCAAGGGCTTCCCAGAGAGGATCTTCACTGGGACTTGGAGCAAGGTTCTTAGGTTCTCAGCTGATTGATGGTCTGACATGGTTAACTGTCGCTTTCACTGCCTGTTCGGATCTGAAGGTCGCGTGTTCGATCCACGCTCACCGCACCAAAACTGTTGATGCGCGGAAACGGCACCGGGGGCACAGCTAATACGGAGGGAGTGTTTGGTCTCACAGGCTAGGAGAGGAGGGAGGAGAAGGTTGTGGGGGTAGAGGAGAAGGAAGCTTCTGAGTGCTCGAGATGGGAGCAAACAGATTGTTCAAGGAGGGCTGCGGGGGTAGAGGAGAGGCTGCTGAGAGCAGAGGCGAGCCTTGATCAACAGAGAGGGTTGATCAAGAGAGGAAGAGGAGTTGATCGGGAGCTGTCGAGCAGACAGTTACTGCGACGGTTGTACTTGCAGGTTGGTTGCCGAGAAGAACTGAGCTGAGCTGAGGAGCAAGGCTTGCTGAGTAGAGAGCAAGACTTGCTGAGTAGAGGAGCAAGGCTTGCTGAGCAGAGAGCAAGGCTTGCTGAGCGTAGAGCAAGGCTTGCTGAGCAGAGGAGCAAGGCTTGCTGAGCAGAGGAGCAAGGCTTGCTGAGCAGAGAGAAGAAGAGGGGGCCGCTAGCAGCGGCAACGGCACACTTCGCCCTCCGCGGCCTAAATGTCACTCTTGCGACGGGCTTTCCTTTGATTAATAGCGAGAGGTTACAAGCTTACAAGTACACCTTCACAACAAAATCATTAAAGGGTACAAAGGGAAGCTGGCGGCTAAGGGAGAAGAAATTGCCAGAGAGCAGAGAAAAGAAGCTGCCAGAGACTAAGTAAAAGAGGTTGCTAGCTGCTGGAGGACTGAAAAACTAAGTCCGCAGAGCTTTTGCTGTAAGCTGCAGGTAAACTGTGGAGGACTGCGCGGACAGGAAAACTGAGTCCGCAGGGTCTGCTGGAAGGCTGATGGAGGACTGCGCGTAGAGGAAAACGGAGTCCGCAGGGTCTGCTGTCAAGACTTGTCTCCACCCCTGTCCTCTTCTGGAACTCTGGCCTCTCCCCCCTGAATGAGAGGTATCAGGGGCTATTTATAGGCCCGGGGAAGATCTTCAAGAAGCGGGGCCAGTGACGTCAGCATGACGACCTGCGCGTACTCCGCGGACTGGAAATTGGAGTCCGCCAGGTTGGCGAAGCGAGCTGTAGGAAGCCGGGAGAGAACGGAGGCCGCCCCCTAGCGGGCAGCCTGGGAGGACTCCGGGTGGAGTCCGCCCGGCAGGCCGGGCCGCCCCCGAGCGGGCGGCCTGGGCGGACTCCGGGTGGAGTCCGCCCGGCATGCCGGGCCGCCCCCTAGCGGCGACCTGGGCGGACTCCGGGTTGGAGTCCGCCCGGCAGGCCGGCCGCCCCCGAGCGGGCGGACCTGGGCGGACTCCGGGTGGAGTCCGCCCGGCAGGCCGGGCCGCCCCCGAGCGGGCGGCCTGGGCGGACTCCGGGTGGAGTCCGCCCGGCAGGCCGGGCCGCCCCCGAGCGGGCGGCCTGGGCGGGCTCCGGGTGGAGTCCGCCCGGCAGGCCGGGCCGCCCCCGAGCGGGCGGCCTGGGCGGGCTCCGGGGGAGTCCGCCCGGCAGTGCCGGGCCGCCCCCGAGCGGGCGGCCTGGGCGGACTCCGGGGGAGTCCGCCCGGCAGGCCGGGCCGCCCCCGAGCGGGCGGCCTGGGCGGACTCCGGGTGGAGTCCGCCCGGCAGGCCGGGCCGCCCCCGAGCGGGCGGCCTGGGCGGACTCCGGGTGGAGTCCGCCCGGCAAGGCCGGGCCGCCCCGAGCGGCGGCCTGGGCGGACTCCGGGGGGAGTCCGCCCGGCAGGCCGGGCCGCCCCCGAGCGGGCGGCCTGGGCGGACTCCGGGTGGAGTCCGCCCGGCAGGCCGGTCCGCCCCCGAGCGGGCGGCCTGGGCGGACTCCGTGTGGAGTCCGCCCGGCTACCGTGGCCGCCCCCTAGCGGGCGGCCTGGGCGGACTCTGGGTGGAGTCCGCCCGGCTGGCGGGCAGAGGCCGCCCCGGGTGGGCGGCCTAGCAGGCGGAGGCCGCCCCTGGTGGGCGGCCTCGGCCGACGGCGGCAGGAGGCCGCCGCCCCTCGAGCGGCAGGGAGGCCGCCCCTGGTGGGCGACCTCGGAGGACGGCGGCAGGAGGCCGCCGCCCCTTCGGCGGATTGGGAGGCCCCCCTGGCGGTGCTGTTGGCGGACTCCTGCAAGGAAAAGCATCGCACGGTTAGCGGGCCTAACCGCATGGCCTGCGAGGGTGAGCTATGGGAACAGCCCGCCGTCCCGCAGGGCACGCGGTTGCAAGGGGACCTAGACGGACAGGGAAACTGTCCGCCTACGCTGGGGCTTGTCGCGATCAAAAGGGAGAATCTAAGCAACGCGACTAGCCAGCTGGCTACCTTGGGAAGGATCGCCGATTTCTGGGTTAACACTGTTGTTCCGTAATCTTCTATGATTAACGTAACTGTCTCTCTTAAATCGATTTCTTTGTGTTCCTGTCTAGATGGCCCCTAAGAGATCTCAGCGCAAGAAGGCTACCCCTCCCGCCGGGGCAACTCCTGGAGACGCCATTGCCTAGCTGTTGAGGCAGATTCCCGAGCATCTCACTCGCTTAGAGGAAGATCGTCAAACTCCTGACACAGCTCCTGATTCTGGCAGCGCAGGGACAACTGGAGTCACTGCTACCGCCGCTCTTGGAACCACCCCTCTTGCACCTGGTTCAGGAACTCGCTTGAGTACTGACACCCTGGTGGTCCCACGCGTGCCAGGTCTAGTTGCTCCTCCTGTAGCGATGGCAGATACGCTGACGTTCAAGAGGCTGAATCCACCGTCCTTCAATGAAAGTCGAGATTTCTTCGTCATTTCAGAGTGGCTCTCCCAGATGGAAAAGCACTTCGAGTATGTCGATGTTCCTGAGGCACAAAAGGTTCATCTTGCGGCCTACCAGCTGACCGAGAATGCATACACCTGGTGGCTTCAGCGCCGCAGTATCCCCAATTCTTCCGCTATGACCTGGGAGCAGTTCAAGAATGCGCTCATGGAAAAGTTTCTTTCGTCCGTGGAGCGAGATAAGTTAGCTGAAAGGTTCCTGTCCCTTCAGCAGCCTGGCAGGCCCGTGACTGAATATGAGATAGAGTTCTCTCGTCTATCTCTCCTTGCCGCAGAGTTCGTGCCCGATGAGTCTAAGAAGATCAGTCGATTCGTGAAGGGCCTCCGACATGACTTCCGCAAGCATGTGATAGCCCACGGCACCACCACCTATGCCGAGACTGTTGGGGCCGCCTTGAAGGTTGAGGCTATTGAGCTGGACCGCACTGCCAAGAAAGTTCAGCATGGTACAAGCAATGTCGATGCACCTGACCACAAGCATAAGAGTGCACCACCTCAGGAGCAAGGTCCCAAGTCGCAGGAGGTGTGTGCCTGCTGCCATAAAGTTGTCCATACCATCCTAGTCTGCCGCTCCCTCCTGAAGAAGCAGAAGATGGTTGTGCCCACACCACAACCCCGGGTTACGCTTGCCTCTGCCTCCTCCGTCTGTACTTACTGCAAGAAATCGGGTCACATGGTGGGAGATTGTCGCCGCAAGATGAATACCTGCTTCAGATGTGGGCAGTTTGGACATCAGATTAAAGATTGCCCCGTGAAGGAAAGCTTTATCCCCGCTCAGCCTCTGCAGGCTATTTCTGGTGCGCAAGATAAGGGCAAAGCTGTGCTGAACGTGACCACTCAGGGCGAGGCGCTCGCATCTACCTCTGTCATCTCTGGTATGTTTTATGTAAAGTTTATTTTGTTAATTTCCTGCATCTTTTCATTTGCTGTCTTAGTGTCATATAATCTTGAATGTGCCCGTAATGTTCATTTCTAGGGAGTTTTAAGGTCAAGAACAAGTGGGTGCAAATCCTATTCGATTCTGGGGCATCTCACTCTTTTATAGCGCGTCATATCGTGGATCTCCATAGTTTGCCTACTTCGTCACTCGAAGTCCCTTTCGAGATCTCTGTGCTCGGTCATGTGCACCTTTCTAGCAGGGGTATTCGCAATTGTCCAATCCTGCTTGGCGAATTGCAAGTCTTCGCCGACCTCATAGTCCTGGATATGACAGAATTCGACGTAATCTTGGGTATGAACTGGTTGGTCGCGTATCGAGCAAAGCTGGACTGTGTGGAAAAGAGGGTCAATCTCAGTATCGATGGGAAGGACTTCAGCGTACTTGTTCAGACCACTCGTAGCCACCTGAAGGTAATTTCTGTTGTGCGTGCCTCTGGACTTCTTAGCCAGGGATGCTTTGCTTGCTTTGTTTATACTTCACATTCAGATGCTATCATGCCGCAACTTGAGTCTATCCTGATTGCTTCTGAGTTTCCCGACGTGTTCCCCGCCGAGTTGCCTGGAATGCCTCCCGTTCGTGAAATAAAGTTCTCCATCGATGTAGATCCTGGAACGTGCCCCATATTTAAAGATCCATACCGCATGGCACCGCGAGAACTGGAGGAGCTTAGGTCGCAATTGGATGAGTTGCTTGAGCGTACATTCGTCCCAGCTTTTCTTCTTGGGGAGCCCTCGTTCTCTTTGTTAAAAAGAAAGACGGATCTATGAGATTGTGTATCGACTACCGGGACCTGAACAAGGTAACCATCAAGAATAAGTACCCCCTCCCACGCGTGGATGACCTATTTGACCAGCTCAAAGGCAGTACCGTCTTCTCCAAAATAGATCTCAGGTCGGGTTACCATCAGTTGAAGATCAAGGAATCCGACATCCCCAGGACAGCCTTCCGGACTCGGTATGGACACTTTGAATTTTTTGTGATGTCTTTTGGGTTGACTAACGCCCCTTCTGTTTTCATGGATATGATGAATCGTGTCTTCCGCGACTACTTGGATAAGTTCATCATTGTTTTCATTGATGATATCTTGGTCTACTCAAATACTCGTGAGGAGCATGCAACCCATCTTAAACTCACTCTCTCCACTCTTCGTCAGCACCAGCTTTATGTCAAATTGGCGAAATGTGAGTTCTGGCTGGATCGTGTTGCCTTTTTGGGGCATATCATTTCAGGTGATGGACTTTCTGTTGATCCTGCCAAGGTCTCCGCTGTTATGGACTGGAAGCAGCCTTCTACCCCTACTGAGATTCGCAGTTTCCTTGGTTTGCGGGCTATTACCGGCATTTCGTCAAAGACTTCTCCTCTCTTGTTGCTCCCCTGACATGACTAACCCAAAAACATGTCAGATTCGAGTGGTCAGGTCAATGTGAGCAGGCCTTTTCTGAATTGAAGCAACGTTTGTGTTCAGCACCAGTTTTAGCTCTTCCTACAGAAGGGTTGGACTTTTCAGTTTATACCGATGCTTCCGGAGTGGGCTTGGGCTGTGTCCAGATGCAAGAAGATAGTGTTATTACCTATGGGTCGAGACAGTTGAAGACTCATGAACGCAACTACCCCACTCATGATCTGGAGTTCGTTGTTGTGGTGTTTGCTTTGAAGCTTTGACGTCACTACCTCTATGGCGTGAAGTGTCACTTCTTCACTGGCCATCAAAGTTTGAAGTATATTTTCGTTCGGAAAGATCTCAATCTTCGTCAGAGGCGATGACTAGAATTCATAGCAGATTATGACCTGCAGCTCACTTATGTGCCCGGGAAAGCCAATTCAGTGGCGGATGCTTTGAGTCGTCAGGCTTCAGTTTCCACCTGTGCACCCATGTCAGCTTCTCTCGCGGCCCTGATTGATGACCTCGAGCGGATGGACATATCCTTCTCATCTGGAGGCCAAGGAGAAGTCTCTGGTCCATTATGGGTAGAACATGTGAAGGATCTACAACCATCTGATCCCGCACTCCAGCGCATTCGCCGACAGGTTGAACTTGGTACTCTTCCAGATTTCTCTATCTCTGACGATGTTCTACGTTTCCGAGGTCGCTTATGTATTCCGATGTCCCTGAGTTACTGGATAGTATTTGCCGAGAAGCTCACGAGTCCCGCACATCTGGCCATCCTGGCAACAACAAGATGTATTATGACCTGAAGCAGATCGTGTGGTGGCCTAGTATAAAGAATTATATCACACGCTTCATCTCTCGATGTCTGACGTGCCAGAAGGTGAAAGCTCAGCGTCAGCGTCCTGGTGGACTTTTGCAGCCTTTGTCTATCCCTGAATGGAAGTGGGAAGGTATCTCTATGGACTTCATCACGGGTTTGCCCCGCACTCCGAGGGGACATGATGCGATTTGGGTCATAGTAGATCGTCTGACTAAAGTGGCTCACTTCATCCCGTATAAGGAGGGTCATTCCACCGAGAAGATGGCCCGGATTTATGTTTTTGAGATTGTTAGGCTCCATGGGATTCCTCTGCGGATTGTTTCTGATCGTGACTCGAGATTTGTATCACACTTCTGGAAGGAATTTCAACAAGCTTTGGGCACTGATCTCAACCTGAGTACCGCGTATAATCCGACGACCGATGGTCAGACTAAGAGAGTTAATCAGATTCTCGAAGATATGCTGTGGTGTTATATTTTGGACTACAAGGGAGCTTGGGATGAACATCTACTCTTGGTTGAATTCGCCTACAACAATAGCTATCAAGAGAGCCTCAAAATGACCCCCTTCGAAGCACTGTACGGGCGTCGCTGTAGAACCCCGCTTTACTGGTCAGAGTTTGGTGAGAAGGTGGTGTTGGGTCCGGAGTTACTTCCGGAAATGGAAGAAGTCACCAAGAAGACTCGTCTTCAGCTCAGTCGTGCCATTGAGAGGTAGAGGAAGTATGCAAATCAGCGCCGCCGTCCGTTAGAGTTTGTTGTGGGCGATCAAGTGTTCCTGAAGGTTTCTCCTACTCCTGGGGTGAAACGGTTCGGTCGCCATCATAAGCTCAGCCCGAGGTTCGTGGGACCGTACTCCATCTCAGAACGTATTGGAGGATCTGCTTACCGTCTGGAGCTACCTGCTTCTTTGGCCGGTGTTCATGATGTCTTTCATGTCAGCCAGCTTCGGAAATATATCCACGATCCAAATCGTGTTCTTGAAGAAGTTCCAGTGACTCTTGAAGCCAATCTGTCTTATCCGATCGAGCCTTCGAAGATCGTCGAATATAAAGAATGCAAGCTTCGCAAGAGAACCATTCCGATGGTGAAGGTACTTTGGCTGCATGGCAAGTCCAAAGAGTACACTTGGGAACTCGAATCTGATATGCGCAGCAAGTATCCGCAACTCTTCTCTTGATTCATGGTATGTCTCTAAGTCTGACTTCCTTGTTATTTCAACATCTTTCATAGTTAGCTTTCATGCGTTAATCTGCGAATTTCTATTTGAAGTATATGTCATCTGAAACTTCGTTGTTTAGTCTCATTCAGAGAGTTCTCAAGAAAGTTTCGGGACGGAACTTCCTAAGTGGGGGAGAATGTAACAACCCCCCTTTTATAATATAAATAATTTAAACCTAAACCTACCCCCACTTAAATAATAATAATAATAATAATAACCAAACCTAAACCTACCCCCCCCCCTTCTGTAAAAACGAAAACCCGAGCCGGCATAATTCCCGCAACCCGCATCCCGCAAGAAAGCTCTCGATCCCGCTCCGTCGGCCTCGCCTCTGTCTCCCGCGTGCCCGACAGCCTTCTCCTCCGCCTCCAGTGGCCGACAAATCCCTCCTCCAGGCCCGGCGCCCCTTTCTCTTGCTTCCCCACCATCTCCGACGCTTCCCTTGGCCGGCAACTCCCGCAGCAACCCTTCTCGTGGTCGGCTGCTTCCAAGGAGGACGACCACCCTTTTTTTCTCCACTTCTTTCTCCTTCTCCGGCCAGTGAGGGCAAGGACATCTTTTCTTCTCCGGCAACCCTAGCTCCTCCTAGTTCCGGTCGGTGGTTTTCGTGAGGGACTCCTAGGGTTTCGCTCGAAACCCCTCTTCGTGGATTTTGGAGGCCCGATTTGGTCTCCTTGGGTAAGGATTTCCGCCAACCTCTTGTTTTTTATTTTCCTAAATTTTTTCTTGTAAAATTTCGCTCTCCGACCTAGGGTCTGTCAAACCAACTTATGTCCATCGTTTAACCCGCTAATCCCGGATTTGTTTGTGTTTTCTGGTGCATCTTCTCGGATCTAAGTGGTGGAATCGCTCCAAGACCTCTCTGAATTAGGGCTTTTCGCATCCAAACGCCGCCAAAATCTCGGATCCCTCGCGGTAGCCTCTTTTTCCCTCATTCTTGAGGGAGGTAAATTCCTAACTCCTTTCATATTATGTAGCGTTGTCATCAAATGCGTGTGCAAGTGTAGGAACCTTATTATTGCTTTGAAATACATTTTCGATCTTGGAACAAGTTTAGCTAGATTCGTTAACCTCGCTTACGCCATTTAGCCTTCGCTAGCGTTTTCGACGTCAGCTTAAGGCAAGTAGAGAACTCTCTCTCACTTGCAAAACTTTAGATTTAATCTGGATACCTGTTTTTTTACAAATGTTTTTTCTACAAAATTCTGAATTCTCATAATGTTGACATAACATAACATGATAAGTAACCACCTAAGTACAAAACATAAAGACAAATCTGTAGTTGTAAGCAAATCTTTGAATTGTAGCGTCTAATAGGGCATCTGTCTGCTGGCATGGTCACGACAAGCAGGATTACTTTTCTAATAAGACTTGCACCTAGATCTGAACGTGAGCCATGTGCGCCCGCTATAGCACCTACACTTCATCGATCACGACTTACAACATTTTGCATTAGGCTATACTCCGGAGTAGGCTAATCTTTCAGAAATGTCTGTTTGACTTGATTTTTGATATGTTTGGTAGCTTTGTACAAAATAGATCAGTGCTTGAATATGTCTGTCTGTTTTTGCTCACATTCTAATTAATTAACTTGCTCAGGTTTTAATCTTAACTTCTAAGGCATTTCCCTGCTGTCTTGAATTTGCCTTAGGTTTCGTGACTGCGCCTCCTGCCCCCTAAGCTACTTCCCGTTCAGCTGCAGTTTTGCTTTGGAGGTTTTTCCTTTGTAGTTGCTTGCATTAGGTTCTATGTATTCAAATCATTTACTGTCTGTTCGTTTATCATGTACTAGTTATGGTAAGACATTTTCTTTTGTATCATGAACAACTTCTGGGATGTTTCTGTTGTACTGGATCATTTTATGACATTTCTATTACTGTTGTTATTGCATTTATTCATGTTTCAGTACTGTGTGTTGCATTAAATTTTACAAGAAAATACATTTGCATTAAATTTTCACTGTTCTAAAATCTTAAGCGCTTCGCATATATCTTTTAAAAAAACCATAAACCTTTCAACAAAACAGCTATTTAATTTCAGATTTTTTCTGTATCCGCCTTAGCAGACATGGTTTCTTTTCGCCCATGCATGTGGCATCACGGCCCGCCCAAAGCGCACTCTGACTTTCGTCGAGACGGGTCGTGACAGCTCCTCAGGCCGGTGGTTTCAGCAGCAGCCCCTTATTCTTCTCCTCCTTCGGCCAGTGAGGCAGCAAGCGAAGTGCTCCTCCGGCAACCCCCTTTGTTCCTCTCCACCGGCCGATAAATCTCAGGAGGAACTCCTAGGGTTTTCGCTCGAAACTCCTCTACGTGGATCTTTGAGCCCAGATCTGGTCTCCTTGGATAAGAACTCCGCCAATATCTTGTTTTCAGATTTTTTTCCCTAGCTTTTGTTGCAAAATTTTCGCCTCCGATCGATGAAATTACGTTGATCCCTCTTGCGCTTGTCGAGTATCCGTCTAACATCAATTCTTGTTTGTGTTTCTTGCCGCTCTTCAGATCTAGTGGTGGAATCGCTCCAAGCCCTCTCCAATCTAGGGTTTTCTGAACCTAAGCGTCGTCAGAACCCTGCTTTTCTCATGGTAGTTCCCTCTCCCCTCATCCTTGAGGGAGGTAAAATTTTCTAACACCTCTTTTAATGTGTTGTACGATTTGCAATGCATTTCCCAGCATAGAAAACCTCGTTTAGGCGAATGTTTCTTTAATTTTTGGGTCTTGAACAGGTTCAGTTAGAGTCTTCGGCCTGGTTTGCGTCGTCTAGCTGTCACCGACAGTTTCAGTTTCTCCTTAAGGCAAGTAGAGAACCTCATCTCACTTGCAAACTTTGGATTTAGTCATTTTACCTGATTTCTACAATTACGCATGTTATTTGATAACCCCTGAACTAACACTTTTTTGACAATATATATAATATGACAGCGTGTCACAAAAATATGAGATAATTTAAACAATTCTGTGGTCGTAAGAAATACTTGAAATGTAGTGTCTAATTGGGGCACTGTTTGCTGGCATGGTCACGGCAAGTAGGATTAAATTTCCAACAAGACTTGCACGCAGATCTGAGTGTGAACCATGTGCGCCCGCTGGAACACCTACAACACTTCATCGATTACGGCTTACAACACTACTTGAACAACTTTAGGCTAAACTCCGGAGTAGGCTAATAAATTTCAGGAATTTTTGTTGACTCTGTTGCTTGCATGTTTACTAGTTTTACTAACTGATAAAATGGTACCCAAATATATCTGTTTATTTCTGCTTATGTTTTAATTAATTAGCTTGTTCATTGTTTATATCCTAAGTTCTGAGGCATTTTCCTTCTTGTGTGGATTTGCCTTAGGTTCTATGACTGCGTCGCCTGCTTCCTGAGTTGTTTAGTGTTGATTCCCTGTATTCCCGGAGGTTTATTTTGTTTTGTTGTGGTGTAGCCAGGTTCTATGTATCTATTTCCTTTACTGTCGGATTTTGTTATCATGTATTAGTTGTATCAGGCATTTTCTTTTGTTTCATGGACAACTACTAGGCTTTCATTGTTGTAACGCAATATTAAATTAATGGTATTCACTTTTTTAGTCATTGCATTTACTTTTGTATCAGTGTTGTGTGTGTATCAAGAGATTTTATCAAAGTGCGTGTGTTTTACTGTCTCATTCAAGCTTTCGCACATAAAACAAAACAAATGGATTTTTCCTGTCTTCAAAGTTAATTATTTTTTTCCCTAAAACTATAATTCAAATTTTGATCCCGCCTAACAGACATGGGTTTTTCCTTTGCATGTCTGTGGCATCACGACCCGCCAGTAGCGCACTTTGATGGTTGTTATTAGACGGGTCGTGGCACTAGATATAAGAATGGACTAAATAAAACGGAGTATCACTCCGGGTACATGTAGGGAGAATGGAGTAAACCTTGTATATACTTCTTGAATACAAAAATACAAATATGAGTACAAATATATAGAGAGAAGAGAGAGAGAGTAATCTCATTTTCAAGATGTAGGACTATTACATGAGGAAGAGGAATGACTATAATGGGCTGCTAAATGGGCCTTTACAAGGTTGTTTTCTAACAAAAATAAACTTCACAGCGGTGCATATCACATACAACATTATCAGCGTGCTGCCTAACAAATTCTTTGGAAAATAGTTTAAATGAAAACTGAATAAATTGTATTAAAAGAACTGAAAAAAAAGAAGGTTTCCAGCGCTTCTAATCTTGTATTGCAAAATATGCAGTTACTTACCCAGCCTTTTCTTTCCTGAGTTTTTAATATACCCATCGTGAATCATTCTGTCAAGCAGTTTCCGGGTTGTGTTCTGATTGGTTTCTCCATCCAGCTTATGCTGAAGCTTCCCTACTGTCACATATTTCATTGGAAGAGTATGATATAGAGCCTGCACAAGATTGCCTCTATTTAGTATTAATATCTTGTAAGGAGTAAAATGCTCATTACATCAACAAAAGGAGAGCGAAAAGTGTCTGAATGTTAAGAACACAAATGTTTGCAGCGCAGGCTCTCTTCGGTTATATGGAATTGAGACTTTGGAATTGAAATTGAATGTTAAATTCAATTGAAAATGATCTTCAATTCTAATTTCAGGACTCAAATTCCGTCCAAACGAACTGATCATTAGGATTGTTGCGGCTCACTCGAGGCTCTTGGTAGACCAGACAAAATTGGACCGCCTTAGCCCGTGGAGCGATCGAGCGCGCAAACAGTCACAGAGAAATGGAGTGCTAACAAGAAAATTTTTTGCATGAAAAACCCGTAAATATGGTAAAAAACCACATGGCCGGTTCGGTGCCGACCAAACTCCACTATCTGTTGTTTGTTTACATAGCTTTTTGATAATTCGAGGGCGACAGACCACTCATCGCTACAACTTGAGGAGAGAGAGAAAGACACATGTTCGGAGGGTGATAGGCCACCACTCACGAAGCTAAATATTTTTTTTTGTCGTGGTGGTGAACATCATGCTCTGGAAGTTGGACAGTCTTCTGCTTGCCACGGTGGGGAGAGCTGCGCTTTGAGAGCTCTGGAGTCTCTTGCTGCTGCTTGGAGGCTTGCGTAGCGTGTTCTGCCCGTCTTAGTCTCAGTGGCTTGTCTCTTGTTGTGCGCAGAGAAACCTGGAGTAGAATGCTTGTTGTTGGCTGGGGGTTTGCTGCCACTGGAGGGTGCAATGTGTGCAGAGCGTGTTGGAGTACACTTGGGAGATGTTCTGTGTTCTTTGTAGAGAGACTTGTGGATTGCCGACGTTGTTTCAAAGTAAAGCGCACGCTTGGGAACAGTCTTGAGAGCGGGGCGCCCGGAGGCGCGCCTAGGAACGGAGCGCGAGTAGGCGCACTTGGGAGTGGAGCACGCGTGGGCGCGCTTGGAGTAGAGCGTGCAAAGGCGCACATGGAGACGGTGCGCGCGGAAGTGCGCTTTGGGGCGGAGCATGCGGGAGCGCACTTGGGAGCGAAGTGCGCGGAGGCGCTCTTGGGAGCGGAGCGCGGTGTACGCAAGGTGAAATCCTTAAGGGGCGCTCAAAGGCGCTCGAAGATATTCGATGGATCTTTGAAGGCGCGAGATCTTCAAGGTAACTCTCGCGCACATAGGAGGGGGAGAAGAGCGTAGGAAAAAAATCCAGGGAGAAGAAGATGAGAATGAAGGAGGCTTTGTGGTACTATTTATAGGCCCCAGTGGTGGTACGATGGCTACACGGCTATCTACAGACCATAATCACGCTAATTACTATTTACAGACAGTACTTTATGAATTATAAAGCGTATTTTTATAATATTTTACTACGCGTAAACAGATATAATTTCTGATGGGCGCACCCACCTATGACAAGTGGCTACGCGGGTGGTAACCCGCGCATCGAGCGGTGGAGATCACGTGGGGGTGATCGGACGGCGGCGACTAAGCGGCGGTCAAGGGGCCAGCCGGCATAATTCAGCTGACAAAGGCCGGTAGGGGTAGGTCCCGTCCAGTGGAGGTCGGGCGGCGAAGAGGCCGACCGGCCAGCGAAGAGGCCGCTCGGCCGGCGGAGGCCGAGCGGCCTGCTCGGCCGACAGAGGCCGGGCTGCTTGGAGGACGTCCGACGGCGGAGGCCGCACTGCTAATGGGGGCCATGCGGGCTTGCGTGGTGGCCGGTTGCGGGGCTGGACGACCGGTGGGCCGGCAACAATGACGGTTTGCCCGTACGTGTGTTGGATTGCGTACACAGTGTTTTGGGTAGTCACGACGCTAGTGGAGTTGACTTTGGTCACCCCCACCTTCTACACCAAAAGGGGGTGGGAACTTCTTCTATTCGCAACTCGGATAATTTTATGGTATCACTATCATTTGCCCCCCAAGTTCCCGTAGTCCAGAGCCCGGAGGCAGGTTGTGTAATTGAGCGTGCTGCCCGGAGGCAGGTGTTGCAATTGAGCGCGCTATCCAGAGGCAGGTGCTGTAATTGAGCGCGTTGCCCAGAGGCAGGGGTTTTTAATTAGCGCGCTGCCCGAAGGCAGGTGTTGTAAAGGTAAGTGAATGTCCTTTTTTGGGTAAGGTGTGTACGAAGTCCTAATGATGCAGATGATATTTGACTTTTATGGGCCTGAAATGAACAATCTTTGAAAATCATTAGAGTTACAGTCACGAATCTCATATAGTGGTAATTTGCATGAAGTATTCATAGAAAAATAAAGTGGATAAAGCAGAGTGGTGGCGTGGGCAAAGCTCTACTGATGGATAGGGAGCGTCCTTTTAGGATGATCGCCCCAGGGGTTGCCCCCTGGCCGTTCCTAGCGACCCCTTATTGGTTGATATGATGCTTGACCTTACAAGAACCTCCCCAACAGCCCTTGTCTGATGAGGCACTCAATTTCCTCCTTTAGATTGTGCAGTGCCTCGTTGCCTTGGATTGCATAAAGTACATTGGTCATGGAGGTGTTGAGTGGCATGTAATCTTGGTGCTGATGTGGGCCTCGGTCTCGACGGGGGTAGTTGCGGCGCACATCGTTCTTCTTGTGAACCGGCGACGGCGATGACCATGCACTCGTTGTCTCTTCGAGTTGCTCTCAAACTGTTGGCGGTGCATTCCAATTGATTCATCAACTACGATTTGGGCTTCGACTCTGTGGATGAGATCGGGATAGCTAGGAACAGTCTCTGACATTAGTACGGAGTAGAAGTTACTCGGGCGAAGCCCTCTAAGAAAAAACCCTCGTAGGAGCTCTGGGCCCACCCCTGGGATTTGTCGTGCCTCAGCAATGAAACGGCAGATGAAATCCTTGAGGGCCTCACCCTCTCCCTGTCGTACCCCGGAAAGGCGGGAATGTCTCGGGTGATTCTGCGATTGGCAATAAACTGGTTGACAAAGAACTGAGATAAACTCGCATTGTTGTCGATCCCTCCCTCCTTCAGAGAACAGAACCAGGTTTGAACTTATCTTTTCAAAGTTGTTAGGAACACTTGACACAACAGTTGATTAAGGACATTGTTGATTCTCATGACAGTGATGAAATGATGGGCGTGCTTCGACGAGTCGCCCGTTCCGTCAAACGTCTTGATTCTTGGAAGCTTGAAACCGTGCGGGATCGTGTGCACCGAACCTATGGTGCTAACGATGACCGGTGATGATGCGGGCGGCGGGCCTAAGTTGTGTGATGCTCAGCTAGTTCATGCTCTTTAGTAATCATGTTGTGAATTTCTTCACGCGTGAGCCTTTCATCTACAAGTATGAATCCTGCTGCTTCTGGGTGGTTGTGGTAATAACGAGCTTCAGGTTCTTCAGTGGGACGGAATAGGTTCGTTGAGTTGGCTGTGTTAGAGAACTCTTATTCAGGTATGCGGGGCTCGCGAGCGAAGTGCTCGACTAGAGCGCGATCCAGAGCTAGCGGAGGCAGACTGCCTTGTTTGGGGGCAGGATTATGAGCTTGTGGCGCTCCTTCGTTTCTTAGGAGTGCGAGAATCTCCATTTGGCACAGACGCTCCTTGTTGGGTACATTGGAAAATGTGTACCAGATTTGGAGAAGCTTCACTTAGCTCAATGATATTCATCAAGGTGTATTTGATGTTGTTTTGAGTTTATATGTGCAGGTTAAGAATATGCAAGAAAAGTTTCTAAGTCCATGTGTCGACACCAGAAGAATCTGTGTCGACACTTGTGAAGACTTGTGTTGACACTTGAGAAAAGCTGTGTCGACACCTGGAGTCAATTGTGTCGACACTTGGAAGAGCTGTGTCGACACCAGAAGAAATTGTGTCGATACACAGGATTTGTGTCGACACACAGAAAGTTCAGTCGACATCAACTGTGTCGACACACAAGACTTGTGTCGACACACAGAAAGTTCAGTCGACATCAACTGTGTCGACACACAGGACTTGTGTCGACACACACACCAGAATTTCTTCTAAGTTAATTATGTCAAGACAAGAAGTGACTGTGTCGGCACATTCTTACAGAAGCTATGTCGAGAAGCAGTGTCGACACCATGAGAGCTGTGTCGACACCACCAAGGATTGTGTCGACACTTAGTCTACTTGTGTCGACACATGTGAAGTTCAGACTCGACACTTTGCTGACAGAGACAAAGTTTCAAGAAGTGACTGGAGACTTGACAGCTGTCATAACCAACAAGTCTACTGCAACTGTCAGATCTGTCAGAAGTTGGTTAGCAACCGGATCAGCCGGTAACCTTGGATGAAGTCTATATAAAGACAGATTCTATCAACTGAAAATAACGACGAAGTACAAAAAAACACAATTACAACAAAAGATCCAACATACACAAGAAAATCCAGTCAGAGATTTCAAGTGGATCTAAGTGAAGAATTTCAAAATATCTTCAGAAGAATTTGTAGAGAGAGAGCTCCAACAATTCAAGTGAAGAAAGAGACTATCATCAACTAGTCTCTTAAGAGCAGATCCTGAACTAATCTGCAAAGAAGAATTCAGATTAATTTCTGGATTTTAAGAAGGAAGCTGATTGAAGATCAACTTCAAGAAATTCAACGTTACTGTGTTCAGATTCAAGATGCTTTGAAGAAAGTCAAAGACATGTTGATTTCTATGTAATCAGATTCTTCAAGAACTGATCAAGAAAACTTTCTACACATTCTCTTTCAACTTGGGTGAAAGATAAAACTTATTTTATATCATTTTTTTGTAAAATCATTATTGATCTGAGTTGTAAGCCTAATTTATAAAAGCTGAGGTAGGGCTGAGTGCCTGAGGTAGGAGATTTACATCTTTGAGTTGTAGGCCTTGGGAAGGCTGAGGTGGGGCTGTGTGCCTGAGGTAGGAGATTTAATTCTCTAAGTTGTAGGCCTGGGTGAAGGCTGGGGTAGGGCTTAATTGCCTGAGTTGTAGGAGTATGGACTCACTCTGAGTTGTAGGAACTTTGACTGGGTTCTGAGCTGTAAGATCTGTGGATCTGAGAAGCAAGGAAGAAGTTAGGCCGAATCTAGCACACTGCTAGATAGGCGAAGGGGGAAAGTGGATGTACCCATCATTTGGGGAACCACTATAAATCTGTGTGTCATCTGTGATTGTGTGTGATATTGTGATTTATGTGATGTGGTAGCTGTAGAACTGTTTGATTCTATTTGATTAACTGAATTAATATTCTGCCTTAGAGTAAAAAGGAGTTGAACCTATTAACCCCCCCCCTCTAGGTGTTTAGCTTATCTTGAAACTAATTCTTTCAAGTGGTATCAGAGGGAGGTTACTCAAAGATAGACTTAACAGTCTGAGTTAGAGCTGTGAGGCAGAATAAATTAAAAAAGATGGGTTCAAGAGAAAATCATAAGTAACTTGGTTCCATGAAGTTGCTCATATGCAGGAAAGAAATCTTTGGAATATGAAAAGAAAGGGTCAGATTGTTTATGGAAGCATCTGAATATATATAACTGTTAAGGAATGGTCTTATATTCCAATGAAAGTCTCAGTTCTTGATGCTAATCAGAGGACACCAAAAGACTTTTCAGAAATGAATAAGGATGAGATTATCTTGGCTACTATGGACAAGCGAGCTCAGAATATTATAGTGAGTGTCATAGATAACTCAACATTCCAAAATCTGATTCACTGTAAAACCTCCAAGGAGATGTGGGACACATTGATAGTCTACATGGAGGGATCAGAAGAAGTCAGGCAAGATAGAAAGTCAATGCTTAATCAGGAATATGAGAGCTTCAGACAAAGCAAATCAGACAGCATCACTGAATGTTACAAGAAGTTCTTCAGAATTGTGAATGAACTAATGTCATATGAAATGGTCTTTAGTACATATGAGTTGAATGATAAATTCCTTAGATCTTTGACTAAGGATTGGGACACCAAGATCTGTGCAATCAGGGAAGTGGCCAGACTGGCAGAAATCTCTCATCCAACACTATTTGGCAAATTTCTTTCTTATGAAATACAACTCATGGCCAGAAAGGAGGAAGAGAAAAGTACTAAAGTTGACCATAGAGAAAAGTCAGTGGCTTTCAAGGCATAAGCCACAAAAAAGGACAGAAGGATGTCTTCATCTGCTCCTAAGAAAGCTGCAGAAGTGATCTCTGAAAGTTCTGATAGTCACACCTCAGACAACAATCATTCTGATGAGTACTTTGCTGTCTTCACAAGGCAGTTTCAGAGATTTTTGAAGAAGAAGCAGTGGAGAACTAAGTCATCCTCCTCTCAGTTCAAAGATGAATATTATCAGAAAAGAAAGTCATCTAGAAAGCACAAGAGTAGGTCAAAACCTAGCAAATAAACAATTACAAAGATTGTGTGTTATTGCTGCAACAGACCTGTACATGTAGTAACTGATTGTCCAGACAAAAGAAAGGAATCTGCAGATAAGAAGAAGTCTCAGTATAAGAACAAGAAGGAGAAATTCTTTGTAGGAAAGAAAGAGAAAAGCTGGACAGATCCATCATCTTCAGATTTTGAATCTGATGCTGAAGCTTATATTGGTCTGTTCGTAACAGAAGAAGAGACTGAGTTCTTACAATTGCTGGACTCAATAAATGGAACTGAAGATCATCAGTGCAAAGGGCTGATGACCCTGACTGATGAAGATCACTGTCAGGATCAGCCTGGTCCCAGAAAGGTAAAAAGCTTATCTGAAGACTCTGATTATTACACTGGCTCAGAATCAGAAGCATCTGCATCAAGAGATGTGGATGAATCTGAATCTGAAGGAGATATTCATCAACTTATAGATGAATATGGTGATTTGCTGCAGGAATTTAAGAGATGCAAAAATCTGACTAAAATTCAGGCTAAGAAAATTGCAGCTCTTAAGTTGGCTGCATCTGATTCAGAAAAGTTGTTGGATCAGAAGATGAATGAGATTGTCAAGCTGAAAAACATAACTGTTATTCAGATGGGAACAATCACATTCAAGAGTGATCAAATCAAAAGTCTGGAAGTCAGACTTCAGAAGGAAAAGGATCTAGTGGCTAGTTTCTCTAAGCCAGAATCTGTCCTACCCTTAATTGATGACTTTGTATCTCAAAAGGGTAAGGCAGGATTGGGTTTTAAGGGAAATACTAGGGTAGCTAATTCCAAAAGAAAAAGGAAAGCCTCAGTTAAGCCACCTGTCTTCAATCCCCTCATTGTTCTCAGAAAAAGTGCAGCAGCCTACCAATAGATATGATCATGATATCATACATAGTCATGGTAAGTCTGATATTCTGAATGACAAGAGGTATCTAGTACTCAAGCAAAGAAACAATGTACTTACAGTATTAAGAACAGCTGACAGCAAAGCTGTTAAAACTGTACCTAAAGAGAGGTATAATAGATATGAGTGTTGTTGTTGTGGCAATGTGAGACACTTTGTCAATGACTGTTGGCACAACACTAGTGTCAGGATGAATTTCAGCTTACCTGGAAGAAGGGTTGCTACAAATTATGCTAAATTTCAGTCTAACCTGAATCAAGGACCCAATAACAATTGGGGTTTTAAGGTTAAGTAATTATTTGTTGCAGATAAGTCCAAGTGGTCATGCCCCTTTATGGTACTTGGACGGTGGATGTTCCAGACATATGACTGGAACAAGAGAATTGTTGAAGGACTACTCACCCATATTGAATGGACCTAAAGTAATCTTTGGTGGTTCTGAAAAAAGAGTTATCAAAGGTTTTGGTAACATTTCTAACAGCTCAATTACTATCACTCAAGTGGCTTATGTGAAGTGGTTGAAACATAACTTGATAAGCATAAGTCAACTGAGTGACCTTGGATCTGACATTTCATTCATTAAGAATGGTTGTCATATTAAAAGGTCAAGTGATCAGAAGATCATGTTGACTGGTTATAGGAAAGGAAATGTGTATTGCCTAAACTTTGTGAGTGAAAATAAAAATTCTCTTATTTGTCTGGTAGCTGATGAGAAAGCCTCTCATTATGTCAAATGGCACAAGAGACTAGCTCATCTAAATTACAAGACTATTGGTAAACTTTTTAATAAATAGTTAGTGAGGAATGGTCCTCAAGTTAAGTGCATTAAGGATAGAATATGCTCAGCTTGTCAAAAAGGCAAGCAGACCAAATCCTACTTTCATAGCCTAGAAACCAAAGACTCAGTGAGGTGTTTATACCTCTTGCATATGGATTTATTTGTTTCAATGCCAGTTCAGAGTCTAAGTAGAAAGTATACACATTTGTGGTTGTAGATGACTATTCTAGATTTTCATGGGTTTTCTTTCTGAGGCAGAAATCTGAAACCTCAATTGTTTTCTGCAACTTTGTTAAGCAAATTCAGAATGAACTGAACAATTCAGTGATCAAAATCAGAAGTGATCATGGAACTGAATTTCAATCTGAAAATATGACAAAGTTGTGTGAAGAATTTGGGATTCATCAGAAATTCTCGTCACCTATAACTCCTCAGTAAAATGGAATTGCTGAAAAAAAGAATAGGACTCTTATTGAGGCTGGTAGAACTCTATTGAGTGACACTTCTCTCCCAGAATATTTCTGGGCTGAGGCAGTAAACACTGCATGTCATGTGCTCAATAGGGCTTCCATCACTAAGAACCACAAAAAGACACTCTATGAGGTTATGAAAGGCAGAAAACCAAACTTATCCTATTTTAGGATCTTTAGTTGTAAGTGTTATGTGCTTAATAATGGCAAGTCTTACCTGACAAAGTTTGTTGTCAAATCTCAAGATGGGATATTTGTTGGGTACAGCAACAATAGTAAGGCATAAAGAGTCTATAACTTAACTACACAAGTTGTAGAAGAGTCTGTTCATGTTATATTTAATGAATCAAGACTTATTAACAGTAAGTTGTCTAGTAGTTCTTGTAGCTCTACAGGTATAAAAGGGACATGTTGACTATCAAATAAGATCAAACTGCAAGGCAGGAAGAGGAAAATGATGGTTGTTGTCCAAGGGGAGTACAAGACTCACAAGATGCTGATGAATACCATGAAGTACAGCAGAATGAAGAAAATAGAGAAAGTCAAACTTTAGACAGACTTCCTCCAGCAGTTAGACATTTAAAGGATCATCCTGTACACCAGATTATTGGTGATCCTAGACTAGAGGTTCAAACTAGAAGCAGAAGCTTGAACACTGTATTATGTTCAAGCTTCTTGTCTCAACAGGAACCTAAAAGATTTGAAAAAGCTATACAAGACCCGCACTGGATTGATGCTATGCAGGAGGAGTTGAATCAATTCAGGAGATGCAAGTTCTGGAAGTTAGTTCCTAAACCAAAAGACCACAATGTCATAGGGACTAAGTGGATCTACAAGAACAAGCTAGATGAGAGTGAGATCATAATTAAGAACCAGGCAAGGCTTGTTGCCAAAGGATACAGGCAGGAAGAGGGCATAGACTTTAATCAAATATTTGCCCCTGTGACAAGGTTGGAAGCAATAAGGCTATTCCTAGTCTATGCAGCTTATCAGGGTTTCAAAGTGTTCCAAATGAATGTTAAGTCAGCATTCCTGAATGGAGACTTAAAGGAGAAAGTCTATGTAGAACAGCCATCAGGTTTTATTGATCCACTCTATCTTAATTATGTGTATAGGCTTAGGAAAGCCCTATATGGTTTGAAACAAGCCCCAAGGGCTTGGTATGAAACCTTGTCTACTTTCCTCATTGAGAACAAATTCTCAAGGGGGAAAATAGACAAAACTCTATTCCTTAGGGAATCCAAAGGGAAGATAATCCTACTCCAGATATATGTTGATGACATAATATTTGGTTCTATGAAAACAACCTTTGTAGGAAGTTTGCTAAACTTATGCAAGGGGAGTTTGAGATGAGCAGCATGGAAGAACTTAAGTTCTTCTTGGGACTCCAAGTAACACAGACTGATGATGACCTGTCCATATCCCAGTTTAAGTTCACCCAGAAGTTAATTAAGAAGTATGGTATGGAGTCATCCACTACCATGAGAACTCCAATGGGGACAAGTATGCCTATAAGCAAAGATGATGCAGGAAAACCTGTAGATGAGTCTTTGTATAGAGGGATAGTTGGCTCCCTCCTTTATCTGACTGCTAGTAGACCTGACATCATGTATGTTACATGTGTCTGTGCTAGGTATCAATCCTGCCCAAAAGAATCTCATTATACTGTTGTTAAGAGGATTTTGAGATATCTTAAGGGCACACCTAATCTATGCCTTTGTAACCCTAAGAATAGAGATTTTCTACTGACTGGATATTCAGATGCAGACTTTGCAGTATGCAAAGAAGATAGGAAAAGCACAACTGGCACCTGTCAATTTCTAGAAGGGAGATTGGTGTCATGGAGCTGTAAGAAGCAGACTAGTGTGGCAATCTCCACAGCTGAGTCTGAATATGTAGCTGCAGTGAGCTGCTGTGCACAGCTGTTGTGGATACAACATCAGCTTAAAGATTATGGTATCCAGGTAAGTAGAACCTCATTATTCTATGATTCTACAAGTGTTATTTTTATTGCTAATAATCTTGTTTCTCATAGTAGAACAAAGCATATAGAAATAAGATATCATTTTTTTAGGGATCATGTAGAAAAAGAGGATATATGTTTAGAATTTGTCAATACAAGTTTTCAAATTGCTGACATGTTCACTAAGTCATTGGATGAAACTAAATTCAATAATTTTAAAATTGAATTAGATATGTTGAACATAGAATAGATTGATAAATTTGTCTAAGTAATTTTGTGTCGACACAAAAAGAGGTCTATGTCGACACAGAGAAGTTGTGTCGACACATCTAGAAAATTGGTGTCGACACTTCAGAGGAGTTGTGTCAACATATCTCTGAGTGGCTCTGATTTAATTCAAGTGAAGAAAGAGACTATCATCAACTAGTCTCTTAAGAGCAGATCCTGAACAAATCTGCGAAGAAAAATTCAGATTAATTTCTGGATTTTAAGGAAGTTGATTGAAGATCAACTTCAAGAAATTCAACCTTACTGTGTTCAGATTCAAATTGCTTTGAAGAAAGCCAAAGACATGTTGATTTCTGTGTAATCAGATTTTTCAAGAACTGATCAAGAAAATTTTCTACTCATTCTCTCTCAACTTGGGTGAAAGATAAAACTTATTTTATATCATTTTTCCGTAAGATCATTATTGATCTGAGTTGTAAGCCTAATTTATAAAAGCTGAGGTAGGGCTGAGTGTCTGAGGTAGGAGATTTACATCTCTGAATTGTAGGCCTTGGGAAGGCTGAGGTAGGGTTGTGTGCCTGAGGTAGGAGATTTAATTCTCTGAGTTGTAGGTCTGAGGTGAAGGCTGAGGTAGGGCTTAATTGCCTGAGTTGTAGGAGTGTGGACTCACTCTGAGTTGTATAAACCTTGACAGGGTTCTGAGCTGTAAGATCTGTGGATCTGAGAAGGAAGGAAGAAGTTAGGCCGAATCTAGCACACTGCTAGATAGGCGAAGGGGAAAGTGGATGTACCCATCATTTGGGGAACCACTATAAATCTGTGTGTCATCTGTGATTGTGTGTGATATTGTGATTTCTGTGATGTGGTAGCTGTAGAATTGTTTGATTCTATTTGATTAACTGAATTAATATTCTGTCTTAGAGTAAAAAGGAGTTGAACCTATTCACCCCCCCCCCCTCTAGGTGATTAGGTTATCTTGAAACCAATTCTTTCAAGTGGTATCAGAGCGAGGTTACTCAAAGATAGACTTAACAGTCTGAGTAAGAGCTGTGAGGCAGAATAAATTAGAAAAGATGGGTTCAGGAGAAAATCAAAAGGAACTTGGTTCCATGAAGTTGCCCATATGGAGGAAAAAAATCTTTGGAATATGAAAAGAAAGGGTCAGATTGTTTATGGAAGCATTTGATCCAAGAATATATATAACTGTTAAGGAAGGATCTTATATTCCAATGAAAATCTCAGTTCTTAATGCTAATCAGAGGACACAAAAAGACTTTTCAGAAATGACTAAGGATGAGATTATCTTGGTTACTATGGACAAGATAGCTCAAAATATTATAGTGAGTGTCATAGATAACTCAACATTCCAAAATCTGATTCACTGTAAAAC
This sequence comes from Platanthera guangdongensis, assembly GCA_039583875.1. Taxonomy (NCBI): domain Eukaryota; kingdom Viridiplantae; phylum Streptophyta; class Magnoliopsida; order Asparagales; family Orchidaceae; genus Platanthera; species Platanthera guangdongensis. The sequence goes on along the minus strand of CM077154.1, from coordinate 121,423,262 downwards.
CTTCAAGTAGATGTGGGACACATTGATAATCTACATGGAGGGATCAGAAGAAGTTAGGCAAGATAGAAAGTCAATGCTTAATCAGGAATATGAGAGCTTCAGACAAAGCAAATCAGACAGCATCACTGAATGTTATAAGAAGTTCTTCAGAATTGTGAATGAACTAATGTCATATGTAATGGTCTTTAGTACATATGAGTTGAATGATAAATTCCTTAGATCTTTGACTAAGGATTGGGACACCAAGATCTGTGTCATCAGGGAAGTGGCCAGACTGGCAGAAATCTCTCCTCCAACACTATTTGGCAAATTGCTTTCTTATGAAATGCAACTCATGGCCAGAAAGGAGGAAGAAAAAAATACTAAAGTTGACCATAGAGAAAAGTCAGTGGCCTTCAAGGCAGAAGCCACAAGAAAGGACAGGAGGATGTCTCCATCTCCTCCTAAGAAAGCTGCAGAAGTGATCTCTGAAAGTTCTGATAGTCACACCTCAGACAGCAATCATTCTGATGAGGACTTTGCTGTCTTCACAAGACAGTTTCAGAGATTTTTGAAGAAGAAGCAGTGGAGAACTAAGTCATTCTTCTCTCAGTCCAAGGATGAATATTATCAGAAAAGAAAGTCATCTAGAAAGGACAAGAGTAGGTCAAAACCTAGCAAATCAACAACTACAAAGATTGTGTGTTATTGCTGCAACAGACCTGGACATGTAGTAGCTGATTGTCCAGACAAAAGAAAGGAATCTGCAGATAAGAAGAATTCTCAGTATAAGAACAAAAAGGAGAAATCTTTGTAGCAAAGAAAGAGAAAAGCTGGACAGATCCATCATCTTCAGATTCTGAATCTGATGCTGAAGCTTATATTGGTCTGTTTGCAACAGAAGAAGAGACTGAGTTCTTGCAATTGCTGGACTCAATAAATGGAACTGAAGATCATCAGTGCAAAGGCCTGATGGCCCTGACTGATGAAGATCACTGCCAGTATCAGCCTGGTCCTACTAAGGTAAAAAGCTTATCTGAAGACTCTGATTATTACACTATCTCAGAATCAGAAGCATCTGCATCAAGAGATGTGGATGGATCTGAATCTGAAGGAGATATTCATCAACTTATAGATGAATATGGTGATTTGCTGCAGGCATTTAAGAGATGCAAAAACCTGACTAAAATTCAGGCTAAGGAAATTGCAGCTCTTAAGTTGGCTGCATCTGATTCAGAAAAGCTGTTGGATCAGAAGATGAATGAGATTGTCAAGCTGAAAAACATAACTGTTATTCAGATGGGAACAATCAGATTCAAGAGTGATCAAATCAAAAGTCTGGAAGTCAGACTTCAGAAGGAAAAGGATCTAGTGACTAGTTTCTCTAAGCCAAAATCTGTCCTACCTTAATTGATGACTTTGTGTCTCAAAAGGGTAAGACAGGATTGAGTTTTAAGGGAAATACTAGGGCAGCTAATTCCAAAAGAAAAAGGAAAGCCCCAGTTAAGCCATCTGTCTTCAATCCCCTCATTGCTCTCAGAAAAGTGCAACAGCCTACTAATAGATATGATCATGATATCATACATGGTCATGGTAAGCCTGATATTCTGAATGACAAGAGGTATCCAGCACTCAAGCAAAGAAACACTGTACCTACAGTATTAAGAACTGCTGACAGCAAAGCTGTTAAAACTGTACCTAAAAAGAGATATAATAGATTTGAGTGCTGGTGTTGTGGCAAGGTGAGACACTTTGTCATTGACTGTTGGCACAACACTAGTGTCAGGATGAATGCCAGCTTACCTGGAAGAAGGGTTGCTACAAATTATGCTAAATTTCAGTCTAACCTGAACCAAGGACCCAATAACAATTAGGGTTCAAAGGTTAAGTAATTATTTGTTACAGATAAGTCCAAGTGGTCATGCCCCTTTATGGTACTTGGACAGTGGATGTTTCAGACATATGACTGGAACAAGAGGATTGCTGAATGACTACTCACCCATATTGAATGGACCTAAAGTAATCTTTGGTGGTTCTGAAAAATGAGTAATCAAAGAGTTTGGTAACATTTCTAACAGCTCAATTACTATCACTCAAGTGGCTTATGTGAAGTGGTTGAAACATAACTTGATAAGCATAAGTCAACTGAGTGATCTTGGATATGACATTTCATTCATTAAGAATGGTTGTCATATTAAAAGGTCAAGTTATCAGAATATCATGTTGACTGGTTATAGGAAAGGAAATGTGTATTGCCTAAACTTTGTGAGTGAGAATAAAGATTCTTCTATTTGTCTGGTAGCTGATGAGAAAGACTCTCATTGTGTCAAATGACACAAGAGGCTAGCTCATCTAAATTACAAGACTATTGGTAAACTCTTTAATAAAGAGTTAGTGAGGAATGATGCTCAAGTTAAGTGCATTAAGAATGGAATATGCTCAGCTTGTCAAAAAGGCAAACAGACCAGATCCTCCTTTCATAGCCTATAAACCAAAGACTCAGTGAGATGTTTATACCTCTTGCATATGGATTTATTTGGTCCAATGTCAGTTCAGAGTCTAGGTAGGAAAGTCTACACATTTGTGGTTGTAGTTGACTATTCTAGATTTTCATGGGTTTTCTTTCTGAGGCAGAAATCTGAAACCTCAATTATTTTCTGCAACTTTGTTAAGCAAATTCAGAATGAACTGAACAATTCAGTGGTCAAAATCAGAAGTGACCATGGAACTGAATTTTAATCTGAAAATATGACAAAGTTGTGTGAAGAATTTGGGATTCATCAGGAATTATCCTCACCTATAACTCCTCAGCAAAATGAATTGCTGAAAGAAAGCATAGGACTCTTATTGAGGCTGGTAGAACTCCATTGAGTGACACTTCTCTCCCAGAATATTTCTGGGCTGAGGCAGTAAACACTGCATGTCATGTGCTCAATAGGGCTTCCATCACTAAGAACCACAAAAAGGCACCCTATGAGGTTATGAAAGGCAGAAAATCAAACTTATCCTATTTTATGATCTTTGGTTGCAAGTGTTATGTGTTTAACAATGGCAAGTCTTACCTGACAAAGTTTGCTGTCAAATCCCAAGATGGAATATTTGTTGGGTACAGCAACAATAGTAAGTCATATAGAGTCTATAACTTGACTACACAAGTTGTAGAAGAGTTTGTTCATGTTATATTTGATGAATCAAGACTTATTAACAGTGAGTTCCCTAGTAGTTCTTGTAGCTCTACAGGTATAAAAGAGAAGATGGACATGCTGACTATCAAAGAAGATCAAACTGCAAGGCAGGAAGAGGAAAATGATGGTTGCTGTCCAAGGGGAGTACAAGACTCACAAGATGCTGATGAAGACCATGAAGTACAGCAGAATGAAGAAAATGGAGAAAGTCAAACTGTAGACAGACTTCCTCCAGCAGTTAGACTTTAAAGGATCATCATGTACACCAGATTATTGGTGATCCTAGACAAGGGGTTCAAACTAGAAGCAGGAGCTTGAACACTGTACTATGCTCAAGCTTCTTGCCTCAACAGGAACCTAAAAGATTTGAAGAAGCTATACAAGACCCAACACTGGATTGATGCTATGCAGGAGGAGTTGAATCAATTCAGAAGATGCAAGGTCTGGAAGTTAGTTCCTAAACCAAAAGACCACAATGTCATAGAGACTAAGTGAATCTACAGGAACAAGCTAGATGAGAGTAGGATCATAATTAAGAACAAGGCAAGGCTTGTTGCCAAAGGATACAGGCAGGAAGAGGGCATAGACTTTGATCAAACATTTGCCCTTGTGGCAAGATTGGAAGAAATAAGGCTATTCCGAGCCTATGCAGCTTATCGGGGTTTCAAAGTGTTCCAAATGGATGTTAAGTCAGCATTCCTGAATGGAGACTTAAAGGAGGAAGTCTATTTAGAACAGCCATCAGGTTTTATTGATCCACTCTATCTTAATTATGTGTATAGGCTTAGGAAAGCCCTATATGGTTTGAAACAAGTCTCAAGGACTTGGTATGAAACATTTTCTACTTTCCTCATTGAGAACAAATTCTCAATGGGGAAAATAGACAAAACTCTATTCCTTAGGGAATCCAAAGGGAAGATAATCCTAGTCCAGATATATGTTGATGACATAATATTTGGTTCTACTGAAAACAACTTTTGTAGGAAGTTTGCTATACTTATGCAAGAGAAGTTTGAGATGAGCAGCATGGGAGAACTTAAGTTCTTCTTGGGACTCCAAGTAAGACAGACTGATGATGGTCTGTCCATATCACAGTCTAAGTTCACCCATGAGTTAATTAAGAAGTATGGTATGGAGGCATCCACTATCATGAGAACTCCAATGGGGACAAGTATGTCTATAAGCAAAGATGATGCAGGAAAACCTGTAGATGAGTCTTTGCATGGAGGGATAGTTGGCTCCCTCCTATATCTGACTGCTAGTAGACCTGACATCATATATGCTACATGTGTCTGTGCTAGGTACCAATCCTGCCAAAAAGAATCTCATTATACTGCTGTTAAGAGAATTTTGAGATATCTTAAGGGCACACCTAATCTAGGCTTTTGGTACCCTAAGAATAGAGATTTTCTACTGATTGGATATTCAGATGCAGACTTTGCAGGATGCAAAGAAGATAGAAAAAGCACAACTGGCACATGTCAATTTCTAGGAGGGAGATTGGTGTCATGGAGCTGTAAGAAACAGACTAGTGTGGCAATCTCCACAGCTGAGTCTGAGTATGTAGCTGCAGGGAGCTGCTGTGCACAGCTGTTGTGGATACAGCATCAGCTTAAAGATTGTGGTATCCAGGTAAGTAGAACATCATTATTCTGTGATTCTACAAGTGCTATTTCTATTACTAATAATCATGTTTCTCATAGTAGAACAAAGCATATATAAATAAGATATCATTTTCTTATGGATCATGTAGAAAAAGAGGATATATGTTTAGAATTTATCAATACAAGTTTTCAAATTGCTGACATGTTCACTAAGCCATTGGATGAAACTAAATTCAATAATTTTAAAATTGAATTAGGTATGCTGAACATAGAATAGATTGACAAATTTGTATAAGTAATTTTATGTCGACACAAAAGAGGTCTATGTTGACACAGAGAAGTTGTGTCGACACATCTAGAAAATTGGTGTCGACACTTCAGAGGAGTTGTGTCGACACTTAGAATTAGAGTCGACACAGAATTTCTGTTGAACTAATAAGTATGTCTGTGTCAACACATCATCAATTGGTGTCGACACATAGAAGTCAACACTTCTGTCGAGACATTAGAAGTCTGTGTCGACACTATCTCAACAGTGTCAACACACTAAGTAAATTTTAACGCGCCTTTTGACCTTCTATGTTTAGACACATATAAATAGGTCAAGAACAAACCCCGTCGACTCGCTCTCCAGATTTTTGAGACTAGATTCTTGTGTCGACAAACTCTCTCTGCTACATTCAAGATTTCTCACCATCCCAATGGCGCCGAAACTTGACGAAAACGTGAACGAGGGATATGAACTGGTACGAAATGGCTTTGACGATGCTGAATCAGCGATTAAAGCTGTGATAGCTCTAATTGCAGAAAATGGCTTGGAGTATTTGACATCAAAACCTACAAAGATATGCAAGAATGAAATCCTTGAGTTTTATGGAGCTGCAACTCAGGATTCAACTGGACTAAAGATTAGGTCTTCAGTCCAGGGTAATAAAATCAAACTCACCATGAAAAGCATACGAAAAACTCTTCATCTGCCCAAAAATCAAGAAGACGAAGAAGTTACCTCTTCCAAGACCAGGGAAGCACTCCAGTGGTGTGGATTAGATCCCACCATGAAAATTGGATCATCCATGAATAGAAAAGGAATGAATGTACAAGGCCTTTCTGAAGTAGTTGACAAAGTAATCTTATGCAAACCAGGTGGACATGATAGGGTCTCAGCCTACATGTTCTGCCTCATGACCAGGATCATCTACAAAATCAACACCAATTGATCTGCGGTCATATATGAGAAGATTGGAGAAAGTATCAAGAAACCGAATTTGGGAAGGATATTAAGTTTATACATGGCTGGAGCAATTTCAGAAGTGATGCAACAGGCTGTTGGATCCAAGATCAATCACATGAGTAGAATGGATATAAGGATAATCTCTAGATGGGATAGAGTGCTGATCAAAGACATGGCTGATGAAGAGAGGCCAGAGAATACTGAGAAATCACCTGCTCAAGACATTAGACATGATGATCAGATGCAGGGGGAGCCTCATCTTGAGGAAGAGCCAACACACTTAGAAAGTGAAATGGCTAATCAAACTATTCTTGAGGTAATCCAAGAAGTTAATCAAACAATTTTCAATAATGAGTATGAAACACTAACTGTGCCCTTGATTGATATTGACCAGACCACTCAACTCAACAATCAAGCACAGGATGTTATCATGGAGGATACATCTACAGCTGTTGATGCTCCACAGTTAGTGGTGCCTCCAGTCCAAACTCAACAAGAGTTTACTCTTGAAGAGTTGTTCCCTGATATAGAGATAGCAAGAACTGAGGCGGAGCAAGTCAGGACTGAGGCGGAGCAAGTCAGGACTGAGGGGGAGCAAGTCAGGACTGAGGGGAGCAAGCTGAAATTGAGGGGGAGCAAACTAGGACTGAAAAGGAACTGCCTCCTAATCCTCAGGAAAGAGTTGATATAACAAGTATCTCAGCTTCTGAAGATGAAGCAGAATCTCAAGCAAAGAAAAGAAAGCTGATGGTTTTCAGAAGAAGAAGCCAAAGCTATAAAAGGGCATTGCAAACTGCTCCACAACCAGTTCTTGCACATGATTATAGCTCCTTACTTGTATTTTTGCAAGTAAAATTAGATGAACAAAGAATAGTCATGGAGAAGTATATGGATGAGAGCCATAAAGAATTGCAGTTATCATTGTCTCAGGATATTAAATCCATAAGATTTGAAGTGAATCAGAACAAGAAGGCGATGACAGATTGCTTCCACAAAGGATGTAATGCTGTGGTTTTCCTAGCAAAACAACAAGAAGGAATAAAGACTCAAGTTGATGATCTGGTAGTTAAACAAGACTACATTTTGGAAAATCAGATCAGAATGAATGACAATCTGACTGCATCTCATAATGTGATTGTCACAGAACTTCACAAACAAGCTCCCGCTGGGACTGAACAACTTGTTAAATTGAAGTCAGCTTTTGATGAACACGTACAGGAAGAATTAGCTGTTGTACACACAGCTATTAAGAATTCTCAAAAGATCATTTCTGATCAGCTACTGAAGCTAAGGTCATTTTATAAATATGGTGTCAATTACCTCGATGACCAAGTAAGATTTCAGAAAGATGACCTCAGAGCTCATATTGAGAGAGAAGTCATAAAGGGGAGAGGGTGTTAGTCAAAGCCATCTCAGATCATGCTAAATGGATATCAAATAGCATCAGAGACACTCTTAGATATTCACCCCTATGTGATGATGACAATGTTGCTGAGTCTGGTGTGCAACCTGCCTATATTGAAGGTGATCAACCTGAAGTTGCTTAGGTCATTTACCCTCCAGCTGATTTTGACATGGTTCAGCAAGAAGTTCAGTCAATGTACAGCCCTCCACAGGAGGTTGACAATATTATTCTTGAGAAAGTGAAAATGTCAGTGGCTGCCAAGGAAGCTCAGAAGGAAGCACAACTGTCCAAGAAAAGCTTTAGAGAATAGGCTGAGTTGAAGCCTGATTTTGAGCAATGGAGCCTTACTTCCAGGAACATTATATTGACTGCCTGAAAAGCTGTGAAGGACAAGACCCAAGAAAGGGGTAAATGGTATACTGAGCAAGAATGGAATAAGTATGAAGGCAGGCAGGAAGTCATTCTTCAATACAGAAGGAAAGCAAAAGTTGGGAAGTTACCTGTTAATGCTCTGAAGCCTGGCAAGTACTTCTCAAAGCCTTTTCATTATTTTGAAAGACAAATGATAAGGGCTGAAGAACAGAAAATGAAAGATCTGAAAGGAAAGAAACCTGCTAATGATGCTGAACCTACTGTGCAGGCTCAGATCAAACCAGGAAAAGGCATACTCATCAAGGAGCCTGATCAGCCTTAGAATAGATTAACTAGATTTTACAACAATGTAATCTTTAGTTGTTAAAAAAATCTATGTAAACTAATTGTTGACAAACTTTTGATAGTTTAAACAAAACAATGATTCATGCTCACTGTGTTTGCATCATTCTGTAATGACATATTATACATGTTTTGTTTATATGTTACCCTGTCATGTAATGTTTATATACATCATAATGTGTGTTTATTATAAATGGTGTATATCATTGACTAAGGGTTATGACTTCTCCAAATAGGGGGAGATTGTTAGGTACATTGGAAAATGTGTACCAGATTTGGAGAAGCCTCACTTAGCTCAATGATATTCATCAAGGTGTATTTGATGTTGTTTTGAGTTTATATGTGCAGGTTAAGAATATGCAGGAAAAGTTTCTAAGTCCATGAGTCGACACTAGAAGAAGCTGTGTCGACACTTGTGAAGACTTGTGTCGACACTTGAGAAAAGCTGTGTCGACACCTGGAGTCAATTGTGTCGACACTTGGAAAAGCTGTGTCGACACCAGAAGAAATTGTGTCGACACACAGGACTTGTGTCGACACACAGAAAGTTCAGTCGACATCAACTGTGTCGACACACAGGACTTGTGTCGACACACACACCAGAATTTCTTCTAAGTTAATTGTGTCAAGACAAGAAGTGACTGTGTCGACACACAGGACTTGTGTCGACACATTCTTACAGAAGCTATGTCGAGAAGCAGTGTCGACACCATGAGAGCTGTGTCGACACCACCAAGGATTGTGTCGACACTTAGTCTACTTGTGTCGACACATGTGAAGTTAAGACTCGACACTTTGCTGACAGAGACAAAGTTTCAAGAAGTGACTGGAGACTTGACAGCTGTCATAACCAACAAGTCTACTGCAACTATCAGATCTGTCAGAAGTTGGTTAGCAATCGGATCAGCCGGTAATCTTGGATGAAGTCTATATAAAAACAGATTCTATCAACTGAAAATAACGACGAAGTACAAAAAAACACAATTACAATAGAAGATCCAACATACACAAGAAAATACAGTCAGAGATTTCAAGTGGATCTAAGTGAAGAATTTCAAAATATCTTCAGAAGAATTTGTAGAGAGAGAGCTCCAACAATTCAAGTGAAGAAAGAGACTATCATCAACTAGTCTCTTAAGAGCAGATCCTGAACTAATCTGCAAAGAAGAATTCAGATTAATTTCTGGATTTTAAGAAGGAAGCTGATTGAAGATCAACTTCAAGAAATTCAACTTACTGTGTTCAGATTCAAGATGCTTTGAAGAAAGCCAAAGACAGGTTGATTTATGTGTAATCAGATTCTTCAAGAACTGATCAAGAAAACTTTCTACCCATTCTCTCTCAACTTGGGTGAAAGATAAAACTTATTTTATATCATTTTTTTGTAAGATCATTATTGATCTGAGTTGTAAGCCTAATTTATAAAGACTGAGGTAGGGTTGAGTGCCTGAGGTAGGAGATTTACATCTCTGAGTTGTAGGCTTTGGGAAGGCTGAGGTAGGGCTGTGTGTCCTGAGATAGGAGATTTAATTCTCTGAGTTGTAGGCCTGGGTGAAGGCTGAGATAGGGCTTAATTGCCTGAGTTGTAGGAGTGTGGACTCACTCTGAGTTGTAGGAACCTTGACTGGGTTCTGAGCTGTAAGATCTGTGGATCTGAGAAGGAAGGAAGAAGTTAGGCCGAATCTAGCACACTGCTAGATAGGCGAAGGGAGAAAGTGGATGTACCCATAATTTGGGAAATCACTATAAATCTGTGTGTCATCTGTGATTGTGTGTGATATTGTGATTTCTGTGATGTAATAGCTGTAGAACTGTTTGATTCTATTTGATTAACTGAATTAATATTCTGCCTTAGAGTAAAAAAGAGTTGAACTTATTCACCCCCCCCCCCCTCTAGGTGTTTAGGTTATCTTGAAACCAATTCTTTCACCCCTCCAATGTTTGTTGGATTTGATGTCCAACCTTAGGGGGGGTAGGGGTGAATAAGGTTTTTAAAAAGAGTTTTACTGAGGAAAATACGTTCTAGAATATACCACGGGGCAGTAGGTCACAGTGAACGACTTCCCCTGCAAAAAGTTATTTTTTGAGTTGTACACAACCCTTAAAACATCTAGCCACGAATTCGAGATGAAACACAAACAATTATAATTTTATTCAAAGATGAATAGAGGTTCACAAACACAAAAATTTATCTCCGTGACGCCGGGGATCGAAGGCGATGAATACAATCTTCTTATGGTTTCTATACCAACCCTCCCAGGGTCGGTTGGCTCTCGCTCTTCTTCCCAAGAAGATCGACGAGCCGACTCTTCACCTTCCTCCCCAGAAGGGTCTTAGAGCCCCACTAGATCTCTCAGACCTAGATGTCCTCCCAGGACTATTTTCTGCAGACTCCTTCCAGAATCTGACGACCTCCCGGGTCGATTTTCCTTAGACCAAGATCAGATAAAAACAAAGAAAATACACAAGAAAATTCAGAGTTTAAGAGTTATTTCTCCCTCAAACGTAGAACTGCTCCGAGGAACGGTGTGCGATCGATGCTCTTGAATATCGTTCTCGTTGCAGTCGATCAGCCGCGAATGGTCATTGAAGATTTTGTTCGCTAGAGTTCTTTGATCATGAGAGGGAGGAAGAAATAGTGATTTTCCTTCAACGGAGATGAAAGTTCATCCTCCTACAGATGGCGGTCGAACCCTTGAATGAAAAATTCTCCTTCGTCTCTACTTCAAGAAAAGAAACGAGCGCTTTTATACGTCTTGAAAAATACACTACCGTCGGCGGTAGGGCTAGCGTCCGGCGGTAGGTCGATTCGCGCGGTAATGACAGCTGTCCAGCAGATTTGGAAAAATATCAAAATAATATATTTTCCGCTTTTATACTACCACGGCGCGGTAAGATGATAGCACCCGGCGGTAGGTCACAGAGCGGCCGTTCTTTAATTCTTTGGGGCTAACGCCTGCGGTAGGGCTACTGCTCGGCAGTAGGTCACAGAGATTGATTTTTTGTTCTTGTGTACCTGTAAACCTGCATATTATACCCAACACAAATATAATCAAATACAACTCAGAATTTGATATTGTCAAAATAAAGAGATGTGGACCATAGGTTCCAACAAACTCACTCTTTTGATAATATCAAATTTCGTTCATGAGATATAAATAATAATAGCATGGTATAGTGTAATTCAATCAATAAGCATGAACTATAACAGTTTTAATAACCAGGATAGCATATTACTCCCCCTACATGTGTGCAGAGCACACAAATGCGCGCTTGGAATTGCGCTTGGGGCGGAGCACGCGGAAGTGTGCATGGGAGCGAAGCGCGCGGAGGCTCACTTGGGAGCGGACCGCAGTGTGCGCAAAGTGAAATCCCCGAGGGGCACTCGAAGGCACTCAAAGATCTTTGATAAATCTTCGAAGGCGCAAGGAGATCTTTAAGGGAATTCTCGCGCACATAGGAGGAGAAGCGGGAGGGGGAGAAGAGCGTGGGAAAAAATCTAGGGAGAAGAAGATGAAAATGAAGTAGAGTCTGAGGTCCTATTAATAGACATCACGGGTGGTTAGAGTGGTGACACGACTATCCGCAAACCGTAATCACCCTAATTACTATTTACAGACTAGTACTTTATGAATTATGACGTGTATTTTTATAATATTTTACTACGCGCAGACCGATATAATTTCGGATGCGCGCACTCATCCATAACAGGTGCTTACGCCGGTGGTTACGTGGATGGTTATCCGCGCATCGAACACTGGAGATCACGCGGGGATGATCGGACGGCGGCGGCTAAGCGGCAGTCAAGGGGCCGGCCGGCGAAGGCCGGCCAGGGAAGGTCCCGGATGGCGGAGGTCGGGCGGCGGGGAGGTCGGGCAATCTGGAGGCACTCGGTCTGCGGAGATCGCTCCGAAGGCGGAGGCCGCGCAACGGTGGAGGCCGGGATGCCTGGAAGCCTGCTCGGCCGCCGGAGGCCGGGCGGCCTGGAGGCCTGCTCGGCCGCCAGAGGACGGGCGGCCTCCACTGCGCAGCTACTGGGAGGGCCCTGCAGGGTTGCATGGTGGCCAGCTACGGGGTCGAACGGCCGGTGGGCTAGCGGCGGCGGCGGTTTGCTCGTGCACGCATTGGATTGCATGCGCGATGGTTTGGGTAGTTACGGCGCTAGTGGGGTTGACTTTGGTCACCCCCACCTACACCAAAAGGGGGTGGGCTCTTCTGCTATTTGCAGCCCTGATAATTTTAGGGATCCCTGTCAATGGTTTTTTTATTGCTCTTCTATAGCACGCTATTCAAGAAATTTGTCTCTATATACATTAAATATAGGGCTACATAAATAAAATGCAAAAATACCCCTAATGAAAGGCTACCTTCATGTACATGTAGTCGCAGTCAACATCATCGATTGTTTGCTGGATGCCTTGCATTTCAACAACTTCTTCTTTTACTTCAGCATTTCTCGGATCAATATCCTATCAAGAGAGTTTATTTTATAAATAGCTTTAAACAAGAGCAGAGCAGAAAAAAAAATATAACCTTTTCCATGTTAATGCTGTAACTATCCTTGCCAGCTTTACAAATAATTCCTTCTTTCAGCAACCTCTCCACAATATCTGAGGGGTTTGCATCAAGTTATAATATGTGAAGCAAGAATGGAGTATCATTTTATAATCATCTCACATAGCAGCTGTTTTGTTCTTTGCTTATTACCTTCAGTTAGAGCCTGCAGATCACCAAAGTGATATCAGCAGATTATAAAATCAAAAGATGCACTAAATGAATCTGGACATATAATGTTAATGTTTGTGCAGAAAATCAGGGTGATGCAAAGCAATAATAACTTTAGCAATCTGTTTATTAAATCAGAAGAAATACAAGAATGGTATTCTTATTATTATCTTTATTGCTATTACATTGCTCCCTTATATAGACACAAGTAGAGGAACCACAAACTAGATAGGGGATGTGGGACTAAATACAAGGAAGAATAATGAGCCTTATATGTGGGCCTTTATATACAAACTTACACAAACCAACACTCCCCCTCAAGAGTAGCGAAAGATATCCACTGAGCTCATCTTGTCACATAATTAAGATAAATCAATTGCAATCAATATTTTATTTCAAGTTCACGTTTTATATTTTTTACCCTCTCGAGAGTATTTTGGTCTGTGTTTTTCTCATTACTCAATATATGTATGAGTCAAGGGCTTGTAATGAAACAATAATCGTTTTTTCCTCTCAACTTGGTATCAGAGCAGGAAAAAAAGAAAACCCTAATCCGCCAACGCTCGCTTCCGCCTCTCACGCTCACCTCCGCCACCCGCACCTGCTTCTCCGATGTTTTGAGGTTCCGTCGATGATCTGACGCGGCCGTCTCGCCGGTGGTTGTGCATGCTGAAGGAGAACGCCGCCTCTCCTTATGATGTGTGTCGTCTTTCAGCCACTTATTCCTTGTTGTTGCTCCAACGACGAGCCGGTCTGCACCTTCTTCTGGTCGCCTTCTTCAGCAAACATCAACAACATCTGTTGCGCGTCCTCTTCTGGTCTGCGTTGTCTCCCGACCGCCAACTCCAGCAACATCGTCTTCTCCGGCATTGTCTGATGTACATGATCTCCATCAACATCGCCTTTTCCGGCAATATCAGCAACATCTTCCAGCAACAATGGCTTCTCCAGGAACATCAACGCTGTCTAGAATCTCTGACGATGTCCTGGATTTCCATCTTCTTCTCCAGGATCTCCATCTTTGGTAATGTTGGCACTGTTTCCTGCTGATTGCTCATCATGGGGGATTCTCCGACACTGGTTGATTCTTCCACCTCGCCGAGTGTTGTGTCACCCCAGATGGGTGATCCTCAGTGGCCTCATGGACACGCTGGCTCTTTGAAGATCACCATTGTGCCCCTAGATGGGACGAATTATCTTGAATGGTCTTGTACGTCTCAACATGTCATTCGCAGTCATCAGATGTTCGGATATATAGATGGGACGATCGTGGCACCTCCTCCGGGTGATCCTACTTGGCGGCGTTGAGATTCTGAAAATTCCTTGGTTGTCTTGTGGCTCCTACATTCTCTGTCTCCGAAGGTTTACCGTAGTAATATGCGGATGGACTCGGCCTATGAGATCTACCATCGGGCACACGAAATTTACTCTCAGATCGGCAATTCCACTCAGATTTATAAGCTGACGTGTCGTATGTTGGAGTTACGTCAGGGATCCATGAGTCTACTTACTTCTCTGAGTTCGAGCTGTGTGTACGGAACACCCTATCTCTAATCATGTTACTTATGATCACCTTTCTCAGGTTCATCTGGGTTTTATATCTTCTTTGTTCGTGATTACTATTTCAAAGACGTGGCAGGAAGCGGTTTGCATCCCGGCATGGGTTCAAGCAATGAAGGAGGAAATAGCTGTCTTGGACAAGAATCACACATGTGATGTCACTCCCCTTACTCATGACAAGAAAGTCATCGGTTCAAGGTGAGTTTTCTCTATTAAACAAAACCAGGATGGTAAAGTTGAGTGATATAAAGCCCGTCTTGTGGCTCATGGATACACTCAGACTCAGTGAGTCGACTACCATGAGACTTTTGCCCCTGAAACAAAGATGGACTCTGTTTGTGTTCTTCTATCTTGTGTTGCGTGCTTGGGCTGGGATCTACACCAACTGAACGTTAAAAATGCTTTTTTGCACGGTGATCTTGATGAAGAGGTGTACATGACATTCTCCTTGGGATTTGTGAAGAAGGGACAAGAAGGGCTTTTTTGTCACTTAAGGAAGTCTTTGTATGTACTGAAGCAGTCTCCTAGAGCTTGGTTTGGCAGGTTTCTCAAGTCCATGATCAAATTCGGCTACAAACAGGCACAGTCAAATCATACTTTGTTTGTCAGGAAAAATGAGGGGAAAATTGTGGTTCTTATTGCCTACGTTGATGATATTATGATCACCGAAGATAACTCAGACGAAATCTCAAATCTAAAGGCCCTTCTGTCTGCTGAGTTTGAAGTAAAGGACTTAGGGAGATTACATTACTTTCTAGGAATTGAAGTGACCCGTTCTGATCCGGGTATATTTATCTCTCAACGCATGTATATTTAGATCTGTTAAAAGAGACTGGGATGCTTGGTTGTCCTTGTTAACACCCCTATGGAGGAGAACCATAGGATCGATGAAGACAGCGATGGAGATCGCACTGATGCTTCGAGTTATGGTGATCGCACTGATGCTTCGAGTTATCAGAGATTGGTTGGGAGGCTTTTATACCTCTCTCATACTCATCCCTACATCACATATGCGGTAGAAATCTTGAGTCGATATATGCATGCTCTCAGGATCAGACATCAGGATGCTGCCTACCGCGTACTACGGTACCTTAAAGAAGGCTTCCGATCGTGAGCTTATGTTTTCAAAGAATAGCCACTTAAGGATTGAAGTTTTTACTGATGCAGATTGAGCCGGAAGCCGTGATGACAGGAAATCTACAACGAGGTATTGTACCTTTGTTGGTGGAAATTTGGTCACGTGGCATAGCAAGAAGCAAAATGTTGTGGCCAGATCTAGTGCTGAAGCCGAGTATCGGTCAATGCCTTAAGGTCTCTATGAAGGTTTATGGTTGCGTACCTTATTGCAAGACCTGGGTCTCCGGGAGAATGTTCTCATCTCTCTGTTCTGTGACAATAAAGTTGTCATTAACATGGCTCATAATCCTGTCCAACATGACAGAACTAAGCATGTTGATGTTGATCGTCATTTTATCAAAAACCATCTGGAAAAATGAAACTTAGTCACTCATTTCGTTCACTCTAAAAAACAATTAGCTGGTGTCTTCACCAAGAGTTTGGGGTGTGATGTTTTTATTGATGATATCCATAAACTCAGAATGACAGATATCTACCGTCTGACTTGAGGGGAAGAGTTGTAATCAATATTTTATGTCAAGTCCACGTTTTATATTTTTACCCTCTCGAGGGTATTTCGGTCTTTGTTCTTTTCCCCTTACTCAATATATGTATGAGTAAAGGGCTTGTAATACAACAATAATCATTTTTTCCTCTCAACTAAATCTAGTGAGTTGAGACCTTTAGTAAGACAATCAGTCACTTTCTCTATAGTGGCAACATATCCAGCTTTAGTACTCCACTGTCCAGTTTTTCCTTGATAAAAAATCCTATCCATTTCTATATGCTTGGTTTTGTCATGTTAGACATGATTATTTGTAATGTTAATAGTTAACTTGATGTCACACTGCAATGTCATTTCCCTCCTTGGTCTGCCTCGAGTTCTACCAGTTGAGCTTTCAACCATACATCTCCCCCACACCTAAGGCCATTGTCATGTATTTTGCCCGACCTGTAGATCTCACAACTACAGTCTGTTTTTTGCACCTCCAGGAGACCAGATTAACCATACAACCATGCAGTATTCGAATGCGGACCTCATGTCTTAGCACAACTAACCCAGTCGGAATCGCAATAGCCCTCGATATTCAAATGTCAATTTCCTGGTGCACTATTCAAATACCTCAGAATCTGATACACGACATCCATGTGACCCTCAATAGGATCATACATATAGCAGGCTACCATACTCACAACAAAGGATATGTCAGGATGTGTGTGACTCAGATAGATCAAGCGGCCTACTAATTTCAGGTACCTTTCTTTATCAATTGGCTCTCCAACCTCAGCGTTAAGCTTGGTCTTCTGATCAACGGGAGCTACAGCAGGCCTGCACCTCAGCATACCTATCTCTTTAAGTAGATAGATCCAACACATATTTTCGTTGAGATAGAACGATCCCTCCCGCACCGCGAGTTACCTCAATCCCTTGGAAGTATCTCAGTTGTCCCATATCCTTTACCCCAAACTCCTTGCCCAATCTCATCTTCAGTTGAGCAATTTTATGCTCATCGTTGCTAGTAATAATCATATCGTCCACGTACACAACAAGCATTGTAGTGTGAACTCCACTTCGCCTAAAGAACACGGTATGTCAATCATTGCTCTCCTAAACCTCTCAAACCAGGTTTGAGGACACTGTTTTAGCCCATACAGAAACTTCTTGTGTCTGCACACCTTGCCTACTATTTTCTTTGTATCAAAGCTCAGTGGTACCTCAATGTACACTTCTTCCAACAGATCCCCATGAAGGAAGACATTTTTCACGTTGAGCTGGTGCAATTTCCAGCCCCCATTTTCTGCCGAGGATATTAGTATTTGCACCGTGCTCATCTTTGCGACGGGAGTAAGGGTCTCATCGCAGTCGATGTCATAAGTCGGATTGTATCCCTTTACTACCAATCAAGCCTTGTAGCGCTCAACCCGGCCCTCTAGGTTTTGTTTCCCAACGAAAACTCACTTGCACCCAACTGTCCTTTTTCCTGAGTGTAACGACACAAGATCCCAGGTTTTATTCTTTTCCAATGCTCTAAGTTCTTCTAGCATTGTAGTTTTCCATTGTGAATCCTCCTCAGTAACCTGCAAACACTTAGGAATAGAAACAGTGTCCAACAATGCAATGAATGTTTCATGTACAGAGAATATATGAGAGTAGAAAATAAACAGGGCAATGTCATGGGGAAAGTCATATCGATCAAGCGAGACTCCCACATTCCTGCGGGAACTCTGTCTTACCCGCAAGAGAGTGAAATCAGAGAGATAAGAAGTTACATTACCTGGGATTTCTGAGCTTGAGGTGGATGGTGTATGTGTCTCATGGATCGGAGTAACCAAAGGCAAGGGACTTGGCACAGGTGGCACTATAGGCATTATAGTCTCACTCGACTGCCTCCTTCTCGTTTACACTCTCACTCCTCATGTTCATTCTCCTCATGAACCAAAACCACAACTGGCTCTGCTCCCTTTGTCTTCACTGTCAAAGGGATACTCACTGTTCACCTCTCACCACTACTGTTACCCTCCCCCTCTCGCTTCATACTATTTATAATGAGTGATTCCCTAGGAGATGGGACAATTGGAGAAGAGTAATATGGCTCAAGCTCTCTAAATGTGACGTTCATACTGACGAATAACTTTCTCTCAATTGGACTCCAACATACATACATCTTTTGGGTAGCCGAATTTCCAACAAAAACACATTTCAAAGCCTTTGGATTCAATTTTCTCACATTTGATCTCTTGTTTTGCACAAAGCATACACAACCAAATATTTTGAGGTGAAGAATATATGTATTCTTTTCTTGCAGCATCTCAATTGGTGACTTCCAATACAAGCAAGGGCATCTAATTGATCAAATAGGATACTGTCAAATAACTTGCCCCAACAAGTACTTTGACACCTTCATCGATATCATCATACTTCGAGTTACTTCAAGAAGATGTCGGTACTTTCGTTCAGCTATCTCATTCTGCTATGGAGTGTATGGACAAATAGTTTGATGTTGGATTCTTTGTGCTGGCAAGTACTCCTCTAATGCCCTGTTGGTATATTTTGTCCTATTGTTAGACCACAATACTTTCACAACGACACCGTATTGAGTTTGAAAACCTCTGTGGAAATCCTTGAAACAAGCAAAGACATCACTTTTGTTTTTCATCAAATAAAGCCAAACGAGAGAAACAGTAAATATCAAAATTCATTTACAGTAGGTATAAAACATGATCCTCAAACATCAAAATGTATTAGGTTAAAGGGATATAACTCTTACTGCCAGAACTAGAATAAGAATTCTGGTATGTTTTCCCAATTTGCACGCATTACTTTTGATTAAGCAGCTTCAGTTTTGGGTTGAGGGTTATCTCCTATGGTAAGTAAAATGTTTGATTACTTTTGATTAGTGGTTATGAACATACTTCATGATATAGGTTTTTGGTAGAGGAGATCTTTGATCGACTTTATCTTTAGCATTGATTCTATACCCATACTTCTCAATGCTTGCCTCTAGTTTTCGGCATGCATTTATTTTCTCCGTAACTTTTTAAGTAGAAAAACTTTAAGGTTTGGTATAATAATTGATAGGGACCTCATACCACACTAAACGCACCCCCACATGCGGGTGCGGATATCAAAAATACACCCACTAATGGGATAACTGCCGCCGCTAGCGGGGGCGACTGGGGAGTAACCACCCCGGTCTAGCCGCCCGAGCTGGACGACACCGCGGCCGCCCGGGTCGGACGACACCGCGGCCGCCCGTCCCTCCGGCCATCTGCCAGCGCCCAGGCCGCCCGGCCTCCCAAGTTGGGCGGTGGTATCCTTGTCGCCCAAATCGGGCGGCGGTTTGGCCGCTTGGGTTGTCGGCCTCCTTGCCGCCCAAATCTGGCGGCGGTTTAACCGTCCGGGCCTCCGGCCTCCATGTCGCCCAAGTCGAGCAGCGGTTTGGCCGTACGGCCCTCGGCCTCCAGTCGGCTCCCCGCCGAAGGGCAGGGCCGCCCAAATCGAGCGGCCCTTTGGCCGCCCGATTTGGGCGGCCTCCCCTCCGCCAAAATCGGTCGGCAATTTGGCCGCCCGGCCTCGGCCAACACCCCGCCAGAGGGCAGGGCCGCCCAAATCGAGCATCCCTTTGACCGCCCAGTTTGGGTGGCCTCCTTTGCACCCAAATTGAACAGCAGTTTGGCCACTCGGCCTTAGCCGGCGCCACATTTCCACAGCCGCCAGCCTCGTCGGGCCGCCCCTCCCCTCGCCAGACGGGCAGTCAGGTTTCTGGTTAGGCCCAAATTGCCCTCCAAAGTCATTTACATACAAGCGGTAATCCGTGTGTTCCAATTCGGGCATTCCTACTCGTCCGTCAGGTAGTTACAGGATCAAAATTACCAGGTCGTCTCTCTTAAAATCTATAAAAGGGGCCCTAAGGCCCTCATTTGAGAAGGGGAAAAAAGAAGGGCATAGGCAGTCGAGCCCGGAAAATCTCCTAAGTTTTGTGCGTTCTGCTCTCAAGCACGGTCGCGCACCTTGCTCTGTAGTGCACTCTCGCGCATGCCGCTGCCAAGTGCGCATCTGCGCGCTCCGCTCCACTGCATGCCCCCGCGCGCTCCGCTTTGTCGCGCGCTTCCGCGCACGCTGCTCTTAAGCGCGCCCCCGCACGCTCTGCTCCGTAGTGCGCTTCCGCGCACGCTGCTCCCAAGTCCGCCTCTGCGCGCTCCGCACTCAAGCGCACTCACGTGCGCTCTGCTCCATAGTGTCCTCCCGCACACGCCGCTCCCAAGCGCGCCTCCGCACGTTCTGCACCCAAGCGTGCCTCCGCGCGTTCCGCTCCCAAGCGCGCCTCCGCGCGCTCCGCTCCCAAGCGCGCCTCCGCGCGCTCCGCTACAAAATGTGCACCTGTATATCCTTCTCTCAAGACAACTTCCAAGGGAGCGCTTCGCTCAGAAGCAGCAACGACAGTCCACAAGATTTCCTGCAAAGAACACGGATCGCCCCTCAAGTGGACTCGGCACGCGTTTCGCCGCAAGCAAGGCATGTTCCGTGTGCACTGCAGCAGGCATTTCGCGAGCAGCGTTCCTAGCGCCCTCAACTCAGCAACGGGCCCTCCAGTCGACGACTAACCAACCTTTCTAGACTCCTCAAAACGGAACAAGAGACAAGCCACAGATATCAAGGCGCGCAGAACGCGCCGCTCTAGCCTCCAAGCAACAATCGAAGTCTCCAATACGCTCAAAGCGCAGCTTCCCCCACTGCAGCAAGCAAAAGACTTAGCTCCGTGAGCGGTGGCCTGTCACCCTCCGAGCACAGCTCTCTCTCTCTCTCTCCCCAAACAATTGTAACGAGAGGCGGCCTGTCGGTCTCGAGTTCTCTACAAAGCACTGTAACAACACAAAAAGAATAGTGGAAGTTTGGTCAGTACCGATCCGGCCACGTGGTTTTTCACTCTATTCACGGGTGTTCCACGTTAAAAAATTGGATTGTCAGTCGTCTCAACTTACATTTACTGTTTGCACGCTCGACCGCTCTCGGGCTAAGACGGTGCAATTTAAACCGGTCTGCAGGAGCCTTGAGTAATCCGCAACAATAATATAATTCAACTATTTGTTTTTTTTTCAAGATTTACGTTTTTTCCAAGATGTTTGTCCATGCAAATTTATTTAAAAAATTCTTGTTTAGGAATCTCATGCTAAATAGATTTTAAAATGCATGTAAATAGATTTTGAAATGCATGTTAATTAGGGATGTAATGAGTTCTTGTAGGGCAGTGATCCTCGTCAATGAATGTGTTTGAAAGCTGAAAGAGAAAGGAACACATGATCCTTTGATGGTCTATGCGACATGACATTTTTCACAAAATCAGAAACATACACGATGACAGTAAAGTAAATGGCTTGGAATGAGTCAAAAAATGAATAAAAAACAAAGATGTTTACAGAAGAAAAATCTGGAGTTCAAATAAAGGTCATGCGCGTGATCATGTGACCACGCTAAATTATGTTTTAAATCTAAGTTAAACATTTGATGCTGATTTGAAAAGTGAAAACTAAATGAAGGACCTTCATGGCAAGATCAGCCTGGAAGCAATTGAACAGTTAATAAGAACTTAGAACAACATGAACCACGGCTTTAACTGTATGGACCTAGTTATAATTTACCACACACACACATATACATATATAAGAGAATATGCTATGTAATTGCTAACACCATCTAAATATTCACAACCGTTAGATCAACCCAATCAATGATGAAGATAAATAGGAAAGAAAGAGGGAAAAAATATCTAGTTTACCTAAACTTATAGGAGAGAGGGTGGCTCTAGGTTTCTGTTATGGTCTTTGGATGTTGTCGGAGGAGAGTATGGAGGTGGAGATGACGGCGGCAAAGATACTACGGAGCCTTTATCACGGCTGCCTAAGCGGGGCATGCTCGAGAGAGAGAGAGAGAGAGAGCTTCCAAGATCTCTTTTAGGGTTAGGGAAAATAGACGTTCTTCATTCATACCAATAGAAGACTCACTGGGTACTTTAAATAGGACTTACAATTGACATGAAAAAGAAAGAATGTCAAAGGAAATAACGACAGACTTGGACATGCGACTAAAAAGGACACCTCATAAAGACACGACATAAATAACGACGCCCTATAAGGGCGCGACTCTTATGACATAATAAATGCATATTCATAAATAATAATAATAAGTAATGTCATAATAAGACCCCTAACATCTCTCCCGGCCTTCAAATCGAGCTTGTCCTCAAGCTCGAACTTTGTGTGGATGATCGAGTCTTCTGGCATCTTGATCTCTCACCAGAACAATGTCTGATAACGCATAGCGGTGGCAGGG
This sequence comes from Platanthera guangdongensis, assembly GCA_039583875.1. NCBI lineage: Eukaryota > Viridiplantae > Streptophyta > Magnoliopsida > Asparagales > Orchidaceae > Platanthera > Platanthera guangdongensis. Next base: position 121,400,911 of record CM077154.1, on the reverse strand, counting down.
ATGTCAGCGATTTGTAGTAGCACCGTCGAAAAAATGGGCGGTGAAAGGAATGTCTTCGGCGGGGTTGGTGGAACGGTGTTCAGCAGCATCGGCAAGACAACTGAAGGAGCGACGATTGGTAAAAGGAATGGACCTTGCGGCGAGGTGGCTAGAGACATTGGCGGAACAGGGGCAAGCAAAGGAAGCTGTGGGTTGGCGGCCACAGTAACTAACGAAGGTGGTATGGTGGGGCGGCACCACCACATGAGGTGACGTGGAGGGGTCGTCATCGCGGAGAGCGGTGGTACGTCGTCGGTTGGGGAAGAAGGCGACTGCACGAGGAGAGGCAGCAATGACAACGAAGGAGGAAACTTTGGCAGAAAGGCGACAATTAAATCATCAAGCTTGTGGAGGAGTGCAGACATGTCGTCCCGACGACGCGAGTCGGCGCCCTGACGACGTGCATCAAAGTCCCAAAAGCAGGCATTCAAGAGGCCATCATTTCCTCTATCGAACAAAAGACGGCTATCTTTGTGACACTAGGCTTGATATGCTCCATAATTAATTGATTTCTCAATTAAATCACTTAAGAATTAATCGAGAGAAAGATTAATCAATTAATAATAATTTCATTAATATAGAAAGACAGCCTTGCTTTCATACGGTGGCAGCCTGGCTTGAATACGGAATGTAGACGCGGAAGGCAGCGCTGATTTTAGCAGAAAATCGCGCTGGTATCTTTGCGCGCGTGATAGGACAGGACACGAAGACGCAGGGTTGTGGCACATGCTTGGACGACGTGCGTGCTGGCAGGGTGAGAATAAACCGTGCGAGGAGCGTCGATCAGAGCGAAAGGTGACAAACACAGGGCCGCAGGCGTCGATCGGCTATGTTGTGGAAGCCAACCCGGTAGGGGTCGTAGTGTTTCTCGGGTCGGGAGGATGCATCGCCGGAGTGCGGAATGGTAGTAGGGGACGGCAAAATCTTCGATGACGGTAATAGGTCGGCGCGGAGCCGGGAACGATATACAGGAGTCGTTCGTGGAATGCAATTGCAAGTAATGTCGTTCTTGAAAGCGTGGTTGCTGGTGCGGGTGGGGAAACCGGGAAAAAAACTCGAAGCAGTGTCTGGAGTAAAGGAGCTGATAAAATGGAGGGGAGGACCGTCTCCCTCTGATACCAAGTTGTTATGGGTCTTTGGATGTTGCCGGAGGAGAGGGTGGAGATGACGGTGGTGAAGATACTCGGAGCCTTGACCGCGACTGCCTAAGTGGGGCGTGCTCGAGAGAGAGAGAGTTTCCAAGATCTCTTTTAGGGTTAGGAAAAATAGACTTTCTTCATTCATAGCAATACAAGACTCACTGAGTCCTTTAAATAGGACTTACAATTGACATGAAAAGGAAAGAACGTCAAAGGAAACAACGACAGACTTGGACATGCGACTAAAAAAGCACATCTTAAAGACACGACATAAATAAGGACGCGACTCTCATGACATAATAAATGCATATTCGAAAATAAATAATAATAGGTAATGTCATAATAAGACCCCTAACAGTTTCATGCATTAAAAAATGATTACACTAAAAGTAAAAGTAGTTTCTTCATCATCTGGGAGAGACGATGTCATTAAATAAAATGAGAGAGGGGAATAGAAAGAGAGTGGAGAGAGGGGTAGCGAGAGAGAGGCGAGCACAAAGGGCGTGGCCCGTATGATTGCGCATGGGCGGTGCCACCACTTTGAGGGGGAACCCATGTACGTATGTATGTATATAAATATACTAAGCAAACGTTGTGTTGCTACAGGAAACCACCATCGGTTACATTTGAACTTCCCAAATTACCCCTTCCCCCCAGTTCGCCGGCTATTATTTTTTATAAAAATAAAAATTCTAACCCGTCGCCGGACGCCGGCGACCCTGGCGGGGTAGGCCGAAGGCAATCCGGCAGGGCCATCATCGGCGGTGGCCCTGACCGTGACCGCCTGTTTAGGGAGTCACGGTCAGGGCCGGCGGTGGCCCTGCCGGACCACCTACGGCCTACCCTTGTCGGAGTCATTGGTGTCTGACGGCCCCTTCGGTGGAGTCCGATGTTATGGGTCTAACTCGGTGGTGGCCGGAGGTGGAGATGACGATGGTGGAGGATACCGTGGAGCCGGAACAGCGGCTGCCTAGGCGAGGTTTCTCATTAGAGGAGGAGCCACCAATATCTCACAACAAGGGACAAGAAAAACTAGACTTCATTTCATAGAAACCAATATACAATAATCATGCCTTTAGATAGGCTACAACAATATAAGAAGACAAAACACTAATGATGACACCTAATATTAAGCCCGGGGCTCGAGGCTCATACATAATGATAAAAACTAGAAACCTAAAACTAATAATTATAATAATATGCATCATGTAACATTTGCATCACGTAACATCTCATCCGCCCTTGAAATTGAGCTTGCCCTCAAGCTCGAATTTCACGTGGTGACCAGAGCATCAGGCAGCTTGATCTCTCGCTAAAATAATGTATGATATCATGTAATGACGGCGGCGGCGGTGGCGGCGGTGAGTAGCGGTGGCGCCGTTGGAAAGACGAGCGGCGTAAGTAATGGCTTCGACAAGGTCGGTGTAACAGTTAGGAGCAGCGACAACAAGTAGATCGGGGAAGCGGCGGGCGGCAGAAGGAACGAATTTGTAGGCGGTGAGGTGACCGTCGGGGTCTACGGAGCGGTGACCGGCGGAGCAAGTGCTGGCGGAAAGGCGACGATGATGTCTGACGAAGGTGGCCCAAGGTGGGCGGTACCGCCACGATAGGTGATGGCGGAAGGGCAATTACCGCTAAGAGTGATGGTACGTCAGTGGCCGACACAGATGGAGATTGCACGAAGAGAGGCAGCGATGGAAGCAGTGAGGACATGGGATGCGGTAGAAAGGCGGTTGTCGGATTCTTAATGTGGTGGAGGAGTGCGTCGGCATTGCGGAGGAGTGTGTTCATGGAGCTTATCATTTCTCGTTGATTGGATGGCGGAGGTAGCTGCGACACTCAACTTGGTGTTCCCCATAATAATATGATGAAATTATTAATAGCCAATTAATCAAGAAAATGATTAATTAATTAATTAACAATATTTTCCTTAAGATATAATATTATGAGATCACTGCTGCATGCACGAGGCTCAAGAAATAATTAGAAATAAAGAAGTTGGGGAAAGGAAATAATTTTTTTATGTGGATTGGGTAGGCGGCTTGAGATAATAAATTGATGTGAGTTCAGGATAGGTGTGAGCTGCTTTGTGAAAGAGTGGGCTGCTCTGTCATTAATTGGAGGGTAAATTTAATACATAATAAATTAATCAAAAGAAAGATTAATAGTTTAAAATTTTAAATAGGGCACACTTATGACGTTGTTGGGCCCAGGAGATGAAAAGACTAGTGGGTTGAGCAGAAGATTAGAACAAACTAAAACAGAAGGTTCGGGGCTCGAGGAAAAAAGTAATGGAGAGGAGCGTGCAGTGCGGGGGATCGAGGAGGCCAGGCAGCGACAAAACAATGTGCAGCTCGAGAAAACTTCAAGTGAAGAAGATGTGGGTGACGTCGACGGCTTGGACGAGGGAAGAAGCGGCAGACGGTCGCTGATCCAGGAAGAGAGGATGCGTCAACGACCGATTTACTGGATGCGTGACTAAGAGCTGGCCGACGCCGTCTGGTGCGGCAGGGACTGCGGCCGGGATCGATGGTTGCTGCAGGTTCTGCGGCTTGGGTTGGAACGTCGGCGATGGCTTGGCGGGGACAGCGACCGGGACCATCTGGTGCGGCTCGACGGTCGGAACTGTAGCCAAAGAAGGGAAGGCCCATTGTTGTTGGCCTGACAAAATTGTAAAAGTTGTCGCCGTGGGGTGACGGAGAAAGGAACAGAAACGCTGTAGCGAGAAGGATTTAGAAATTGTCGTCGTGGAGGACCGATCCCTCTGATACCAAGTTGTTATGGGCCTAACTCGGTGGTGGCCGGAGGTGGAGATGACAATGGTGGAGGATACCATGGAGCCGGAACCGCGACTGTCTAGGTGGGGTTGCTCGTTAGAGGAGAGCCACCAATATCTCACAGCAAGGGACAAGAAAAGCTAGACTTCATTTCATAGAAACCAACATACAATACTCATGCATTTATATAGGCTACAACAATATAAGAAGACAAAACACTAATGATGACACCTAATATTAGACCCAGGACTCGAGCCTCCGACAAAATGATAACAACTAGAAACCTAAAAATAATAATTATAATAATATGCATCACGTAACATCCGCATCACGTAACATCCGATCAGGCCATTGCCGGCTTCGCCAAAGGCGGTGGCTCCACCGTGGAGAGTGCGTCGGGAGTGGAACCCCAACGATAAAGTTGCCGGAGGTGGAGGAGACGAGAAGCGGAGGTTATGCTGAGGTTACCGGAGGTGGAGGAATAGAGAAGCTGAGGGAGGCACCGGCGGAGGGGTAGTGGGAGGCGCGGGTGGAGGGACGGTGGAAGGCGTCGGCGTAGGAATGTCAAGCAGCAGGCAAGCATGCAGAACCCCAACGATAATATTTAAATTATAGATCCAAATCAAGAATTCAGATCTAGAGTTTAGGGAATGGAAATCTTACGGCTACAGTTTGATATCCACTAGTTGGTTTTAATTAATAGGTAAATGAATTTACCAACATAATGAGAACAAATGCACACTTTTAACAATTCCCTACCCAGCCCAAGTGAAAAAATGAAAATATATCAGGTTATTGGTGTGATTCACTTCTCCTTAAAATAAAACTTAAAATTTTCACAAACTAAAGAAGGGATAACATTACAACTAATGTTATATAACATTACATTCTATTAGCTTATATATATACGAGCTTATTCGCATGGGCTACGCCCATGCTCGAAGCTCTCGAGCGGCCTTCGGCCGCATTCAGGCAGGCTTCACCCGCCTCCGCACGGGCTTCGTCTATGCTTGATGCTCTGGGCAGCCTTCGGCCGTATAGAAGCATGTTTTGCCCGCTTGCATGCAATTCACCAGCTCGGCGACACAACCGCCACTCGCAGCCCCCCGGAGCCTTATGATTGTTTGATTTTGCATACGCCCACCGGGGGACCGCGAGTGGCGGTTGCAGAACCGAGCTGGTGAATTGTGTGGAAGCGGGTGAAGCCCGCTTCTATGAGGCTGAAGGCTGCCCGGAGTATCAAGCACGGGCGAAGCCCGTGCGGAGGCGGGCGAAGCCCGCCTGGAGCGGGCGAAGGCCGCCTGGAGGCGGGCGAAGGCCGCCTGGAGGCGGCGAAGGCCGCCTGGAGGCGGGCGAAGGCCGCCTGGAGGCGGGCGAAGGCCGCCTGGAGGCGGGCGAAGGCCGCCTGGAGGCGGGCGAAGGCCGCCTGGAGGCGGGCGAAGGCCGCCTGGAGGCGGCGAAGGCCGCCTGGAGGCGGGCGAAGGCCGCCTGGAGGCGGGCGAAGGCCGCCTGGAGGCGGGCGAAGGCCGCCTGGAGGCGGGCGAAGGCCGCCTGGAGGCGGCGAAGGCCGCCTGGAGGCGGGCGAAGGCCGCCTGGAGGCGGCGAAGGCCGCCTGGAGGCGGCGAAGGCCGCCTGGAGCGGGCGAAGGCCGCCTGGATGCGGCCGAAGCCCGCCTGGATGCGGCCGAAGCCCGCCTGGATGCGGCCGAAGCCCGCCTGGATGCGGCCGAAGCCCGCCTGGATGCGGCCGAAGCCCGCCTGGATGCGGCCGAAGCCCGCCTGGATGCGGCGAAGCCCGCCTGGATGCGGCCGAAGCCCGCCTGGATGCGGCCGAAGCCCGCCTGGATGCGGCCGAAGCCCGCCTGGATGCGGCCGAAGCCTATATACATATAGATCTACATATATACACATACATATACATATATACATATATATAGATATATATATGTATATATGTATATATGTATATATGTATATGTATGTGTATGTGTATGTGTATATATATATGTATGTGTATATATATATATACGAGTGACAGGCACGGGCCTCCGGCCCGATAGTCACGCGACACAGTACCCGGCCGGCGACGGCGGGCTTCGCCCGCCCCCCCACCCGTCGGGCTTCGCCCGCCCCCGGCGGGCGAACAGCGGGCGAAGCCCGCTCCCCACTGTTTGCATTTAATAGTTATAATATTATAATATTAATAATATATTAGTATATATAATATAATAATTTGAATAATTATAATATAAAATATATATACAGGCGGGTGAACATTGGTGTGCGCCTGTTCACCCGCCTGTATTTATAATATTATATTATATAATTAATAATATATTAATATATATAATATAATAATTATAATAATTATAATATAAAATATATATACAGGCGGGTGAACAGTGTCGACAATATGGATATTGTCGTTGTCAGATCACGGGGAACCCGTGCATAACTGCTTATATATATAGATACAGTGAGAAAGCTATAATGCTTAAATTAAAATCCCATTTTAATTGAAATTCACAAGTTTTGAAGAAAAACATAAAAAATATGAGTTGGCATAAACCATATAATTACCATTGATATATCTGGAAAATTGGAAAGAATGTCAGCAATATCAAAAGTGCTGATATGCCTAGAAGAAACCCACTTCTTCAACCGAGTCATCAACTCGTCTTCATGTGCAGCATCTTGAGTATCAGCTGCAACAATTAAAAGTTCAGAAAAAGCTTATTTGTTAATTACAAGAGATAATTATCCTCCTTCATCAAAGGTGCCAATTTAGTAGATAGGATTCATGTTAAAAAGCTATTTTAACATGTGGGGCCACTTGCCCACTTGCAAAGTTCATTGCATTAGAGGAGAACGGTCATATGCTCGAACCAAATAATCTCAGTGGGGAGGGAGAAAAAAGAAGAAAAATGAATGGCTTTCCCAAGTAGTAGAAAGAATTTATTGTTCAAGCTAATTTACTAACAGGTTATGTTTAAGTTAAGTTCAAACCATTTAAATAAGACAATTAATTGCATTTATGACGATAAATAATGTGTCAAAACTCACCGTCAGAATCAAGTCCATTGCCTTGACTGTTATGTTTGTTACCTGTTAGAAAACTTGAGTAGTCTTACTATAAGATAAATGTGGGATGTGCACCAAATAAGATCAATGAATTACCAGCAGGAGCGACATAGTATTTGTCAGCAAGAGAAGCATGAATCTGAAATACATTTATAGTTAGTCTTGAATATTTCACAGTTGCATATCTAAGGAGGACCACAACTTTCAAATACAATGAGTAGGTTTTTTAGAATGGAAGATTTAATTTGAAGTAGAGCTTTCCTTGATATTGGACAAAATGCCACACTTTCCCATCCTCATGTAATTAAGTCAAGCATGTGATATAAACACCACGACTAAATAAATTAACAAAAAACTATGGCAATTGGCATTATATAGAACAAATATAACATGCCTCAGCAATTAAAATCTGCCTAGGCAGAAAGAACATGTAACTAATTTTGTTTAAGTTTGATGAAAGTACCTCACTGTCGGAACCGGAGTCATGATCTTGATCAGAATCAGCTCCCAAATTTACCGGATCATCTTGGTTGTTATCGTTGTCATCCTCGCAGGAGTCAAGGATGCTCTTGACCTGCAGGAGTTGCTTCATTTGATGAGGATAACTCCAAAAAAACAATTTTAGTTTGTTAAGCTACTTTTTCTTACAGACCTTGAGGGTTAGAACTAAATGCCGGCTGTTGACGTTTCCAACTTCAATTTTTAATGGATTTTTGGCCCATACATCACTGGCTTCATTCTCATTGCAGCTTCTGAAAAAGGGAGGTTCATAGTCTTCTGGCTGCAGTTTTCCATAAATTCAATGCTCATCATAAATTTAGAAGCCATGTGTGTTATTGTAGCAGATCAAAGGACTCGTGAATGTAATCTTGCAGAGGAATATGGTGCTACTATATATTGAGCTTTCTTAAATTTTTTAATGTAGCTTTATTGATTATTGTGGGGAAAAAAGGTGTCATGAGTGATTGTGCTGGTTACTTAGACATGCTCAGCAAGTACTTACTGGACTTTTATTGGGGTTTGTCATAGTTGCGTGTTTAGCACTACACAAAATGAAAAAAAAAACTCAATACTCATGGGAAGCATGTAATCAAATGCACGCTCCAGCTCGCATGCATTGCACCGGACAAGAGCAGATCTGAGTCCAGATTTGGATCAGTTCAGAAATTATTAGATTTCATGAATTTTACAATATTTATATTTTGTTGATAACATTAACATTTATATATATAGTAATATAAATAATATACATATTATAATCATTATCATTATTTCATAATTAACATTTTATTGTTTTAATTATTCTGAATTTGTGTTTTAGTGTTTATCCTTTCATTAAGATCTTCATCAAGTCAGTATTTTGGGTGCATGTGCATCAGCACTGGCCATGGAACATCAACGTTTCATAGCAAACCTGCTGTGGGATTTTGTAAGAGAGCATCTGCCGACACTCTTGCCGAAAGAGCAGCAAACTCTTTTACGACATCGACTTTTGTCGTGCTACCCTGGCAGGCTTGCTCCACTTTCAATATAATTTTTATTGTTATTTCTTACTAAATTTTATTTTATTATCAAATAATTATTGATGTTTTCTTTCCCCGTTAATTTATAGCAAAATATACATCTATAATTATCAGGTGCCGCCTGAAAAAAATGGTCATTGCCACACCTGAGAAACCACAGAAGTCTCCTATACTTTGCAATCAAGGTAATTGTATACAAATGGATTATAGAATGTACCGTGATGTCCTCATAATAGAGAAGCTTCATCAGGATGGTGCGCTGGGAAACAAGAATAGAATTGGTTTAGTTTTCAAGAGACGCACGAATTAGAACCACACCAACATTCTAACGAGATATACCTCGGATGGCATGTGATCGAGGGTTGTCATCAACTGAACAAGAGTACGAATCATCTTACAAGCAGAACTCCTGAAACACACATATTATGAAAACTATATTCATGTTAAGGTTGGAATTGATAAACTGTCAATCTCAACAACCTCATCTGATCTGGGGTGATATCCATATTATTAGCCCTGAAGGTAGCTCCACTTTTTTTGTTTCCATTGCGGCTTATGTTCATGGAAACCGCTTCCTTCAAAGCATCCGCATAATTGAAAGAAACTGTGGAATATGAGTAAATTCGAAGATCAATTAAGACATGGGAATGACCATGATCCAGAAGCCATAAGCAAGCAAGAAGATCTGTTGGAGAAGATGATCTACTATGTTGAATAATAAGAAAGCAAAGACTTGATTGATTCATTCATCCCTCAAGGAAGCATTATATAGGACTTACACGGTCCCACGGGCATCGAAAGCGTGGTGAGTTCATAACCCACAAGTCTTAGGATCTTTGATACCATGTTGAATAATAAGAAAGGAAAAACTTGATTGATTTATTCATCCCTCAAGGGAGCATTATATAGGACTTACACGATCTCATGTGTATCGAAAGCGTGGTGGGCCCATGACCCACAAGTCCTAGGATAGGAACTTAACTCTGATACCATGTTGAATAATAAGAAAAGAAAGACTTAATTGATTTATTCATCCCTCAAGGGGCATTATATAGGACTTACACTGTCCTAGGATCCAAAACAGGTCTAATCTGCTCTGCTATCATATTGAATAATAAGAAAGGAAAAACTTGATTGATTTATTCATCCCTCAAGGGGCATTATATATGACTTACATGAACTTTTAAAGATAAACCGACAATGTAAGACTAAACCCAAATAAACCTAAAGATCTCTACTAAAACGATAATACTCATAACTCTAGCATACTGCATTGCCAGATAACAATGTAAGATCTAACTAACTGTAATGGACAACATGGGAGAAATCAGAGAAGAAAAAATATGGTGAATTAGACTCACAAGAATATTCCTCGATCATGGGGCCTTCTAAATCCTCGCAGATGCAGAATAGCAGCGTCTTGAGGTACTTTTTCTGCAATGCGTCGTATACACCTGAAGAAATCGACCAACAACAAATAGCTAAACTCAGAAAAGACCATTGCGCTGCAGAAATAAGCTGCAACATGTTTAACAACACAGTGCTCCATCATATCCGTACCTTTCTCCATCCAATCGATGAGCCTCCTTGACTCAGCGTCTAAGGGCATAAGTTTCTTAATCTTCATCTCTGAAGACACGAAACACAGCCCAACAAAATTTATAGGCGCCGAGAAAAACCCGATTAAGCAAGAAAATGCTGGAAGAAGAACAGACCTAGGGCTGGAACCGACTTATCACTGAAGTACTTCTCGGGAAAAAGCCCTCGTATGTAGCTGATGTTGAAGATCGCGATGCGCAGTAGATTTCTAGTCTGTTTACCAGAAGAAGATCGATGAGATCAAATCCAGCCAAAAAAATCCCTCAATAAAGCCATGAATAAGCTTAGCAATGAGATTTTAAACTATTTCCGATTACGATCAACAAAATTGAGGATGAATAGCAAAAAAAACTACCATCGATAACTATGAATTTGCATTAAATTGACACAGATCTACTCATAAGGCTTCATTAAAGTTATCAAATCGTATAAATGAGAGCTTCTAGTGAAAGAAATCAACAAAAGTCAGCCGATCATTAGTGAAATTTACAGAAACTCTGACATCAGAAAGCATCGAAAGGGCATAACAAAGAGATGGATAGAGAGAAGGTATATCTCGAAGCTGCCTGTATGTAACAAGCGAGTTTTAGATGAGAATCTTACCAGCAGCAAGGATTCCTGCTCCGTGATCTCAGCTTCCTTCACTTGCTGAGCGACAACCTGAGAGATAGAAGACTATTAATGAGACAGGGAAGAAGGGGTGGGATTGGAGCAAGAGAGAGAGAGAGAGAGAGAGAGATTTCAGCGATCACCATTTTTGGCGGGTTTGAGAACAGGAAAGCGCTGCTGATCTAGTGAATTCGAGTAGGGAAAGAGGGAAAGAGCTCAAAATTTTAAAAACGAAAGGGTTTGACGTTGTGCGAGGATATATATAGGCAGTTAGTGTGTGTGACTGTGCTCGGATCATGTGGGAGGGGTAAAAATTAGGAAAATTATTCTAGGAGCTTCTTTTACTATTTATTTTTTCTTACCAACGAGATAAATAAAATATATATACTATAAATAGGATAATATTATTTTATCTAGAGAGTCAAATACAAAATGACTATTCGTAAATTATTATTATTAATAAATCATACTTTTTGAAAATTATTAAATACAAATAAAATTATTACACGTAAATCAATATTATTGACAACAAATCAATTCTAAAATTAAAAAACTTGTCATATTTTATAACTGTGATAGTCAATCACTTCAACATAAGATAACAAAAAGAACATCACTCTGATAATGAATATCCGTGTAAGATTTGAACTTAATATGTATAATAAATAAATTATTAGATTTTCAATAAAAAAAATTCTCCGACGATGAAGAATAATTCAGTGTTGATTCGACGTCGCATGTTTATTTTTGATGTTCGAGCTTTCTGATGGATTTTGTGACGGTCGATTTGATTTTGTTTTTGTTATTGCAATGAATTCTGTACGGATTTCTGGAAACTCATAATGGGTCGGCTGGTATTTGCTTTTGAATAGGTTGTTTTATTGTTTTTGCTGGAGACTGTCTTACTCTATGAGTGAGCCGGCTGGATTTTATTCTTGAAAGGGTTTTTTTGCTCCTAGTGGGCTTTTGCTCCTGTTGGATTTTGCTCCTAGTGGCTTTTGCTCCTAGTTGGATTTGCTCCTGGTGGGCTTTTGCTGCTTGCTGGCTGGATTTTGTGGATGGAATATATTAATTCTTATATATGAAAGGTGGTGGAATCTCCTATCTGTTTATCTCACTCTCGATCCTTCAGTTATTTTTCCTATTTTGTGGAGTTCCGCCTGCTGGTTCGGTTAGGGTTTCACTGCTCCTTCTAGCTATTCTTCTCCCTTATTTTGCAGCTTGTTGTGCGCCTCTACTGCCATTTACGGTGAGCTGTTGTTTGTTGTGTTCTTGTACCACTGCAAATTCGAGCTTGGAAACTTGATCTTGGCCGGAAAACCGAGCTTCACCTCCACTGTGAGCTTCTTTGTCCCTTCCTCTTCTTATGATTTCTGAACTATGCAGTTTAAGGTGGAAAATTTAAAGGCATTGATTATGGCTTCCAATTTTGGGGGTTTTTCTAAATTTTTCGGGTATGGTTTTCTTGATTGAGCTTTTTGAATGTTGTCTCAAGTTTGGTTGGTTGAATTGACCCTAGTCTTTTTTGGGTGTCGGTTGTTTGGTGTTGTTGTTCCTGCTGTTTTTCTGCAGCTGTCCCGACTGTTTTTCTGTTGTTGTTCCTGCTGTTTTTTTGATGTTGTTCATGTTGTTTTTCTGTTGTTGTTCATGTTGTTTTCTGGTGATGTTTCCTGATGTTTCCTGCTATTCTCCTGCTTCTTTTCCTTATATTTGTACTTTCTATGGTGAGATGTTAAGGTATTGCTGCCATTATTTTATTGTTCTTACTTTGTCGGCTTTTGATGGGATTTGTTGCCCTCGTGCTAGCTGAAATTTGGGGCTGGCATGTTGTTTGTGGAGGGGAAATGTTAGCAATATATATTTAATGCGTCACCAAAGTTGGTCTATCCCTAGGCAACTCATAAAGGTCGTAGTTGTGACCGTCTTAGGAGTTCATACGTCTTTATTTTTGGCGCAACCCTAAAGTAAATGATCTCTTAATACTGCAGAGGATGACGTCCGGCGATAGACGCGACGAGAATCCTATGAGGGACAAGGGCAGCGCAAGGCAAAGCTTGGGGTGAGTTCTTCCTACGTTGATTTTAAATACTTGATTTTTACACTCTTCTACTCCGAGCAATTGTTATTCGAATGATATTGCCCCAAATACGAGATGAATATGAAAAAAAATCGCTAAAAGCTATTAGCGAACAATAGAAACTTGAGGGAAAAATAATATAATTAACTCATATGTTGGGGAAATGCATACGATAAATATGAAAAGAACATGAAACTAAATACGCCTTGACATATCGAAATGTGAAAGATCATCCTAGTAGGGGTAGAGCCACAGACCCTTACACCTCTTGAGGGGGTAGAACTCTCACACCTCATAGGACTGTAGGAGGGGTGGAACTCTTACAGATTTTGAGATATGACTTGTCCAATTTAGGTGGCGTGGAAGCCTATTGTGTGTGAGATCGCTCTAAAGCGGACATTGATATAACGACTGATGGGTCCAGATTTGAAGAAAATAAGATATACCTCAGCATTTTGAGTCAACGATTGATATTAACTTTGAACTGAATTAATTACAGAAACTGATTAAGAATGATATGAACTCTGAATTGAATTTCTTACAGAAACTGATTAAGAATAAAAAGAATTAGAAAAGATATTTCTGTTTCACCTTACCTTTCTTGTTTAGATATATACTATTTTGATATAGATTTCAATAACTACTTATAACCGCTGACATTCTTATTGTTGAAACTGATTCTTCGATCTCTTGTGGAGTTCGCCCTTGAGGAAGGGGTGGTCTCGCGCCTACTTCGATCCTGCAAGCAAAACAACAAAGAAGACAAGGTAACACAGACCCAAGGGCTCGGCGGGGGAGGTCCCACCACAAACCTGGAAGATCTCAGAGCGCTTCCCCTCCTTAGCCAGAAGCCGAGCTAAGGTACCCTCAGAAAGCACTTGAAGGTTGGAGCAGGAGAGCACAGGGAAGAACCTGCTTTCTGGGTACCCCTTGGGTCCTATTTATAGCTTTTGAAATCCGGACTGCCAATAACCAGAAGAACTGGCCTGAAATTACCAGAAACCCTTGGTTGGGTCTGCCAACAGCCAAACTCCGTTGTTTTGAAGGGCTATGGGCAGACCAGTGGGGGCAAAACAGTAAAAAGTACCTCATACATCCAGGCGAGCTGGGGAGCTTTGACCACCTCGGCATGCTCTACTCGCCTACTGCTACTGCTGCGAGCTCCACTGCGAGGACGCGAGCTGCGCCTCGCTCGGCGAATGACGAGCTCGGGGTCGCCGATCGTCGATCTCTGGTCGACGAATGCCGAGCTCGGCTCGCCCCTTTTCTACCGAGCTCACCTATTGTCCTCAGCCCGATCTGCCTAGACCCTGGTGACCTTGCTCGCCGGACATGGGGTTGTACACAATCCCCGCTCTTTTCGAGCTTGTCAAAGCTCGGAAAGAAACATCCAACCCCAAGTGTGCGGCGAGCGCTGGTTGGCGAGTCGGAGGGAATCTTCTAGTGGGGGCCACCTGCGGCTATATATATGTGCACCTGCCCAACTGCCTGACTCTTGCCATTCCCTCTGCTGCCCTGCCAAGATGCCTCTTCCTAAGGAGATCCAAGAGCGCATAGACCGAGCCCGCCAGGCCTCCGCGGCTCGTGTTGCCGCTCTGACGGCGGTCCCCGCGAAAGCTCCCATTCCGATTCTGTCGAGCCCAGTTCCAAGAAGTCAAAGCCATTCCCTGAGGCGGCTGAGCCCATTTTCAATGACCTGAGGGCCACCCTGGCTCGCGAGACCGTTCTTCACCCCGAACTATTCTTGAGAAGGACAGAGAGGTGGTCGTAGTTGGCGACGACCTGGACGGTCAACCAGATGGCGAGGGCGTCGCGCCGCGAGAGCCCACACCGCGAGGCGAGACCACGCTCGCCGACTCCAGGTTCTCGGCACCGGATAGCCATCCCCGGGACCCCCCTGTGCTCTTTGGGATCCTGCCTGTGAGCTCGCAGAGGCCGAATTCGCCAGTGTTCACCTCCCCTCCTCGCCAAGATGGCGTGGTCGCGGGGGCGGGTCTGGGGACCATTCCCACCCGGGATTTGAGCTCGTCTCGCCTGGGGCTCGCGGTCCGGGTCGCGGGAAGGATCTCAGGTTCATTCCTCCCCGCATCTCCTTTGAACCGCCGAGCTCTTCAGGTTAGTTTTGCTTAACTCCTTGCTTCATGAGTTTTTTCCTGCCTTTCTTTGCTAACACATGTCTTCACAGCTCTTCCCAGTCAATCAGCTGCCGAGGAATCCTCGCGGCAGCCCACTATTCTCCCCTCCCTTCCCCGAGCTCACTGGACTCTTACCTGGGTCCTGAGGTTGACCAAGGCGAGTTGACGAGGAGGGAGGTCAAGCTCCTCAAAAAGCTGGTGTGCGGGCTGCGTGAGGTGCAGGGGGTTAACGAGATGCTGCAGCGCGACTACGCGCGTCTTGCTGATGAGGTGCGCCGTGGCCAAGCTGGCGAGCTGATGTCCCCCTCCCGGCTCCTAGACGAGATTGATGACGGTCTCTCGGTTGCGCGGAGGAATTCCGGAAGGATTCGCGAGCTGCTGCGCGCGCGGCAGCCTGGGGGGGCGGGGGTCGCGAGGCCGGGGTAGGTAGGTGGGCGGCTCCTTTGCCGAGCCGACCGGTACTCGCACCCCGATGCCCTCCCTGTTTGCGTGCCCCGTCTTTTTCAATCCCGAACTTTATCTGTAATAAACAACTCTTAGAATATTCTTAATCATATTACTTGAATAAAATGTCGCAATGTTCGACTTAGCCTTGGTCGGGATGTGCCGGAAGTCGGCGAGCTGGGGTGGCGAGTTGGGGTGGCGAGCTGGGGCGGCGAGGTGAGTTGATTTGACGGCCCGCCCCAGATTTCTTTTCCTATAAATAGCCCCCCCCCCCCACCTACCCCCCCCCCCCCGTACTGTGCATTTATTGCTTTGCTTCCCTTTCTCTGTGTTCTCCTCTTTCCCTGCTCGCGTAGTGCTTTTTTTCCTGCGAATATGGCCAAGACCAATCCAGATGCCGATGGGCGCTCCAAGTGCGCGCAACACTTCACGGACTACTGCTTCTTCGAGGGGCACACCAGCGAGGAGGAGCTCGCTGAATTCGTGGCGGAGTGCGTGCCGCCGGTTTCGAGGCGCGCATGCCGAGGACGGGCGAGGCCATTAACACCTTTTATGAAGATGAGCTCACCTTCCCCATCTCGCACTTCGAGGTGGGGTTGCGCCTTCCCCTGTGGCCAGAGATCTGGCAGATCTTGAAGTACTACGGGGTCGTCCCCGCGCAGCTGAACTCCAACGCCATCGCGATGATGGTGGCGTTCGCAGCTACCTCCGGCGGGAGAAGATCGAGTTCAACCTGACGGTGTTCAGGAAGCTCTTCTCCTACAAGGCGACACCGGACGAGGTCGCCTACTTGGCGGCTCGCTGATCAAAGTTCGCGAGATCGCGAACAAGCACCATACCTGGATGACCATGATCGCCTTCATCAAGGGCGATCTCGGCAACATTCCCTACTTGCCCCAGCAGAAGGGCGAGGAGGTGTACCGTCCGCCGGCTGTGTCTGGCAACGACGCCGAACTCCACAAATTCTTCCTCCACAAAGATTTCGAGGTCGCCTTCCTGCGGAGGGGCCTCAACGCGCTCCCCCCCCATTCTGTCCGGCGAAGGTACGCTTCCCTCCTCATCTTGCCGAGTTCGTCTGCCCGCCGAACTCGCCATATTATTTGCTGAATTCCTAACTTTTAAGTGTTTTCCTGCAGGGGAGCGAATAATCCCCGTGAACCCGCCGTTCGCAGATCCGGGGCTCCATACCGACCCTCTTGCTCGCGAGAGGGCGGCAGCGGCGGCGGCCTGCCGAGATGAGGCGGCCCACTCGCAGCCCTCTTCCAGCAAGAGGCGACCTGAGGACGCGGGGCGAACCCGCCATTCGGCCATCGACAGATGAAGAAGATGCGGAGAGCCCTGCTGGCTCCGCGGGGGGCAACAACAACAACCCAGCCCCAAGTACATCAGTTCGTCGGCGACCCCTCCCGACGCGTCGTCGGAGAGCCCGCTGAAGGAGATAACCAGCAAGGGGCGGAAAAGTGGCGAGGCCCCCTCTTCCACGGCGGCGATCTCCCCTCCTCCATCGGCGAAGAGGGCTGCCCGCGAGCGCGCGTCGCCGAAGCAACACCCCCTCTTCAACTTCGGCGCGCGCTGGAAGGATTCGGCGGGTGAGCCCATGCTGCAGTGGGACGAGCTCACTCATCGAGTCTTCGTCTCCACTCTGCACCCCTCCTGGCACGACTGCGAGCCTGCCATCGGTCACGCCTACGCCCTCAGCTTCGGCCTATATGGCCGGGAGGATGCCGAGGCCTACAAGAAGATGACCCTACGGCAGCTCGGCCATGAGGGCCTGCAGTCCCACCTGCGGACCCTGGAGCTGCATCACATGCTGGCACGCCGCAGCTTCGCCCTCAGCCACCAACTCGAAAAGGCTGAGCAGGCTCGCGACCTCGCCAAGGATAAGGTCACCGATCAGGCGAGGCGGCTCGGCATAGCGGAGGGTCTACTCGCCCAAGCCGCCGGCGGGTTGGTAAGTTTCAAGCGTCGTTCCCCTTTTTCACTTATAATATTTTGTGCTGCTGCTAAATCGACTCTTCCAGGATGCCAAGGCGGCGGGCGAGCTTCAGGCTCGCAACACCGAGCTGGGGGAGGAGGTCAGCCAGCTGCGCGCACTACTGGCCGCGGATGCCGAGGCTGCAGCGGAGCTCCAGGCTCGCAACACTGAGCAGGGGGAGGAGTTCAGCCAGCTGCGTACACGCCTTGCTGAACTGGAGAGCGCGAACACGAAGCTGAAGGGGGAGAATCAGCACCTCCTCGGTGAGGTGCGTCGCCAAGCGGAGATCTTCTTCCCGCCTCACGACATCGACCCTACCCTCCCCTACAAAAGCCCGCGGATCTTTGGCGAGGCCGACCTCGTCGAGAGATTGCGGATCAACTCCATCCAAGCCGGCGAATGCACCCTCCAGATGATGAAGGACTCTGGGGTGATGGTGGAGGGGTGCGAGGGGATGTCGACTCGGGACCTGATGTCGAGCCTGTTCCCGGCAACGCCGCCTAGCGAGAAGGAAGACAGCCTGGACGCGATGTTCGGGAAAAGCTTCCAGGATCCTTCGGGAGATGGCGAGGATCAGTCCGGCGGAGGGGGCGAGGCCTGAGGATAGCCTGTACTTTTTGTTTTCTTTTCTTTTTGCCCACTCGCCGAGGCGAGCCCCATGTACTTACTTTTTGTAAACAATTAATGAAAGTTTTTGATCATACCCGTGCCACTTTTCTTTTCTTTCTTTACTTTGTTTGTTGTGCTCTGAATATACGCGAGTGCTTCCCCACGCGACCTCGCCGAGACAGGTTCCGCGAGTAGGGTAGTTATGAGAGCGCGCCCGCGAGTGGATGCGTTTTGAGTGTTTGCCGAGCCCCAAGCGATTCGTGGAGAGTTGCTATCTGCCCCTGTCACGCCACCATAACTCGCACGCGAGCCATCCAGGTTGAGCCCGAAAAAAGGAGAAAATTCTCCAAGTCAAACGGGCAAAGGGGTGAGGTACCCCGGCCTGGCTCGCTTTCCTTTGGCGAGGCCCGGATTCGCGGCCTACTCGCCAATGCCGAGTCGGGAATGACGAGTCCGAACTCGCCTATGCAGGATCCTCTTGCTGATGCCGAACTGGGCCAACCGAGCCCTATCTCGCCTTTACAGAACCCCTTCCCCTTGCTTCCTGGTACTGAGACTTTTTGACCCGTATCTGATGATTTCAAGGCCGACACCATCGAGTGACCTCCGGCCTTGTCAGCTGGGTGAGCCTGACCGCGGGATCTGCTCGAGGCTAAGGATGACACCGAGTGACTTCCAGCCCTGCCAGCTAGGTGAGAGCCTGACAGCGAGATCTGCCCGAGGTCCACTACTAACACCATCGAGTGACTTCCAGCCCTGCCAGCAAGGTGAGAGCCTGACAGCGGGATCTGCTCGAGGCCAAGGATGACACCGAGTGACTTCCAGCCCTGCCAGCTAGGTGAGAGCCTGACAGCAGGATCTGCTCGGGGTCCACTACTAACACCATCGAGTGACTTCCAGCCCTGCCAGCTAGGTGAGAGCCTGACAGCGGGATCTGCTCGAGGCCAAGGGTGACACCGAGTGACTTCCAGCCCTGCCAGCTAGGTGAGAGCCTGACAGCGGGATCTGCTCGGGGTCCACTACAAACACCATCGAGTGACTTCCAGCCCTGCCAGCTAGGTGAGACCCTGACAGCGGGATCTGCTCGAGGCTAAGGATGACACCGAGTGACTTCCAGCCCTGCCAGCTAGGTGAGAGCCTGACAGCGGGATCTGCTCGGGGTCCACTACTAACACCATCGAGTGACTTCCAGCCCTGCCAGCTAGGTGAGAGCCTGACAGCGGGATCTACTCGAGGCCAAGGATGACACCGAGTGACTTCCAGCCCTGCCAGCTAGGTGAGAGCCTGACATCGAGATCTGCTCGAGGTCCACTACTAACACCATCGAGTGACTTCCAGCCCTGCCAGCTAGGTGAGAGCCTGACAGCGGGATCTGCTCGAGGCCAAGGATGACACCGAGTGACTTCCAGCCCTGCCAGCTAGGTGAGAGCCTGACAGCAGGATCTGCTCGGGTCCACTACTAACACCATCGAGTGACTTCCAGCCCTGCCAGCTAGGTGAGAGCCTGACAGCGGGATCTGCTCGAGGCCAAGGGTGACACCGAGTGACTTCCAGCCCTGCCAGCTAGGTGAGAGCCTGACAGTGGGATCTGCTCGGGGTCCACTACAAACACCATCGAGTGACTTCCAGCCCTGCCAGCTAGGTGAGACCCTGACAGCGGGATCTGCTCGAGGCTAAGGATGACACCGAGTGACTTCCAGCCCTGCCAGCTAGGTGAGAGCCTTACAGCGGGATCTGCTCGGGGTCCACTACTAACACCATCGAGTGACTTCCAGCCCTGCCAGCTAGGTGAGAGCCTGACAGCGGGATCTGCTCGAGGCCCAAGGATGACACCGAGTGACTTCCAGCCCTGCCAGCTAGGTGAGAGCCTGACAGCGGGATTTGCTCGGGGTCCACTACTAACACCATCGAGTGACTTCCAGCCCTGACAGCTAGGTGAGATCCTGATAGCGGGATCTGCTCGAGGCCCAAGGATGACACCGAGTGACTTCCAGCCCTGCCAGCTAGGTGAGAGCCTGACAACGGGATCTGCTCGGGGTCCAAAATACATTATATCCCTCTATGCAGGCTAGCTATGATAATATTAGAGGGCTGAAGGAAATTATTATAATCAAAGTGTTGCGTACATGCTTCAGGGGAAAAATCATTTTAGGTCGTCACCACTCCAGGTGAGACTCAGGGTCTCGCCCTCTACATTTTGGAGTCGATAGCCCCCTGACCCCAAGGCTTCCTTTACAATGAATGGTCCCTCCCAGCCGGGATTGAGCTTCCCTACGGATGCTGATATCCCGGCTGCATCCACCTTCTTCAGCACCAAGTCCCCTTCCATGAACTGCTTGACCCTGACATGCTTGTCGAAGTACTTGGCCATGCTTCTTTTCACCTCCTCCTGTCAGATAGCAGAAAGGTCCCTCACCTCTTCCACCATGTCAAGGGAGAGCCTCAGTTCCTCTTCATTCTCCGCTTGCCATTCCTCACGGCCTTCTTTTGTCGCCATGACTCGCGGGGTTTGGACTTCGAATTCTACGGGGAGCACTGCTTCGCATCCATGGGAGAGTTTGAAGGGGGTCTCTCCCGTAGCCGTGTTGGGGGTGGTCCTTAGGGCCCAAAGAACTGCAGGAAGCTGCTCCACCCAGCTCCCCTTCAAATTCTCCACCTTCTTCTTGAGGAGGTTGACGATGATCTTGTTTGCGGCCTCCACCTGCCCGTTGCTCCTGGGTGATGGACCGAGGCGAACCTGAGGTCGATTCCAAGCTGCTCGCAGAAGCTGGTGAACTTGGCACTGGCGAACTGGGGTCCGTTGTCTGTGACGATGGCCTGGGGCAGCCCATGGCGACAGATGATCTTCCCCAAACAAAGTTCCTGATCACCTGGGAGGTCACCTTGGCCAACGCCTTCACCTCCATCCACTTTGAGAAGTAGTCAATCATTACTAGGAGGAACCTTCTCTGACCGCTGGCTTGGGGGAATGGCCCAACCAAATCCATTCCCCAAATTGCGAAGGGCCATGAGGTCGTGATACTTCTGAGTCGCTGGGCCGGCTGTAGCTGGAGAGGGGCAAACAGCTGGCATTTATGACATCTTCTTGCGAACTCTGCGGCGTCTCGACCCAGGGTGGGCCAGAAATACCCTTGCCTGACTATCCTCCCTTCCAGGATCCGGCTCCGGAGTGGCTCCCACATTCCCCGGAGTGGACTTCCTCCAAGATGCTTCGTACTTCTCCCTCGGTCACGCAGCGGGCCAGCATTCCTGAGAGGGTCTTCCTGTATAGCTGCCCGTCCTGGAGGAGGTAATATACTGACTTGTGCCTTAGTTTCTTCTTATCTACCCCCTCCGGATACTCTCCTGTGGAGAGGAAAACCACAACTGGATCCATCTACGAAGCTTGATGATCGATCTCCATGAGCTCTCCTTCTTCGATGGAGGGGCGGAACAGGTCGGTGATGGTGCCCCCACCTGGGGACCATGCTTCGCCAGCTGATCGGCTTGTTCATTCTCTTCCCTGGGCACGTGCCGGATGGTGAAAGTTTGAAAAGTGCCAATGACCCCTTTTACCTTGGCCAAGTACGAGCGCAGGGTGGGCTCCCTTGCCTCGAACTCCCCATTGATCTGGGAAGCTACTACCATGGAGTCAGTAAGGACCTCCACATCCGACACCCCCAGCTCCCTGTCTAGGCGTAGCCCTGCTATCACGGCCTCGTACTCGGCCTGGTTGTTGGTAATGGGAAAGTGCACCACCACCGTCTGCTCAATTCGAATCCCCTGGGGGCTTTCCAGGACTACCCCTACTCCCAGGGAATGCCTCCCCGAAGCACCATCCACCCTCACCTTCCAAGGGGTTGGACGGGTGAGCTCTTCCTCCGCCACTTCAACCACGTAGTCGGCCAAGAAGTCGGCCATCGCATGAGCTTTGATCGAGAGCCGCGGAATGAAGGAGACATCGAACTCGCTCAGCTCCACTGACCACTTAGCTAGCCTTCCTGAATGCTCCACCCCCTCGAAGATATTGCGGAGAGGATGGTCGGTCACCACTCGGATTGAGTGTGCTTGGAAGTAAGGTCGCAGCCTCCGAGCCGAGATGATCAGTGCGAAGGCTAGTTTCTCCAAAATCGGATACCGGAGCTTGGCCTTTCTCAGGACCCGGCTCACGTAATAAATAGGGAGCTGCTTCTTCCCCTCTTCACGAACTAAAACCGAGCTCAAGGCCTCCGCCCGACCCCTAGATATAGGAATAGGTCCTCCCCCTCCTTCGGCCCTTAGATTGGTGAAAGCCATTATGCACCTCAGGCGAGATCGGAGAAACCCCTTCTGCACCTTAGGCGAGAAAGATAATGGCTTTTCTGCACCTCCCAGACAAGATGGACAAAATTTCATCTACACCTTCACTTGGACAAACCCTGGTTCTCCTGAGGCATGAACGAACAAATATTCTTCGCCACCTCCACCCGGACAGACCCCAGTACTCATGAGGTGCGAATGAACAAAGTTTCTCTGCCACCTCCACTCGGACAAACCCCTGTCCTCCTTAGGTGTGAACAAACAAAGGTTCTTTGCCACCTCCGCATGGACGAACTTTGGTTCTCCTAAAATGTGAACAGACAATGGATCTTTTCCACCTCCACTAGAACTAACCTCGGTTCTCCTAAGACGCGAACGGACAAATGTTCTTCACAACCTCTACACGGATGAACACCGGTTCTCTTAAGGTGTGAACAGACAAAAGTTATTCGCCACCTCAGCACGGACGAACCCCAGTTCTCCTAAGGCATGAACATACAAAGTTTCTTTGTCGCTCCTACCAGGATGGACTTCGGTCCCCCTAAGGTGCAAGCAAACAAAGGATCCTTGCCCCTTCCGCATGGACGAACTCTGATTCTCCTAAAGGCACAAACAAAGGATTTCATCCATCCATGCTCAAAGTACGAGCAAACGGGGTCACGCCGCCTCCAAACCCTCAACGGTCCATGAATCTCCCGAAAATGTGAGTAAACAAGCAAAGCGCTACTATGTCAAAAAGAATCCGCACGCCAAAACAAAACCATAGCAAACAGATCCAAAAGGAAAAAAAAAGAACTCCACTCAAATAAAATGTGTTGCATGAGCTACATCATCATAAAAGTCAAAAGCATACGACATCACGAAAAACACACCTACGGTACAAAAACAGGCAAATCAAAACAAACTTAGGAAGAAGAAGTCTCAAGGATCATCCCTCCATGACAATATCACTATCGTTGTCTGAGGCATCCTCCACGCCCAAGGTATCGCGCCCAAAAAACCTCTACGCCACTCGAAATCCCTTGCCAAAGCCAAAGAAGTACACAACATCGCGCTCATCCTCTATGAGTGTATCAACCTTTGTCTCCATCATCTCGGAGCACGCCTCCTTTATAATGCGAGTATGCTCCAGCTCAAAGTCATGGGAAGTGTTGCAGAATAGGGACTAGGCGGTCTGGCGGTCTGACTCTGGCAGATTACAGACCGTGCGGTCTGTCGGTTTCTCTCCAGCGGTTTGGTTGCCGGTCTATTGTTGTTGGTGTCCTGGCGGTCTGCCGGTTTGTCTCAGGCGACTTGGAGATCAGGCGGTCAGGCGGTCTCCCGTGGCAGCTTGTTCTCTCCTTCTGGTGGTTGTCGGGCGGTTAGCATATTCATCTAACCGTGCGGCTTGGTCGACTTGTATTTATGTTAAACTGCATGTACCTGTAATTATTTAGTCTCACATTGTTTAATTTTAATCTCTTCTATCTCCTCAATTCTGTAAAAGTGAGGCTATACCTTGTAATACACACTTTTTTGGATAATAAAGATTTCTATTATTCCATTTTCCGGTTTATTCTTGTCTGTTCGAACATGATAGCAGAGGAGTTGATCTTTTTCTCCTGATATGATGCCTTCTCATGTCCGTGCAGTTTGATCCTCTTCTTGCTGACTATTCGCGTGGCCTCCCTTCCCTTCTCTGCTTTGTCACTGCCCTTTGTGTGCACGACTGAAAGAAATAGTGTCTAATCACCTAGAGGGGGGGGTGAATAGGTGAACTTTATCTTTTTAATTTACAGGCAGAAATACTGAACAGTAAATGCAATTCTACAATTATCACAACACAGCAATCATACAATCAAACATTCACAGAGTGCACACAGGATTTATAGTGGTTCTCCAAGGTCTGGGTACATCCACTTTCCCCCTTCGCCTATCTAGTAGTGTACTAGATTCGGCCTAACTTCTCCACTTCTCCTCAGATCCTCAGATCTTACAGCTTAGAACCCCAGACAGGTTCCTACAACTCAGAGTGATCCCACTCCTACAACTCAGGCACAAAGGCCCTACCACTCAGTCTTCAATAATACCTACACTCACAGAACAAAGTCTCCTACAACTCAGGCACTAGGCCATACCTCAGTCTTCAACAAGACCTACACTCAGAGCACACAGACTCCTACACTCAGCCTTTATAAAATAGGCTTACAGCTCAGATCTATACAAGATCCTACAAATATTTTGATAATACAAAGTAAATAACCACAACTCTGAAAGAGAGAGATGATTTGACTGGATTCTTGATGAGTTTTGGAAGAACTTGGCAGAGATCAACCTCCCTTGGCTTTCTTCAAAGCTTCTTGAATTAGAACACAATAGGGTTGTATCTCTTGAAGATGATCTTCAATCAACTTCTGTCTTGAGATTCAGATCTCAATCTGAATCTTACTTTGCAGCCCGGTTCAGCAGCTGCTCTTCTTAGAAGGAGCTCTCTCTCCTACTTCTTAGATCTTCTCTTGAAGGTCTTCTTCTTTGTTGTGTTGTTTTTCAATTAATTGATTACTTTCTATTGAAGGAGAAAGGTCTTTAAATAATCTTCCTCTAAGGTAACCGGCTGATCCGGCTTCTAACAACTTTCTGACGACTCTGACAGTTGCAGTTGACCGGTTGAAATGACAGCTGTCAAGTCATCCAGTCACTTCTTGAAATCTCTGTCACTGTCTGAAAGTGTCGAGACAGATAGTCTTTATGTGTCGACACAAATAGACCAAGTGTCGACACAAGTAGACTAAGTGTCGACACTAGCCTTGTTGGTGTCGACACAACTCCTTGTGTTGTTGTAACAGCTTCTCGACACTGCTTCTTCAGAATGTGTCGACACTGATTCTGTGTGTCGACACAAGCCTTTTGTTGAATGTGTCGACACTGGTTGAGTGTGTCGACACTGGTTGAGTGTGTCGACACAAGTACTTCTTCTTTAATACTTAGTTGAATTCTGCTGTGTGTCGACACATCTCCTTTGTGTCGACACAAACCTTCTTGTGTTGAACTTTGCTGAGTGTCGACACATCTCCTTTGTGTCAACACATGCCTTCATGTGTTGAAACTTGTTGAGTGTCGACACATCTCCTTTGTGTCGACACATGCCTTCATGTGTTTGAAACTTTGCTGAGTGTCGACACATCTCCTTTGTGTCGACACATGTACTTTAACTTTGTTGAAGTTTGCTGAGTGTTGACATAGCCTCCTGGTGTTGACACTTTTGATGTCGACAAAGTTTCTCTTGGTGTCGACACTGCCTCTAAGTGTCGACACTGATTCTTTAGACAATTCTTCACTGAGTGTCGACACTGTCTGTATGTGTCGACACTTTTCTTTTGGTGTCGACTCTGCCTTCCTGGTGTCGACACAATTACTCCAAGTGTCGACACAGCTTCTCTAGGTGTCGACACAAGCCTTCATAAGTGTCGACACTTCACTTCTAGGTGTCGACACATGGACTTAGAATATTTCCTGCAATCCTGCAGTTACTTAACCTGCACAAATAAACTCAAAACACATCAAATACACCTTGATGTATATCATT
Organism: Platanthera guangdongensis; assembly: GCA_039583875.1. Classification (NCBI taxonomy): domain Eukaryota; kingdom Viridiplantae; phylum Streptophyta; class Magnoliopsida; order Asparagales; family Orchidaceae; genus Platanthera; species Platanthera guangdongensis. The sequence continues at coordinate 121,375,062 of CM077154.1, read as the reverse complement.
GAGTAGGGTGAGGCTTCTTCAAATCAGGTACACATATTCCAATGTACCCAACAATCTCCCCCTATTTGGAGAAGTCATAACCCTTAGTCAATGATATACACTATTTATAACAAATACTCAGTATGATGTGTAACAGTATAATATGACAGAGTAAGTACTAAACATGTATAAACAAAACATGTATAACCAATTATCTCATAATAACAAAGTAATAGATTGAATCATGAAACATTGTTTTTACAACTTCCAACATTTTCATTAATCAAAAGTTTACATCGAGTTTAATGCAAATGATTACAAGATTGTAAACTTAAGAAAATTCTATCATATGGCTGCTCTGGCTCCTTGATAACAATGCCCTTTCCAGATTGAATCTTTGCTTGAACTGGAGCATCATTGTCATCAGCAGGCTTCTTCCCTTTAAGATCTTTTTTTTTGTTTTTCAGCTCTTATCTTCTGTCTCTCAAAATAGTGATAAGGCTTAGGGAAATACTTGCTAGGCTCCTGTGCATTAGGAGGTAGCTTCCCTAATTTAGCCTTCATTCTGTATTGAACAATGGCCTCTTGCCTAGCTTCATGCTTTTTCCATTCCTGCTCAGAATACCATTTTCCCCTCTCTAGAAAATTAACCTTAGCAGCCTTCCAAGCAGTCATATGATATTCCTAGAGGTTGGGCTCCATTGCTCAAAGTCTGGCCTTAATTCAGCCTGCTCTCTGAACCTTTTCTTAGATAATTGGGCCTCTTGCTCCTCTAATAATGCCTCTTGCTCTTTTAGTACTGCCTCTGGCACAGGTTGTACAACTTTCTCAAGAATAACATTCTGATTACCCTCAGGAGGACTATACATAGGTTGTACCTCCTGATGTATCATGTCAAAATCAGCAGGAGGATATATCACTTGAGCCACTTCAGCTTGTTCTCCTCCAAAATATGCAGGATTAATTCCAGACTCTGCCACATTATCATCATCATACAAGGGTGGATATCCAAGGGTAGCTCTGATGGAGTTTGAAATCCATTTTGCATGATCAGAGCCTGCTTTGACTAACACCCTCTCCCCCTTTATGACTTCTCTTACTATATGATCCCTAAGATCATCTTTTTGGAATCTTATTTGAGCATTCAGATAGTTAACTTCATCCTTATAAAAAGGTTTGAACTTCTGAAGCTGGGCAGAAATAGCTTTCTGAGAATCTTCAATGGCAGTTTTCACAGCAGTTAGGCTATCTTGTAATTTCTTATCAAATTCTTCTTTGGCAGTTGCACTTACTGCAGGCTGTGCAGTAGCTATAGTTTTTATTTCAGTGACAATGACATTATGTGAAGCAGTCAGATTATCATTCATTCTAATCTGATTCTCCAAAACATATCCTTGTTTTACTGTCATGTCATCCACTTATGTTTTGATCTTCTCTTGATGAGTAGCGAAATAGACCACTATATTGCCTCCTTTATGGAAACATTCAGTCATTTCCTTCTTGTGTTGATTCACTTCAAATCTGATGGACTTTATGTCTTGAGCTAAGGAAAATTAGAGCTCCTTATGGTGCTCATCCATATAAGTTTCCATAGCCTTTCTTTGCTCATCTAGCTTGATCTGCATAGCCACCAACAAATAACTATAATCAGCAGTTGGGGCAGGTTGTGGAGCAATGGTTTGCAGTGCCTTTTTGTAGGTTTGGCTTCTTCTCTTGAAGACCTGTAACTTTCTTTTCGTGGCTCTAGCAGCCTCTTCATCCTCTGAAGCAGATATACTAGCAATATCTACTCTATCCTTAGGACTAGGATGCAAGTCCTTCTCAGTCCTTTGAAGTTTCTCATCATTTCTTTGTTTCTCATTTTCATTTCTTACTGTCTCCTCCTGAGACCTAACATGCTCCCCTGAAGATCTACTTGCTCTCCCTCAAAGGCTGTTTTCTCTCCCTCAAAATCAGTTTGTAAAAGATCAAGGAACAGCTCTTCTAGTGTATACTCCTGTTGAGGTTGAACTGGAGAATCTCTGATCTCAGGAGCAACTGATACCTCTTTATCAGCAACAGATGTGTCCTTCATGACAACATCTTATGGTTGACTATGTGATTGTGTATGCTGAACAACATCAAGTAATGATTCAGTCAGAACTTCATCCTCAATAGTGAAATTTAATTCATTAACTTCAGTGATTACCTCTAGAATGGTTTGGGTAGCCCTTTCACTCTCTAATTGAGTTGGCTCATCCACATGCAGAGGCTCCCCCTGGTGTGGATCCAGGTGAATCGGGCTAGCTGATGGTAGCTCCCCCTGACTCAGTGCATCTACTTGTCTTGCTGGGGATTGTTCAGCATTTCTTCCCTCTCCATCATCAGAACTAAAAATCACTTGCTCTTCTGAGCTACTTGAGGATTCAGAAGCCACAATGGCTTGCTTCTTCTTCTTCTTCTGAGGTGTGTCCTTTTCTGGAGTTGGCATTTCCTTTGTCAATACTCTATCCCACCTTGAGAAAATTCTAACATCCATTCGTCTCATGTGGTTTATCTTTGAACCTGCAGCTTGGTTCATCACTTCAGGGATATTTCTAGCTAAGTATAAACTCAGGATCCTACCCAGATTGGGCTTCTTCAGACTTTACTTTATCTTGTCAAACATAACTGCTGACCAATCAGTTTTAAGTTGGAAAATTATCCTTGTCATTAGACTGAACATGTGAGCAGATATTCTATCATGCCCACCAGGCTTGCTCAGTATTACCTTTCTAACTATTTCAGATATGAACTTTCCTTGTATGTTCATCCCTTTTCTGTTGAAAACTGATCCAATTTTCAGGTTTGAGTCTAATCCACACCATTTCAATGCCTCTCTAGTCTTAAAAGCAGATACATCTTCTTCCTCTTGTGTTCTTGGTAGTTGAAATACCTTTCTTAGACTTTTCTATGTGACCTTGAATTTTGTCTCATGGACTCTAGACTTAATCTTGAGTCCAGTATCATCAAGTGTAGCTGCACTTAAGAATTCAAGGACCTCCTTCTTCCAGAACTTGATTGGTTCTGATACAAGATATTCTAACCTAGTCTCTGCTATTAGGGTTACCACACCTTTGATTTCTGGTTCCGCGTCATCAAAGGCATGTCGCACGAGCTCATATCCTTCATTAATGTTCTCTTCTAGCTTGGGCGCCATTAGGGTTTGAAGAAATTTTGAATTTAGAGAAGAGAGATGTCGACACACAAGTTTGGTCTCGAAACTTTGGTGAGCGTGTCGATAAACAATGGTGAATACCTATTTATACCTTTCTAAAATCGAAGGTGAAAAGGCGCGTCAAAATACTTGAAACGTGTCGACGCTGTTGAAAAGTGTCGACACTTACTTCTAACGTCTCGACAACTATGTGTCGACACAAATATAGTCGACAGAATATATGTGTCGACACTTATATATCTCAGCTCGACGATTAGTCGAGACTCTACTCGACGAATTCTATGTAAATCCTAAGTGTCGACAGCACCCTGGATGTGTCGACACCTACTCTGCATGTGTCGACACTAATTCTCTGAAGTGTCGACACAGACTGTCTAGATGTGTTGACACCATTTCTCTGAAATGTCGACACCACTTCTATGTGTCGACACAAACAACTCTGTGTGTCGACACCATTTTACTTAGCCAATATTTGTAAACTATCCTAAGTTTATCATTCCTAATTCAATTTTAAACTTATTAAATTTGGTTTCATCTGAGGGCTTAGTATACATATCAGCTAACTGATTATCTGTATTAATATACTCTAGGGAAATGTCTCCTTTTTCTACATGTTCTCTTAGAAAATGGTATTTAATTTCTATGTGTTTAGTCCTACTATGTGAGACAAGATTATTTGCAATAGAAATGGCACTTGTAGAATCACAAAATAAAGGTGTTCTACTTACTTGAATACCATAATCTTCTAGCTGGTGTTGAATCCATAAGAGTTGTGCACAACAACTTCCTGCAGCAACATAATCTGACTCAGTTGTGGAGATGGCCACACTGGTCTGCTTCTTGCTACTACATGACACCAGCCTTCCACCTAGAAATTGACAGGTTCCTGTAGTACTCTTCCTATCTTCCTTGCAGCCTGCAAAATCTGCATCTGAATAACCTGTTAGTACAAAATCTCCATTCCTAGGGTACCAAAGGCCTAGATAAGGTGTGACCTTAAGATATCTCAATATCCTTTTGACTGCTGTTAGATGAGATTCTTTAGGGCAAGCTTGGTACCTAGCACAGATACATGTAGCATACATGATATCTGGTCTACTAGCAGTCAAATACAGTAGGGAGCCAACTATCCCTCTATACAAAGTTTCATCTACAGGTTTCCCTGCATCATCTTTGCTTAGAGACATGTTTGACCCCATAGGAGTTTTCATGGTAGTGGATGATTTCATACCATACTTCCTTATCAACTCTAGGGTGAACTTAGAATTGCATATGGATAATCCACCTTCAGTCTGTCTAATTTGGAGACCCAAGAAGAACTTAAGTTCCCCCATACTGCTCATTTCAAATTGTCCTTGCATAAGTTTTGCAAACTTTATGCAAAGACTACTTTCTGTAGACCCAAATATTATGTCATCTACATATATTTGGACTAAGATAATCTTGCCTCTAGATTCCCTAAGGAATAAAGTCTTGTCTATTTTCCCCTTGAGAATTTATTCTCAATGAGGAAACTAGACAGGGTTTCATACCAAGCCCTAGGAGCTTATTTTAACTCATACAAAGCTTTCCTAAGTCTATAAACATAATCAGGTTTAATAGAATCAACAAAACCTGATGGCTGCTCTACATAGACTTCTTCTTCAGATTTCCATTCAGAAAAGCTGACTTAACATCAATTTGGTATACCTTGAACCCTTGAAATGTTGCATAGGCAAGGAACATCCTTATTGCTTCCAGTCTTGCTACTTGAGCAAAGGTTTGATCAAAATCAATACCTTCTTCCTGCCTATATCCTTTTGCAACAAGTCTAGCTTTGTTCTTTATAATGACTCCATTCTCATCCAACTTATTCCTAAAGATCCACTTAGTTCCAATAATGTTGTGGTCTTTTGGTTTAAGAACTAGCTCCCACACCTTGCATCTATTGAATTGATTCAGCTCCTCTTACATGGCCTCAATCCAATGAGGGTCTAGGATTGCTTCTTCAAATTTCTTTGGTTCTACTTGGGATATAAAACTGGAGTAAAGTACTGTACTTAGATTTCTGCTCCTTGTTTGCACCCCTTGCTTGGGATCTCCAATTATTTGATTGGCTGGATGATCCTTTAAGTGCCTATTTGCAGGAGGCAGCCTGTCTTCAGCTTGTACACCTTCATTCTCTTCATTTAATTGTACCTCTTGGTCTTCTTCTGCTTCAGGAGTATCTTGTACTCCCCCTGGACAACAGCCACTATCTTCCACTTGCTGACTTGCAGTAGATCCTTCTGTAATAGTAAGCTTGTCCATCTTCTCAGTTTTACCTGTGGAGCTGCAAACACTTCTTGGCAATTCACAGTTAATAAGTCTAGCTTCATCAAAAACTACATGAACAGACTCTTCTACAACTTGAGTGATCAAGTTGTAGACCCTATAAGCCTTACTATTATTGTTGTACCCAACAAAGATCCCCTCTTGGGATTTGGCAGCAAACTTAGTTAGATAAGACTTTCCATTGTTAAGGATATAGCACTTGCAACCAAAAATCCTGAAATAGGATAAATTTGGTTTTCTGCCCTTCACAATCTCATAGGGGGTCTTCTTGTGGCTCTTGGTGATAGTAGCCCTATTGATCACATGACAAGCAGTATTTACTGCCTCAGCCCAGAAATATTCTGGGAGAGAAGTGTCACTCAATAGGGTTCTACCAGCCTCTATCAAGGTTCTATTTTTCTTTTCAGCAATACCATTTTGCTGAGGTGTTCTTGGTGAGGAAAATTCCTGAAAAATTCCAAATTCTTCACACAGTTTTGTCATACTTTCAGACTGAAATTCAGTACCATGGTCACTTCTGATTTTGACCACTGTACTGTCCAATTCATTCTGAATTTGTTTAACAAAGCTATATAAGATACTTGGGGTTTCAGATTTTTGTCTAAGGAAGAACACCCAGGAAAACCTTGAATAGTCATCTACAACCACAAATGTGTAGACCTTCCTACCTAGGCTGTGAACTGGCATAGGACCAAAAAGATCCATATGCAAGAGGTATAGACACCTCACAGAATCCTTGTTCTCAAGGCTATGAAAGGTGAATTTGGTCTGCTTGCCTTTTTGACAAGCTGAGCATATCCCATCCTTTATACACTTAACCTGAGGGTCATTCCTCACTAACTCTTTGCTAAAGAGTTGGCCAATTGTCTTATAGTTAAGATGAGCCAGCCTCTTATGCCATTTAACACAATGTGAGACTTTCTCATCAGCTACAAGACAAATAGGAGAAACCTTGTTCTCACATACAAAGTTTAGACAATAGACATTTCTCTTCCTATATCCAGTCAGAATGATCTTTTGATCACTTGACCTTTTGATATGACAACCATCCTTGACAAATGAGATGTCATATCCTAAATCACTCAGCTGACTTATGCTAATGAGGTCATGTTTCAAACCCTTTACATAAGCCACTTGAGTAATTGTAATTTGGTTGCTAGAAATGTTACCAAAGCCTTTGATGATTCCTTTTTCTGAACCACCAAAGGTAACTTTAGGGCCATCCTTGACAGGTGAATAGTCCTTCAGCAACCCCCTAGTTCCAGTCATATGCTTGGAACATCCACTGTCCAAGTACCATATAGGGGCATGGCCACTTGGACTCACCTGCAAAACAGATTACTTAACCTTAGAACCCAAATAATTCTTGGGTCCTTGGTGCAGGTTATTCTGACCTTTAACAAAACTACCTGTAGCTGTTCTAGCAGGCAGTTTGCTACTCTCCTTGACACTTGAATTGTGCCAACAATCTATGACAAAGTGGCCTACCTTGCCACAACACCAGCACTCAAATCTGTTGTACCTTTGTTTAGGTACAACTCTAGCTGTTTTATCTACAGCAGGGTTCTTGTTAAGTGCTGGGGCTTTGCCCTTAGATTTGGACCTAGCTGTCCAGACAGGTTTTGTAAACCCCAATCCAGTCTTAACCTTTGAGGTGCAAACTCATCTATCAAAGGTAAAACTGATTTTGGTTTAGAAAAACTTGCTACAATATCTCTCTCCTTTTGAAGTCTAGCCTCCAGATTTCTAATATGATCATTCTTAAATGTAATAGTACCCATCTGAATAACAGTAATGTTCTTCAGTCTGGCTATTTCACTCAGTTTCTGATCAAGCAACTTGTCTGAATCAGCAGCAGCTAATTTAAGACTAGCAATATCCTTTGCCTGAGTTTTGGCTAAGGTTTTGCTTTTCTTCAAGGCTAACAACAAGTCCCTATATTCATCAATTAACTGATGAATATCTCCTTCAGATTCAGACCCACCCACATCACTTGATGCAGATGTATCTGATTCTGACTCAGTACCAGAAATTGAACTAGTAGAACAACTTTGTACCTTACTTGGTCCAGGCTGATCCTGGATTTTGTATCCTTCAGATAAGGCCATCAGTCCCTTGCACTGATTGTCCTCATGCTCATAAATTGAATTCATCAGCTGCATGAACTCATCTTCCTCCTCTTCAGCAAACAATCCAATATAGGCTTCAACTTCTGAATCTGTTTCTGAAGATGACTGATCAGTCAAACTTTTGTCATTCTTAGAAACAAAGGACTTCTCCTTTTTGCCCTTAAACTGAGTCTTCTTCTTGTCAGTTGACTCCTTCCTCTTTTCTGGACAGTCAGCTACTACATGTTCCTGTCTATTACAGCATTAACACACAATTTTTGAAGATGTAGCTTTGCTGGGCTTGGACTTTCTTCTATCATTTCTTGATGACTTTCTTTTCTGATAATAGTCATCTTTTGGCTGAGAAGTGGTAGGCTTAGACCTCCACTGCTTCTTCTTCAGAAATTTTGGAAAATGCCTAGTGAAAGCTGCAAAGTCTTCATCACTTTCACTGCTTTCTGAATTCTTGCTATCTGAATTTTCTGTGACAGTCTCTGCAACTACTTGAGGTGGAGATGGAGACTTGCTTCTATACTTCCTAGTGGCTTCAGTCTTGAAGGCCACAGCTCTTTCCTTGTGCTCCACTCTAGTAGACTTATCTTCCTCCTTTCTAACCATTAACTGCATTTTATAAGATAGCAGCTTTCCAAACAAGGTTGGAGGATGTATATTAGCTAATTTGGTCATTTCCCTAATGACACAAATCTTGGTGTCCCAGTCCTTAGTCAGGGATCTTAAGAATTTGTCATTCAGCTCATAGTTGCTGAATTCTCTTCCATAGGACATCAATTCATAGACTATCCTATAGAACTTCTTGTAGCATTCAGTAATGCTATCAGACTTTCCTTGTCTGAAGCTTTCATATTCCTGATTCAACAAAGACTTCTTGTCTTGTCTTACTTCTTTTGAACCCTCCATGTAAACTATTAGTGTGTCACACATTTCTTTTGAGGTTTTACAATGTATTAGATTCTGAAATGTGGCATCATCAATTGCACTAACAATAATATTCTGGGCCCTCTTGTCCATAGTGGCCAGAATTATTTCATCTTTAGTCATTTCTGAATAGTCCTTAGGAGTTTTCTGATTTGCATCTAGAATGGAGATCTTCATTGGCACATTCTTTGACTGTGGTGTATATTTTTGGGTCAGATGCTTCCATAAAGAGTATAACCCTTTCTTTCTATATGCCAAAAATCTCTTTTCTGCAGATTGGCAATTTCATGGATCCCAGCTCTTTGTGATTCTCACTAGAACTCATTTTCTTGATTCTTGTTTATTCTGATTCTGCCTACAGGATCTTACTCAGACTGTTATGTCCTTTTTGAGCAACCTGGCTCTGATACCACTTGAAAGAAATAATGCCTAATTACCTAGAGGGGGGGGTGAATATGTGAACTTTATCTTTTTAATTTACAGGCAGAAATACTGAACAGTAAATGCAATTCTACAATTATCACAACACAGCAATCATACAATCAAACATTCACAGAGTGCACATAGGATTTATAGTGGTTCCCCAAGGTCTGGGTACATCCACTTTCCCCCTTCGCCTATCTAGTAGTGTACTAGATTCGGCCTAACTTCTCCACTTCTCCTCAGATCCTCAGATCTTATAGCTCAGAACCCCAAACAGGTTCCTACAACTCAGAGTGATCCCACTCCTACAACTCAGGCACAAAGGCCCTACCACTCAGTCTTCAATAAGACCTACACTCAGAGAACAAAGTCTCCTACAACTCAGGCACTAGGCCCTACCTCAATCTTCAACAAGACCTACACTCAGAGCATACAGACCCCTACACTCAGCCTTTATAAAATAGGCTCACAGCTCAGATCTATACAAGATCCTACAAATATTTTGATAATACAAAGTAAATAACCACAACTCTGAAAGAGAGAGATGAGTTGACTGGCTTCTTGATGAGTTCTTGGAAGAACTTGGCAGAGATCAACCTCCCTTGGCTTTCTTCAAAGCTTCTTGAATTAGAACACAGTAGGGTTGTATCTCTTGAAGATGATCTTCAATCAACTTCTGTCTTGAGATTCAGATCTCAATCTGAATCTTACTTTGCAGCCCGGTTCAGCAGCTGCTCTTCTTAGAAGGAGCCCTCTCTCTCCTACTTCTTAGATCTTCTCTTGAAGGTCTTCTTCTTTGTTGTGTTATTTTTCAATTCATTGATTACCTTCTGTTGAAGGAGAATGGTCTTTAAATAGTCTTCCTCCAAGGTAACCGGCTGATCCGGTTTCTAACAACTTTCTGACGGCTCTGACAGTTGCAGTTGACCGGTTGAAATGGCAGCTGTCAAGTCATCCAGTCACTTCTTGAAATCTCTGTCACTGTCTGAAAGTGTCGAGACAGATAGTCTTTATGTGTCGACACAAATAGACCAAGTGTTAACACAAGTAGACTAAGGTCGACACTAGCCTTGTTGGTGTCGACACAACTCCTTGTGTTGTTGTAACAGCTTCTCGACACTGCTTCTTCAGAATGTGTCGACACTGATTCTGTGTGTCGACACAAGCCTTCTGTTGAATGTGTCGACACTGGTTGAGTGTGTCGACACAAGTACTTCTTCTTTAATACTTATTTGAATTCTGCTGTGTGTCGACGCATCTCCTTTGTGTCGACACAAGCCTTCTTGTGTTGAACTTTGCTGAGTGTCGACACATCTCCTTTGTGTCGACACATGCCTTCATGTGTTGAAACTTGTTGAGTGTCGACACATCTCCTTTGTGTCGACACATGCCTTCATGTGTTGAAACTTTGCTGAGTGTCGACACATCTCCTTTGTGTCGACACGTGTACTTTAACTTTGTTGAAGTTTGCTGAGTGTTGACACAGCCTCCTGGTGTCGACACTTTTGATGTCGACAAAGTTTCTCTGGGTGTCGACACTGCCTCTAAGTATCGACACTGATTCTTTAGACAATTCTTCACTGAGTGTCGACACTGACTGTATGTGTCGACACTTTTCTTCTAGTGTCGACTCTGTCTTCCTGGTGTCGACACAATTACTCCAAGTGTCGACACAGCTTCTCTAGGTGTCGACACAAGCCTTCATAAGTGTCGACACTTCACCTCTAGGTGTCGACACATGGACTTAGAATTTTTCCTGCAATCCTGCAGTTACTTAACCTGCACAAATAAACTCAAAAGACATCAAATACACCTTGATGTTTATCATTGAGTAGGGTGAAGCTTCTTCAAATCAGGTACACATATTCCAATGTACCCAACAACGACCCTCTACTCGCTCCATCTCTCTTTATCAATCCGCGACCTGCTTTCGCGGTCTCTCTGTCTCCTGTTCGCGCAGCCTTCTTTCCCTTTGCTTTCTTCTGTTGCTTGGTCATGGCCTTTCTAGCCGCTGGTGTGTTGACACTGTGACTGCTGCTGAACCTCGGCTTGTGTCTGCTGCGGTTTCTTCTCTTATCCGCCGTGGTTTGCATTGTTCTTGTCCCTTACTATTCGTGCGGTCACCGCGGCTTGCTACTCGCGCGACCTCTCTTATATGGCTCTCTTTGTTTCCTCTACCACCACCGCTACGCCTGTGGCCAATCCGCCCCCTCCTCCCACTCCTTCCGGGAATCTTGGCACAATCTCGAAACTTATCGGTTCCAACTACCCGGATTAGAGTGTCTCCCTCACCTTCCTTCTTCGCTCACAACGCAAACGCCACCACCTCACCGATGATCCTCCTCCTTCCACTTCCGCTGAGTTTGATGACTGGGATGCTAGCGATACACTTGTGCGCACTTGGCTAGCTAACAACCTTTCAAATGAATGTCTTCCCATCATTTGTCATGATGAGACGGTCGAGAAGGCTTGACTTCATCTTATTGCTCTGTACTCAAAGGGGGCTCAGACGTCCCACATCTATACTTTATATGTGGACCTCTTTGCCCGTCCTTCCATATCTCCTGCTGCTGCTCATCAACAAGTCCAGGCTCTCGGGGGTGAGATTCTTCAACGTCGCCCCTTCTCTGCGGATTTGGCCGAACAACACAAGCACTTCCAAGAACTTCGTGTTGTGTGCTATCTTTTACGACTTCCTGAGTCCTACGACATGATCCACCAACAAATCTTGGGCGAAGCGGACTCTCCCACCTGGGATACAACTGCTGCACGCATTGCCGCAGTTACCTCTCTACTTCAGCGTCTGCTTCTATCTTCTTCTCTCCAAACAACTATGCTCATCGGACTAAACGGAGTGGCTCTGGTAGTCGCAACCATCATTCTAGTGGGCGTGGCTCTTCGCTCTTCCTCTGCTCTCACTGTGGCCGCACTGGGCATCTTGTGGATCGCTGTTGGATGAAACATCCACATCTTCGCCCTTCTGGTGACTCTTCCACCTCTTCTTCAAAGCCATTTGCCTCGGTGGTCGCGTCATCAGGTAGTGCGCATGTGGTTACTCAAGGTAAATGGCTCATTGACTCTGGTGCGACTAATCACATGACGAGCAATCTTCATTACTTTTCTCTCCTCGAAACACATGATCGGTTGTCCTCGGTCCTTGTTGCATACGACTCTCTCTCCTCGGTTTATGGGACGGGAGTGGTTCATGTCACTCCGTCTCCTCACCTGGCCGACACTCTCTATGTGCCCAAGTTTCCGTGCAATTTATTATCGGTTACTTCTTTGTGCAAGCAACTTCAGTGCTCTGTCACATTCACTCCAACTTCTTGTTCTTTTCAGGATCCGAGCTCTCAACGGATGATTGCTACTGGGACTGAGTGTGGCGGCCTCTACTTCCTCGACAACGTTTCCGCTCTGTCCGCCTTCTCCTCCTCCTCTACAGATCTTCTATAATGGCATCTCCGCCTTGGTCATCCTCCTCCATGACTTCTTCGTCAACTTCTGCCCCACCTTCCTCCGAACAGTTCTCCTCTCAACTGCGATGCCTGTCAGCTTGGCAAGCATCACCGTTCCACCTTCCCGCCGAAGCAAGGTCGAGGCTCTACCCGTCCATTTAATCTCATTCACTCTGACATCTGGGGTCCTGCTCCTATCCTCATCGTTGGTCGGGGTAGTTCTTATTTTGTTACTTTCATAGATGACTTCTCTCGATGTACTTGAGTGTATCTCTTACGAGAACGCTCTGAATTATTCGATGTATGGACATCTTTTTATAATTTAATTCAAAATCAGTTTGGTGTTTCAATTAAAATTTTACGTTCTGATAATACTAAGGAGTATATTAGTCAAGATTTTTCATCTTTCTGTATGCAACATGACATTATTCATCAAACAAGTTGCGTCTATTCCTCGCAACAAAATGGAGTGGCGAAACGCAAAAACCGCCACCTCCTTGATGTCGCTCGCACTCTGCTAATGCAGATGCATGTCCCTCTCTTCTACTACGGATATGCGGTTCTCATTTCTTGTTATCTCATCAATCGCATTCCATCCATGATTCTCCATTGTCAAACCCCAGTCTCCATTCTCTATCCGGGCAAGGATCCCTTTCCTCTCCCTCTACGCACCTTTGGTTGCACAACCTTTGTGCACGCTCCCTCCGCCACTCGCGATAAACTCTCCCCTTGCTCCATCAAATGTGTCTTTCTGGGATACTCTACCACTCAGAAAGGCTATTGTTGTTTTGACCCCATTCTTCGCAAGCGGTTCGTCTCCGCGGATGTTACCTTCTTTGAGAATTCTCCCTATTTCTCTAACGACTCCACTCCTCTTCCTGCGGTTTCCGCTTCTCCTCCTGCTCCCTCCAGCCCATCGACACCTACCAAGGAATTTCCTCCTCCACCGTCTCCATCGTATCCTCCTCTCTCTCCACCTACTCTATCTCCCCCCTCTCCGCCGTTGTCACTCACTACTCCCGGGCCAGCTCTCTCCACCATGGATGCTCCGGATGCTGACGAACCCGCTAACCTGAATCTTCCCATTGCTCTTCGCAAAGGGGTTCGGGCGTGTACCAAGCACACGCTTACTGTTGTTGTTTCCTATGATCTTCTTACCCCTTATCGCAGAGCTTTTGCACTGGCTATCTCTGTCACTGCTACTCCTCGTTCCTATCAGGAGGCCCTTACTGTTCCATATTGGAAGGCTGCCATGGATGAGGAAATTGCTACTATCACTGAATGGGGTACGTGGACCCTGGTTCCTCCTCCCTTCGGTACAGATGTCATTGGCTGTCGCTGGGTCTTTGTGGTAAAGTTCCGACCGAACAGTAGTGTGGATCATTACAAAGCCCGGCTTGTGGCCAAAGGCTTTACCCAGACTTATGGGGTTGACTATTTCGACACCTTCTCTCTAGTTGCTCGTCTCAACACTATCAGGGTTCTTCTCTCTATGGATGTCAACAGGGATTGGCCCATTTCATAGCTGGATGTCAAGAATGCCTTTCTATATGGGGATCTTCAAGAGGATGTCTATATGGAGCAACCTCCAAGGTATGTTGCTCAGGGGAGACACAAGTATGTCTGCTCAAGAAGGCTATATATGGCCTAAAGCAAAGCCCTTGGGCTTGGTTTGATAAGTTTAGCGGAATTGTGGCGGTCATGGTTTTTATGAGAAGTTCTGCCGATCACTCCTTATTTATTCGCAAAACCCCTCTGGGTCTAGTGGTGCTTGCGGTATATGTGGATGATATTCTTCTCACTGGAGATGACCAAGCTAGGATAACCTTGACAAAGAAGCATCTTCGTCAACACCTGGTCACAAAGGATATGGGCTCTCCAAAATTCTTTTTGGGGATAGAAATCTCTCGGAAGCCCAATTCCCTTGTCCTTTCTCAACGCAAGTATGTTCTTGATTTGCTAAAAGAGGCAGGCCTGACTGGGGCTAAACCTGCCTGATGCCCCATGGTGACTAGAGAAGATAAAATCTAGACGGATGACTCTCCTCTTCTTTCAGATGTTATGTGGTACAGACGTCTGGTTAGTAAACTTATATATCTCACGGTGACCAGACCTGATATTGCCTATGTTGTAGGCAAGGTTAGCCAATTCATGCATGCTTCTAGGGAGTGTCATCTACAGTCTGCCCTGATGATATTGGAGTATGTTAAATCAGCGTTAGGGAAAGGACTACACTTTCAGAAGAATGGTCATTTGCGGCTCGAAGCGTACTCAGATTCAAGCTATGTTGATGACAAAGAAGATCGCAAGTCAACATCAGGTTTTTGCACCTTCGTAGGGGGAAACCTTGTGAGCTGGAAGAGCAAGAAACAGTCTGTCGTCTCCAAGTCCAGTGCAGAAGTAGAATATCGAAGTATGGCGTCGACCACGTGTGAGTTAAAGTGGTTACGGGCTCTCATGCATGATTTATGAGAGGTCTACAACCATCCTATACCTATGTTTTGCGATAAAAAGGTCGTTATATACATCTCCAAAAATCTGGTCTTCCATGAGAGAACAAAACACATTGAAGTCGACTGCCACTTTATTCGGGAAGAAATTCTGAAGGAACAAATTTGTACTCCGTTCGTCACCTCCGATAAAGAATTGGCTGATATTTTCACCAAGCCGGTATCCTCCTCCTTTCATCACATTTGCGACAAGCTGGGCATGATTGATATATATGCTCCAGTTTGAGAGGGAGTGTTGCAGAATAGGGACCAGGCGGTCTGGCGGTCTGACTCTGGCGGATTACAGACCGTGCAGTCTGTCGATTTCTCTCCAGTGGTTTGGTTATCGGTCTGTTGTTGTTGGTGTCCTGGCGGTCTGCCGGTTTGTCTCAGGAGACCTGGAGACCGGGCGATCAGATGGTCTCCCATGGCGGCTTGTTCTCTCCTTCTGGTGGTTGCCGGGCGGTTAGACTATTCATCTAAACGCGCGGCTTGGTCGGCTTGTATTTATGTTAAACCGTTTGTACCTGTAATTATTTAGTCTCACATTGTTTAATTGTAATCTCTCTCATCTCCTCTATTCTATAAAAGGGAGGCTATACCTTGTAATACACACCTTTTTTTGGATAATAAAGATTTCTATTATTCCATTTCCGGTTTATTCTTGTCTGTTCACATAGTAAGTGGTGTACTCGGCCACCGCAGTCGCATGCACGACCTCAACCTCCTCCCGCTCAAAAATCAGCCGAGCGTTCTCTTTCTTCAGCTGCTCAACCTCCCCCTCTTGACGGCACATCACAACATCAACCGCCTCGGTACGGCGGACCGCCTCCGTAATGGTGTTCTCAGCAAAGGTCAACCTCCCACAAAGAGCCCTGATCTCAGAATCATTGGTGCTCAGCTTAGCTCGAAGAGACTCCACCTCGGACTGAGAAGAGGAAAACTATTATTCCGCATTAAGCAACCAAGAAGTGACCTCCTTCTTCCTTCGGGCCTCCCCCAGTGAGTCCTCAAATGCGTCCAACTTTGCCCGCAGAGAAAGAAAATTGTCTTTCACAGTCACATAGGTATTGTTCCATGAGAGCGCAATATTGCGAGCCTTGTCAAGATACAAGCAAGAAAATCAAACTATTCTCAGACACAAGATAAAGTGAAAAGGGGAAAATACTGGGGGAAACCAACATACCTTCCGGTGAAGCATCTGGTAAGCAGAGGATTCCCGCTCCTCCCCCATCCACATCTCCAATGACGGCTCAAGGAGAGCTCGAGAGGCCGTCATGGCCATGGGATTCTCATGTACATCCTCAGTCTCTGCGGGCAGCGAATCAGCAACCAGATCGTTTGGGCAGTCATCAGCATGCCAATAACAATATCTGGGGCAGCAGAGGACGACCCACCTCCTCCCTACCGCTGTGAAAAGTACAGCTTCCTCTTGTTGCCTCACTCTAGTGGCACGATGCAACTCCGATCCGCATCCGTCAAGAGGCCCACAAGAACTAGTTGCTTCTCGATAATAAAGGTGTTGATCTTATAAAGAACAACCCTCAACTAGCACGGATCTTCAAAGTACAATAATGGAGTAAAGTCATACTCCTTCCCCGTAAGACGATGACAATAGTCAGGAGGATTCCGCCAAATCTCGGGCAGCTCCCATTGGTTCTTAACGAACCCATATAACGTCCCTCCATGGAGATAATCAGTCTTATCCTTGAACGACATCAATCTCTTATTATTTTGTACATCGACCTGATTGCCTGGGCCGGGGTATATCTCGCACCATTCGTGAAAGAGGCGGACCAACATTCTATAGTCGTGCTCCTGAAAGAAGCAAAGCAGTTACATGATCCTCGTCAGCCCCACTAGAGAAAACTGCATCAATGGAACATTGCAAAACCAGAGTATGGTGATCGCCTCCTCAGTGGGAGGGATCCACAAAATTGCCTTCAAGCACCCCCTCCATAATTGGAAAGTGGCCCGCAGGAGGGTACTGAATGCAATCCAATGGGGACGGGATTACGATCTTTACATCCTCCAAAATTCCAAAGCGCTTCCTCCAATTTTCCACACGGTCAGACGTCAAGGACCACAAAAGATGCATCGAACTCTGCAGAACACCACTTTTTTACACATGCAAAAGAACAATGTTAGCACCTAAGCAAGCCAAAGAAAAAGGATCAATGTGCATGGAGGACAGCGTGACCATGAAGAACAGCCCTAGGGCACGAGCGCAGATAGCCCCGCACATGCACGCTCTCACGCACAGGTCACTCCGTGCATGCGTCCGCACTCGCTCACGCACGGGCCACCCTAGCCGCATGATCAACGCGCATGGAGGACGGTGCGACCACAAAGAACATCCCTGGGGCACGAGCACAGGCAGCCCCGTGCATGCGCACACTCGTGCACGAGCCGCTTCGTGTATGAGGTTGTACCCGCTCGCGTGTGGGCCACCCCAACCGCGTGACTGCGCTTGCCCGCACTACCCGCCCCGTGCACGCGGCCGCACCCGTGCTTGGGTAAACTCACGTTCGCGCGCAAGCCGCCCCATGCTCGAGCGGCGTGCCAAGCGTGTGCCCCCCTCCTCTGCGCTCCGCTACGACTGTCACCTCTGTGCTTGTAGCCTCTTCCATCATCCTTTGCACAGGCGCCCTTCGGCGCAAAACCACCATCGACACCCTCTCCCGCTCGCTTTGTTCCTCACCCTTAAAACCATGAAAAATACTAACCTTCTTCGAGGAATACACGACGGCCACAGAAACTCCATGAACTCCAAACTCTCTACAATGACATGAGGAAAGAGTGGAAGTCAAAGTCTATATGTCAAGACAGAAGTCAAAGACAACATTCAAGAATAGAAGGAGGCCTGAGTGAGTGTGGCGAGTATCCCTTGCATACTCGTCGGGTAGGCGTCTAAGGTGGATACTCGCCCAATCCAGGCCAGCTTCCCTTGTAATTGTGGGGTCGTCAAGTGGTGGTTGAGCTAAAAATAACACCCCCACCCCCTCAACCCTCGGATTTATCTATAAATATGACATCGAGAGTACAAGGATGAGGACTTTTTACATGAGCTTTTGAATCCTATCGAAGACTTGAGTCGTGAGCCAGTCATCATCCTCTGTAACGTACCTGATTTTTCGTATTTATTTTATTCCCGTGGTGGCGTAATTTTGACGTCAGTGTGTTACATGGATGTGTGTTGGCATGTGCCATGGTTAGAGCGAGGTTTTGCTCTTTGAGTTTTCTATGTGGCTGGGTTTAGCCTATTTGAAAGATTCCCTTGGGAGTCGGGTCTGTTTTGGTGAGTCGGTGGAGCCTTTTTGGGAATGCTTGTGTTTTGGGCTTCAGGTGGTGTTTGCCCGAGTTTGGCATATCAGATTTGCATTTCGACTTCGACATTGGGTTCGTAGCGTCGGTATTTAGCTACGGTGTGAATTTCGTAGAATTCCGAGTTGTTATGGATTTCAGATTATTTTGGGAATTATTAATATTAATTGTAATGTATTATGAATTATTTAATTATTAATATAATACTTATATATATATATAACTACATAAACAAAACCCATTCTGTTCATCTTCCCCTACCCGATGACGGTATTTATTTTTGCGGAAGGCCTTCGGCGGACGGGGCGGAGCTTTCGACAGGCAAAATCGGGAGTTCGGGTGGTCGGTTTCGAAGTTTGAGTGGGGATTCAGAAAGCTCTTGACGAGAGCTTCGCGATCATGGTAAGATCTTCCCGTTTCCCTGATTTTTGTGAGTTATGGCTCGAGATTTTGACCTCCTTTCTCTTCTAAAGTTTCAGAAAACATTGCTTGGGCATTTTACGGCCGATCCTTGTTGCAGCGCGAGTGGGCGACGTTTCTCTGGAGTTTCAAGGCAAGTGGATCTTTCTCCCTTGCTTATTCGTTTCTTACTTGATCTTCCTTCTCTTTTTCCTCCTCCCTTAGAGAATAGAAGTAGTGTAGGAACCATGAAAAGATCCCTCTAAGTTAGGGCTTGATTTTCGGCCAAACCATAGAAACTAGGAAAATTTGGGTGAAGTAAAATTCGGTGTACATCAAGTTGAAATTCATCGAGTATCGTCGGGTTTAGGTAAGGAATTTTCGTCGAGTAACGACACGTAGCCTAAGTAGAATTCGGCGAGCATTGGGTAGGAATTCGGATAGTATCGCCAAATTAGGATAAGTCATTTTCGGCGTGTTTCATTCTATAGTCGCCAAATATCATAAGTTAGCTCAAGGTAGATTCTGCGAGTATCGCCAGTCCATTTCGTTGAGTATTGCAGTTAGGCTAAGGGAGATTCGCCGAGTATTATAGGAATTCGTCGGATATTGCCTTGGAATTCGTTGAGTATACTCGACGAATCGTGTCGATTCGTCGAGTATCGTCGGGTAGATTTTCATCGCCGTCCTTTTCTCTGATTCGACGAGCATCATCGTGTGTGTCGAGCATACTCGCAGAATTTTTGTTAGACTTGGTGATTTTTGCATAATTTGGCCAGGACTTAGAATTATTTTTGTTGTTTTTGGCCCAATTCGTCGTATATGGTCCTTAGAGCGGTTTTTGGACTGATTTAAGTTTTCTTGGGGTCTAGACTTGGGGTTTGGTTAGAATCTATTGTTTCTTCGGCTATGAAGGTTGGCAATGGATAAAGGACCATCAACTGGATGTCTGTTTGTGGATCATTACACTTGGAGGATGGTTGGTCTCTGTTTTCGAGGATTGTTGGGTTGGGTTTGGACAAATGGTCACCACTGCTGGGCCTTCTTTTTTGAGACATTTGGGTATGGTTGCCTGGTATGGGACAATTGGTCACTGACTCCGGCCCGGTTGATTTTGCCAAGTGTTAATGATTCACGTTTTTCGAGTTGTTTTATGCTCGGTTTACTTCTTAGATCAATCTAGGCTTTTAATGATAATCCTTGCAGATATTGTCAAAGCATGGATTCGTTATGCACTTGGTGCATTTATTCAATTGACTCATTTACTTTAGATTTTATTGTACTTATATTTATTTGGCTAACCAGCTGTGGTCTTCAGCATTTCTTGTACTCGGGTTTGGTAAACCCTTATCTTGCTTTGCATTTATTACCTGATTATTTTCCTTTGCCACTTGTATTTTCTTGCTGAGGTGTTCTTCTTTTGAATGTCTTGAGTTCAGGGCAGTAGCAGGTTGATCGGCTAGGTTGGTGTTGTTAGTGGACTGCTATGTTGCAGAGGTCTTCCTCACCGTTGTGAGGTAGTTTTTGGTTGTTCTCTTGTTAGGACAGACATACATGCTCATCAGTGGGTTCGTGTCAGGTTGTTGACGCCCACTGGTGGTTTTCTTTTGAAATGCTAATTACTTTGCCAAGTCGTTGTGTATGTCTGCTTTCTATGGCTGTTTATACTTGCTCTCTGGGAAGGCTTTATGCTAGGTTGCATGTTAGATATTTTAACTTATAAAAACATTATTATTAGTATTTCATACTTGTCGTCTCTTTTAAAACTAAAACGCTATTTTCTAGTTAGCGCAAAAATATTTCCTATACTTGTTATAAATCTAGAGTCTTTCATAGCATGAGTTATCCTTTGGGATGTTTATACTCATGTAGGATGTTAAAATCAACTTAATCAAAGTATTTTTCTGCAGTGTATAACTATATTTTTATTCGTGGACTAGTTGATCCAATAAGCCGAGGGATACGGCTAACTGATTAACTTAAAACTAGATTTCCCTTAAATAACTTATAAATCTTTCTAAAAGGTGTTTAGTTGTGGTCTCGCCCGAACGTCTGCAGTTATCCCCTGCTGATGTGACATCATGACGCATGTTTACTCCTTACTCTGATATATCCTTTAATGCAGAGAAAATGCGGGTTGTGACAGTTGGTATCAGAGGGATGGGTTGTTTGACAATTAGTCGAACAGTTATCTCTAGTTAATGTTAGTTGTCTAGTTTCATTTCATCTACACACTGATGTGTCATTATTTTGTCTTGACTGAAGCATGAACACTACACTCATAGCATGATAAGAAGTATACTGGCCATATTATGTAGTATGAGATGCATAATATGTGTTTGTATATGGATTCACCATAGGTGGCAATATGTGACAGTTATCTAGTATGATATGCATAATCATCATCACATGTTTGCACATTAGCACGTTTTCTTTTTTCGTTGGATACGATGTTATGTAGTATGGGATGCATAATATTTTATGTGTATGCCGCTCATAATATGCATTAAGGCTTTTTTAGATTGCATAACACAACATGCATGGCATAACATTACATCTACACGCGTGCCAAGCTAAATATTTACATGATGACACATGTACACACATGGTTTTGAGTCAAAAAGAATAAGAAATCCATGCATTCATGGTTTAGGCACATGAGTCAGTAGGATGATGGTGCATCATCCTAAGTTTAGGCATGACATCATTATTGAAAATCCTAGAGCAAGTTAGCAGCTTGAGCAAGTACTTAAGTATGCTTTGTCTGGACTATGTTTTTGGTGCTAGCGATTGGGCTAGGTTTTGATTAGTTGTTTGTTGTTCTTTTAGTATGACGCCTAAGCATGTGGCGACTAGGTCGACTCCCCAGTCGGAGCGCGAGTCTTCTGGTGCATAGAGCGAAGCGATGATTGAAAGTCTGTGATAGAGTAATGAGACTTTATCAAGACAGATGGTGGAGATGCAGTCGCAGATCCAAGTGTTGTTATCGGTTGTATTAGGACAGTTGTCGCGAGTGCAGGACCCTGTTGTGGGTCAGGCTATTCCTGTTCTCCCGGCTCCTCTGGTACCCCCGGTGTTATTGCCACAAGAGATGACGTTTATCTGGCATTTCTAGAGACTTGGACCTCTGAAAGAATTAGTGTCTAACCACCTAGAGGGTGGGGGGGGATGAATAGGTGTAATTCCTTTTTCTTCCAAGGCAGAATATCTATTCAGTTAATTACTTAAAATAGATAATGCTATAGCTAATACATCACAGAATTCACAGAATCACACAATCACAGATTACACACAGATTTTATAGTGGTTTCCCAAGGTCTGGGTACATCTACTTTCCCCCTTCGCCTATCTAGCAGTGTGCTAGATTCGGCCTAACTTCTTCACTTCACCTCAGATCCGCAGATCTTATAGCTTAGAACCCAAATAAGGCTCCTACAACTCAGAGTGAGTCCACACTCCTACAACTCAGGCAATCTGCCCTACCTCAGCCTTCAACAAGGCCTACAGCTCAGAGATAACAACCCCCTACAACTCAGGCTCACAGCCCTACCTCAGCCTACAACAAGGCCTACCACTCAGAGAAAATATTCTCCTACAACTCAGTCTTTATAAACACATGCTTACAACTCAGATCTTATAAAGATCCTACAGAAAATAGATTTAACAATGTATTTTACCACCACCCTGGTAGAGAGAGAAAGGATGGATGGCTTCTTGATCAGTTCTTGGAAGAATCTGATGGCAGAGAACAACCTCTCTTAGTTTTCTTCAAAGCTTCTTGAATCTGAACTCAGTATGGTTGAACTCCTTTGAAGTTGATCTTCAATCAGCTTCTTTCTTGAAATTCAGATCTCAATCTGAATCCTTCTTGGCAGACTGGTTCAGGATCTGCACTTCACTTCAATAGATGGAGCTCTCTCTCTCTCTCCAACTTCTTCTTAGATCTTCTTAATTTTGTATCTAGTTCTGTTGTGTCCGAATCATTTCTCTATTGAAGGAGAATGCTTTTATATAGACTTTCTCAATGATAACCGGCTGATCTGGTTTCTAATAAACTTCTGACAGCTCTGACAGTTGCAGTAAACCGGTTGGTAATGGCAGCTGTCAAGTCATCCAGTCACTTCTTGAAACTCTGTCTCTGTCAGTAAAATGTCGAGACTGAACTTCTTCATGTGTCGACACAAGTAGACTAAGTGTCGACACAAGTGGACTAAGTGTCGACATAAGCTTTGGTGGTGTCGACACATCTCCTTTGTTGTTGACACTGCTTCTCGACATAGCTTCTGTAGAATGTGTCGACACTAATTCTGTGTGTCGACACAATCACTTCTTCTCTTTAACTTAGTTGAAACTCTGCTGTGTGTCGACACAAGTCCTGTGTGTCGACACAGTTAATGTCGATAAAGTCTTCTGTGTGTCGACACTGTCTCTTGGTGTCGACACAGTTGTTGTTGACTAAGCTTCTCTGTGTGTCGACACTGCCTCTGTATGTTGACTTAGTTGATGTCGACTAAGCTTCTCTATATGTCGACACTGCCTCTGTATGTCGACACAGTTTCTTTAGGTATCAACACAGCCTTTCCAAGTGTCGACACAATTAATTCCAAGTGTCGACACAACTTTTCTCCATTGTCGACACAAGCCTTCATAAGTGTCGACACAGCTTCTTCTGGTGTCGACATATGGACTTAGAAATTTTTCTTGCATTCTTGCATTTACTTAACATGCACAAATAAACTCAAAACAACATCAAATACACCTTGATGCATATCATTGAGTAAGGTGAGACTTCTTCAAATCTGGTACACATTTTCCAATATACCCAACAACCTCCTTCTTATGATGGTAGAGCGGATTACATGGCCTTGGATGATTGGATAATAGCCATCGAGGATATGTTTGCTTACTCGGTAATTTCAGCGGACCAAAGGGTGATGGTCGCTGCATATTAACTCAAGGGATTTGCTAAGAGTTGGTGGGTTAGAGAAAAGGAAAATTTGAAGGATGGATGCTCATGGGAATCCATCAAGGAGTTGCTGTCAAAGAAGTTTCTGCCATCAGTCGAGAGAGACCGCCTGATTAACGATTTTTTGCATTTAAAGAAAAGACCGCTTATTGTTACCGAGTACAAGGTGGAGTTCAGCAAATTGAGTTGTTTTGCCCCGGACATGGTGTCTTCAGAGTCTAACCAAGTTAAATGATTTCTTTGTGGTCTTAGGAATGACATCCAGCAGCTAGCTAGTGCTTATGGATCTGAAAGCTATGCTGAAGTTGTGGAGGTTGCTCTGAAAGTTGAGGCAATTGATAATGGCAAGAATCGAGGTCAACAAATAAGAAAGGAAAAGAGGAAGACAGGTGAGGGTAAGAGTTCTCAAGAATCCGGCACCGCTATAGGGAAAATAAGTAAGGAAATATACAATTTCTGTGGTCGGCCAGACCATCCGTTTGAAATATGTTACCAGAGATTAAGAGCCCAGAGGAAAGAGCAGGTGCATGTGATT
This sequence comes from Platanthera guangdongensis, assembly GCA_039583875.1. Classification (NCBI taxonomy): domain Eukaryota; kingdom Viridiplantae; phylum Streptophyta; class Magnoliopsida; order Asparagales; family Orchidaceae; genus Platanthera; species Platanthera guangdongensis. The sequence goes on along the minus strand of CM077154.1, from coordinate 121,350,939 downwards.
CAGGGTGCTCCTAAAGGGGATTTGGTTTGTGTTGCATGTTGGCATAAGGACGATATACTCCTAAAGCGGAGGGGGCACGATGTTGCCCGCTGTTGGCATAAGGACGAGACCTGCTTCCAGTGTGGGCAGAAGGGACATGTTAAGTCGAAGTACCCGCAGGCTCAGCCCCCGTTGCAACCAGTTCCACTTCAGGCCATGCCGCCGCCGCAGCTATTGGACAAGGGGAAGGGCAAGCTGAACGTGGTGTCTTTGGAGGAAGCACAGATGTCTTCGCAAGTGATATCAGGTTAGATCCTAACCTATTTCCAGCTTTTAGTTTGTAGCTATAGTTTCGACGTTTGTTTCCTTAGTTGCGTATGCGATCTTTATAGAAAAGTTTAAGGTAAAGAACTGTTGGGCTCGTGTTCTATTCGATTCTAGCACTACCCACTCATTTGTAGTTAGGGCTTTTGTAGAGCGTCATCATTTGACTCTCGATCGGGTTGGTGACGCGTTTAGTGTCAAGTTTCCTTCTGGTGATTCTGTGATATCAGACCAAGGTATTCAGAGTTGTCCGATCATGTTAGGCAATTTTCTAGCAGTTGCTGATTTGAAGGTGATAGACCTGGAAGATTTTGATGTGATTCTAGGCATGGATTGGTTGTCCAAGTATTATGTGATTATCCAATGCAAGGTCAAGCACTTGGACTTCAAGATGGACGACGGTCAACCCAGGAGTGTTTATGGTTTTTCGCATCAAGTTTCTCCGATTATTTCTGCGGTACGTGCTCGGAAGCTGGTAAATCTTGGATGTTTCACTTGTTTGGTTTCGGTGTTGGTAACCGATAGTAGTTTATCGCGAGTGGAGGGGATTGTTGTTGTGCGCGAGTTTCCGGATGTATTTTCTGATAATCTTCCTGGTCTTTCGCCCGAGTGAGACGTGGAGTTCGTCATAGATTTGGAGCTGTGTACTAGTCATATTGCTAAGGCTCCGTACCGTATTGCCCTGCGTGAGCTGGAGGAGCTGCATATCCAATTGGATGAGTTACTTCAGAATGGTTTTATTAGGCCGAGTTCTTCTCTGTGGGGTGCTCCTGTGCTATTTGTAAAGAAAAATGATGGATTGATGAGGCTTTGCATCGATTATAGAGAGCTGAATAAGGTGACCATCAAGAATAGATATTCTCTGCCAAGGATTGATGACCGGTTTGATCAGTTGTGTGGTAGCTCTGTGTTTTCAAAGATTGATCTTCATTCAGGCTACTGCCAGTTGAGGAGTCGTGAGACAGATATTCCACGAATTGCTTTCCGTTCGCGGCATGGCCATTTTGAGTTATTGGTAATGTCTTTCAGATTGACTAATGCGCCCTCTGCCTTTATGGATATGATGAACAAAGTATTTAAGGATTTCCTGAACCGTTTCGTGGTTGTTTTCATATATGATGTTCTGATATACTCTCGCAGTGTTGATGAGCATGCCCAGCACTTGCGCCTAGTTTTGTCTACCTTAAGGAAGCATAAGTTATATGTCAAGCTAAGTAAGTGCAAGTTTTGACTTCCTCAGATTTCTTTTTTGGGTCATGTGGTTAATAAGGATGGAATTTTTGTGGACCCTGATAAGATAGCTGTTGTCATGGATTGGAATAGATCCGCCACTCCCAAAGAGATAAGGAGCTTCCTAGGGTTGGCTGGCTATTATAGAAGGTTTGTTAAGGGTTTCTCTACGTTGTCTGCGCCATTGACTAAACTTACGCAGAATAACTCAGCTTTTATGTGGAGCGATAACTGTGATGAAGCTTTTCTGGAATTGAAGAGGAGATTGTGCACTGCTCCGATGTTGACCTTGCCTACCGAAGGTATAGAGTATGTTGTTTATGTGGACGGATCACATGCGGGACTTGGTTGCATGTTGATGCAAGAGGACAAAGTAATAGTGTTTGGGTCAAGGCAGTTAAATACTCATGAGAGGAATTACCCTACGCATGATCTAGAATTTGCAACTGTGATTTATGTCTTTGTTGGAACACCCTATTACTAATTTGGGTCAGGATCACTATGTCTCTAGGAACCTTTGTTTGACCTTCTGTATAGCTTAATAGGTCAATTAGAATTGAGTCTAAGGGATAGAAGTCTAGGATTGGAAGCTGCCCTGAAGACCTAGTTTTTCTGTCTGGAGACCAAGTCTGATCGTCGAGCTCAGCACGATGATTCGTCGAACTCAGATCGACGATCGTCTAGCTCAACTTCGACAGATCGTCGAGCTCCACTCGACGATCGCTGAGCTCAACCTCATAATATCGTCGAACTCCATTCGACGATCGGTGAGCTCAGTTCGACGATTTTGACTCTGCATTGGATCTTTATATCTGAGCTCAGTTCGACGATCTTTGAGCTCAGATCGACGATTGTTTGCTGCTTGAGTTTTCCAGTTCGCTGAGCTCAGCTCGACGATAGCAGAGCTCAGTTCGACGATTTCAGATAACTTCCAGAATTCAAATTCAAATCAGATAGGAGTTATTATGCAATTAATTCAGAGATTTGCTAGCCGTTTTCATTCAATTTTGGACCAAGTTTCAAGGGATTTTTCAAGGAATATTTCTGTGGACTTTCCTCCAGAAGAGATTATGCAATTAAGGCTGTAATCAATGCAGGCCAACGACTATTCTTGACAGAGAATGATATTCTATTCTGGAACAGAGAATAAAAGATAGAATATTTTTGAATTAAAAGAAGAACAAGAAGAGAACACACAATACAGAATACAGAGACTCATTCAAAAATCTTTTGTCTAAAAGAATTCTGAAGAACACTCATCAAAGAGATCAAGCTTTCAAAAATCTTCAGATCTCTTCAGCTCTCAAAGTGTTCAAGGCCAACATCATTCAAGACTCCAGACACTCAACATTTCAGCTTGCTGAAATCATCTATTGCTGGAGTTCTACCTTTGAAGGCCTATCACCCTCAGCAAAGCTCTTCTTCCTGAAGATTTCAAGGATTCAGGGGGAGCTTTGACATCAATCCACATAGTCTTCTCAGTTGTTTGAGAAAGAGAAGACTGCTATCACTCTCTCATCCCACTCTGTAAAGGGTTTTTCAAACTCCCTTCAAAAGTTTGAATCTGGTTTTTGAGCACCTTGTCAAAAGCTCATTGGTGGCAAGACACCTGATCAAAAAATCTGCTTTGGTTTTTGAGCACCTTATCAAAAGCTCATTGGTGCCCAGGACACCTGATCAACTCATCCTGCAGTGGATTCCTACCTAGGGTGGTAGAAGAGTGGATGTACCCAAGTTTGGGGAACCACTATATTTCCTTGTATCCTCTGGCTCTGCTTGTTTACTTTTTATTTCTGGCCTTGATTTGTCTGTGTTTAGTATTTGCATAACTTAGTTCTGTGATTAGATTTATATTTGCTTCCCTGCTCACACTTATTACAACAATTGTTGTAAAAGTTTTTAAAAGTACTAAAACACCATATACTCTATTCACCCCCCCCCCCTCTAGAGTATATCAGATCTAGTTACACTTTCAATTGGTATCAGAGGGAGGTTGGTTAAACATACCATACCTGATTGGTTGTACAGGCTAACACCTGAACCCCAAGATCCTAAACTAGATCTGTTTTTCTTTTGTATTTTATTATTAGATTTTGTTTGCACAACTCATGGCCCAAAACAAAGATTATGCTTAGCACCAGACCTCCAGTGTGCAATCTTTCCAAGTTTGCACTTTGGAAGGCAAGGATTAGACTTTACATGAACTCCATTGATGAAGATATTTTTAATTCTGTTTTGACAGTGTGTCCAAGACCCCCAGAGAGCACAAGCACAAATGCAGTTCCACCTCCATCAGGAACAGATGCTGACATCAAAAAATGGAAAGTAGCTGATGTCAAGGCTATGAACATTCTAGCCCAGACAATGTCAGATGACATATTTCAAAATGTAGCTTGAATGTAATTCAGCCAAGGAGATTTGAGACAAGCTCTCAGAAATAGTCTCAGGCTCAGCTGATGAGAGAAAGGACAGAAGATCCCATCTCATCTCCCAATATGAGAACTTCAAGAAGGGAGAGACTGAGTCAGTGGGAGACATGTACAACAGACTGAGTCTAATTGTCAGTGAACTGAGGACATTAGACAAAGAGATCTCTCTGACAGAACTTAATGACAAGATCCTAATGTGCTTCCCCAGCACTTGGGATTCAAGAATCTGGCCAATCAAAGATGCCAGAAGTCTGAATGAGATCACCACTGAAGCCTTGTTGGGTAAGCTCAAATCTTATGAGCTACTCATCAAGAACAGAGAGGAAGAACAGAAGGCTGCTTCACCAGCCACAAGAAAAGAGAAGAGCATAGCATTCAAGGCAACTGAGGATCTGCCTGAAGAAAAAGCTACAGGCAATGATGAACTTCTCAGCCTGTTGGCCAAAAGATTCTATAAGATGGCCAGAAAGGACTTCAGAAGAAGATCATACAAGAAGCAGGATAAGCCAAGGTACGACAAGTCCATTGGTAATAACAAAGACATTATCTGCTTTGGTTGCAGGAAACCAGGGCATATAGTTCCTGACTGTCCAGAGAACAAGAACAAGGACAGAAGGGAAAGAAAGGAGAGAAGAAAGGAGAAAGACTCCAAAAGGAGTGGCAATAGCAAACCTTCTTCCAGCAAAAATAAGCATACAAGGAAAGGGTTTGTTGCTGAATCCTGGAGTGAACTGAAGAGGAGTCAGAAGCCTCTTCCAGCTCCAGTGATGATGAGGATGATGCAGAAGAAAAGGAGTTCTGCATGATGGCAATCAATGCCTCACAACACAATTCAGAGGAAGAAGAGTCAGAGTCAGACTCAGAGACTCAACCTGAAGAAGATCAGGTAATCAGTTCTTTTGATTTTAGTTCAGAAGATTTTAAATCTGAATTTAAAGCACTGTGTTTGGACCTGTTAAAGTCTGAGAAAGAGATTATCTCTCTCAGAAATCAATTATCTGAACAAAATGTTTTAAAGTCAGAAAACCTCAAACTCTCTCAGGAGTTGGAGAACTATAGGGAACAGATAGCCACACTGAAAAGTGAGCTCTCTGAGGCCAAGAAGCTTGAAGAATCCCTTAATGGGAGAAGCATCAAGCTGATGGACATCACAAGCACAGTGAACTCTAGATTTAACAGTACACTGGGCTTGGGTGCCTCATCCAGCCAACCTATTGTTCTGACAACTCCCATCAAGTTCATTTCTGACAAGGGAAAGGGAGTTGTAGAGGTTGCCAGGAAAAATTCTGATCTGCCTCAGAAAACTAAGTCCCAGCAAAAATCGTCGAACGGAGATCGACGATCGCCGAATGAAGATCGACGATCGCCGAACGCAGCTCGACGATCTCAAGAAAAATCGTCGAACGCAGATCGACGATCTCAGCCAAAGTCGTCGAACGCAGGTCGACGATCTCATATGCCTGACCTCACCCATAGTCGACCGTCGAACGGAGCTCGACGATCTGACCCAAGATCGTCGAACTCAGCTCCAAGATCGTCGAACAGAGGTCAGAACTCTGGAAACTTTTTCAAGGGTAAATCAAAATTGAATCCTAAGGGCTCTTCATCCCAAACCTTTAACCCTTATACTGAATGGATTATACCTCCAAGGAGATATCATCCTGAAGGATATAAGAGTCAACCTGGGATGTCTTTCATTTCAGAATTCAGAGGTTATCAACCTAGGCCCAAGGTAAACTGGGTCAAAAACAAGTGAATTGTTTTATGTGCAGGTGAAGACCTATCCAACATCTAACCAGCAATGGTATTTGGATAGTGGGTGCTCTAAGCACATGACAGGGAACAAGGACAACCTCAATTCCTTTAGAGCCAAGCTTGGACCCAAAGTTATCTTTGGTGATTCCAACTTTAGACAAACTAAGGGATATGGTGCAGTCCAGATTGGTTCAGTAACCTTCAAGAAGGTAGCTTATGTGGAAGGACTGAAGCACAACCTAATCAGCATCAGTCAGCTGTGTGATGAAGGCTACCAGGTGACCTTCAGCAAAACCTTATGCAAAATCAAGTCAGAGGACAACACAACTGTGTTGACAGGTAAAAGGAAAGGTAACATCTATCTAGTAGATTTTCTTTCAACTAATATAGATATTTGTTTATTCAATTCAGTCTGTAGACCTAAATGTTTTATGGCATAAGAGACTAGGACACCTAAACCTTAGAACTATTGCTAGGCTCTCCAAGGACAACCTTGTTAGAGGACTACCTTCTGGCCCCTACAAGAAGGAAGGACTCTGCAAGGCTTGTCAATTAGGCAAGCAAACTAAAAACAGTTTTAAGTCACTTAATAAGAGTGATTCACCTAGGATATCGTATCTGTTACACATGGATCTGTTTGGACCCATCACAGTACAAAGCCTAGGAGGGAAATCCTACACTTTGGTAGTTGTAGATGACTTCTCTAGATTCACTTGGGTGTTCTTTCTAAGGAAGAAGTCTGATAACTTTAAGTGTCTGACAGAGTTTCTCAAATGGTATACAGATTGAGTTCAATACTCACATTGCCCTGATCAGAAGTGATCATGGGACAGAGTTTGATTCTCTTCTTATGCAAGAGTTCTGTCAGAGTGAAGGGATCAGACATACTTTCTCAGCTCCTAGAACTCCTCAACAAAATGGGGTAGCTGAAAGGAAAAATAGAACCCTTATTGAATCTACCACTACATTGTTGTCAGATGCTCATCTACCTCTATCCTTTTGGGCAGAGGCAGTGAACACCTCCAACTATGTGTTGAACAGAAGTCTGATACATAAACTAAAGGGAAAGACTCCCTATGAACTACTCAAAGGGAAGAAACCTAAAGTTGAATATTTTAGAATTTTTGGTTGTACTTGCTACATTCACAATAATGACAAGAGATATTTAGCAAAATTTCAAGCCAAAGCTGATGAAGGAGTGTTTCTGGGATACTCCATGATCAGCAAGGCCTATAGGGTCTATAATAAATCATCTTTGAAAATTGAGGAATCTGTTCATATTTCATTTGATGAAACTAACATGTCTTTCAAGGAGAAGATTTCTTCTACCATAGAACCTTTGCAGGAACACTCTCTAGTTGAAGATATGAACAAGTTACAGGTTGCTCAAGAGGATGAAAGCAGTGAAGATGAAGGGAATGCTCAACACATTGAAGCACAACCTGAAGAGCCAGTTGTTGTACCACAAGAGGAAACAACAACACAGGTTGGTGAACAATCAACACCCCCTGTTGATTTAGTAACATCAAGAGACCATCCAATTTCCCAAATAATTGGAGAAATCTCAGCTGGTGTGCAAACCAGAAATCAGGTCAACCAAAACCTGTTGCACACCTGCTTCCTATCTCAAATTGAACCTCAGTCCATTCAAGATGCAGAGCAAGATCCACACTAGGATCATTGCAATGCAAGAGGAGTTGCATCAATTTGAGAGAAACAAAGTATGGGAACTAGTGCCAAAGCCTAAGGATCATTCCATTGTTGGAACAAAATGGGTATTCAGAAACAAACTGGATGATCAAGGAGTAATAATAAGGAACAAGGTAAGGCTAGTTGCTCAGGGATACTCTCAAGAAGAAGGAATTGACTACGACCAGACTTTTGCATCTGTTGCAAGATTGGAAGCCATCAGGATATTTTTAGCTTATGCAGCTCACAAAGGCTTCAAGGTTTATCAGATGGATGTCAAGAGTGCTTTCTTAAATGGAGACATCAAAGAGGAAGTCTATGTCAGACAACCTCCAGGTTTTATCTCTCCAACTCTTCCTGATTATGTTTTTAGATTAAATAAAGCATTATATGGTCTCAAACAAGCTCCTAGAGCATAGTATGAGACCCTAGCATGCTTTCTCTTGGAAAATGGTTTTATAAGGGGTAGAGTAGACCAAACTCTTTTTATTAGAACCCATAAGTCCCATACCCTACTAGTACAAATTTATGTAGACGATATCATTTTTGGTTCTACTGACTCAAAATTGTGCAGAAGGTTTTCTAACCTGATGCATTCTAAATTTGAGATGAGTAGCATGGGTGAGCTATCCTTCTTCCTAGGATTGCAAGTCAAACAACATGCTGAAGGCATCTTTATTTCTCAAACCAAATATGCTAATGAACTGGTTAAGAAATTTGGTATGTCTGAGGCATCTTGTATGAAAACACCCATGCCTTACCAATGCTGTACTGGATGCTGATGAACATGGGAAACCTGTTGATCAGACCACATATAGAGCAATGATTGGCTCTTTACTGTATCTTACAGCTAATAGACCAGATATAATGTTTGCTACATGTATATGTGCTAGGTTCCAAGTAAGCCCTAGAGAGTCACACCTCACTTTAGTAAAGAGGATTCTCAGGTATGTTAAAAGTTGTCCAAATCTAGGTCTCTGGTATCCAAAAGATTCAGCATTTGATTTAACTGGATTCTCTGATGCTGATTATGCTGGATGCAGAATTGACAGGAAAAGCACCAGTGGAACTTGCCAGTTCCTTGGTGACAGACTTGTCTCTTGGTTTTATAAGAAACAAACATCTGTGTCAACTTCAACTGCTGAAGCTGAATATATGGCTGCAGGCAGTTGTTGTTCACAAATACTGTGGATTCAAAACCAACTCCTAGACTATGGCTACAACTTAGAGAAGTCAAAAATCTTTTGTGATAATACAAGTGCTATTTCCATAGCTCAAAATCCAGTCCTCCATAGTAGGACAAAACACATAGAGATTAGGCATCACTTCTTAAGGGACAATGTTGAAAAGAATAAAATTGAATTACAATATATCCCAACTGATTTACAAAGGGGAGATATTTTCACCAAGCCTTTGGATGAAAAGAAACACACCTTCTTCCTAAATCAGTTAGGAATGTTAGATGGAGAAAGTCTTAAATAATATCCAAGATTTTGAAAGCTAAAAATTGACCAAGACTAGGCAAAATTCTGATTTTTCTTAGTGTCCTAGAATCTTCTGATCTCTGAACTGCGCTCGACGATTTCCCCAAAGATCGTCCGAACAGGAGTTCGACGATTTCCAGAATCGTCGAACTGAGTTCAGCGCCTCTCAGATAATATGAACTATCTCCTTCGGTCAACGATCGTCGAACGGCGCTCGACGATTTTGTTCACTGAACGATCGTCGAACGGAGCTTCGACACCTTTCAAGATCGTCGAACGGAGATCGACGATATTGGAGTCTCTTCAGATTCCTTTAGAAGCCTCGATCGTCGAACTGAGTTCAACGATCTTTCCAATTCTGCGTCGAACCCTAATATAAAACTCATTTTTCGTCGTCGTTCTCTCTTGCGCTTTCAATTTCTCTGCACGAATTTTCTTCCCTCCAAACAGTTCTACGCTTGGTTGTTTTGTTTGTTGAATTTTTGCAGGTAAAATGGCTGTGTCAGTTGCAGTTCTAGCCGTCATGAAGTTCGATGCTGGCTTCGACATTGATCTGGAATCATTCAACACTACTGATCAAATATTCCAAGACATTCTGAGTTTATTCAAGGATCAGAACTTGTCTGCCCTCATGACCACCAGGATAAAGTTGGCTTCAGATGAGATAAAGGAATGGGTCTATACTGCTCATAATCTAGACAACAACACAATAGTTGGATCTATTGCTGGAACTCAGGTACCTCTGACCCCCACAGTTTTGACAGAGGTTTTTGGACTAAGAAATGGAGATGATACTGCTGAAGTATCTGGAGAGGAGTTTTCTGCAATGCTTGCCAGGATGGGTCATCCAGAGGGAAACCCTAGCAAGTTATTCAAGAGGAACCTGTCTGTTGAATACAGGTTCCTAGCAGATGTTGTAGGGAAAGTGCTGCTGGCAAAGCACTCTGCACATGATACCATATCCAGATATCCAGCTCTGCCTCATGGGAGCTCTGGTGGATAAGAGAAGTTTGAACTGGGGAGAGGTATTCTTTGACCTAATAAAGAAGAAAATAAATAAAAGCTTTGTAAATTTTGGAAGGATTCTTGGAGTCTTCCTGCAAAACAGGTGCCCTGCCTTGCTGGTCTCCTCTGGAGTACACATTAATGCCTCCAAGAGACTCACCTGTGCCCTCTTTGGCAAGTGGGAAAGGCAAATCAGCAAGCCTGGCAGGCCCTCCTCAAGTGCTCCTTCAGGCACCAGGACTCAAAGAGTCACTCTCCCACAGGTCTCTGCTCCTGCAGAAGACCTGGCTGCTGCTGTTGCTGCCTCTCCTCCTCCTCCAAGTCCAACCCTACCTCTTCCATCCACCATTCCAGCTCCATCCACCATTACCATCTCCAGCCCATCTCCAACATCAATCCCATCTCCAGACCCAATTCTACCTCCTCCAGCAGACCACTTCCACCCATTGTTCTCATATCCACCACCAGATATCACATCTTCTCCCTCCATACCATCCTTCACCCTTCTGGATGACTCCTACATGGATGATTCCCCCTCTTCTCCTCCAGACTTACCCTCCTCCTCAACCTCATTCCAAGATCTCCTCCACCATATCATTGACCAACCAACCTTCACCCCATCCATATCCATCCCCTTCTCCTCCATATCCACCATCCCAACACCTCAGCCATCCATACCACCACTCTCCAGCCCTCCACTTCCAGCATCCTCAGCCATCCCTATTCCATCTACCTCTGCTCCTTCTATTGAGCATGTAGATCTCTCAGCCTTAGCTGACAAGTTGTATGAGCTACTTGCCCCCAGGCTCTCTCTTCTCATGGAGGCCTCCTTAGCTCCTCTACAACAGTCAGTGGCAGCTCTATCTGCCAGGCTTTCCTCCCTCCTTCCTCAGGCAGCACCTCCAGCAGTGTGCCTTGATACAGATGTATCTGCATCCAGGCAGGGGGAGATGCCATATGAAGCAAGCCTTCATACTGTTGCTGCTGCTGGTTCAGCTCCTGATACTGATGTTGCTGTTGCTGTTGTTTCTGTTTCTGCTACTTCTGCTCCTGTTGCTGTGTTTCCAGAATGTCAAGCTCCTACTGCAGTCTTGGCAATAGACCTAAGGTCTTTGCTTTCTGCCTTTGATACTGCATACTTCAGCTATCTCCCAGAGCCTAATGCTGTCCAGCCCCCAGAAGATTTGTCCAAGGCACTGGTGCCTTTCTCTGGCTGTGACCACAGTATTATATCCTCTTTTGTACTCTCAGTAATTGCTGCTGCTGCTGCTGTTTAAGAAAGGACTGTTTTTGCTGCTGCTGAAATCCCAACTGCCTCTGATGAGCAGATATCCAAGGATTTTCTGATGACAGAGGCCACTGATTTTGAGCCTGCTGCAGATTTTATTGATGTTACTGAAGTTGCTGCTGCCATCACTCCTGCTGTTGCTGTTGTTGTTTCTGCTTCTCCTTCTGTATCTGCTGCTGAATCTGTTGTTATATCTGCTGCTGAATCTGCTGTTGTATTTGCTGCTGTCTCTGCTGCTGTCCCTGCTGCTGCTCCTTCTGCTTCTGCCTCATCTGCTGCAATTCAACTGAAGAAAGATCTTATGAAGAAGATAGATGCTATATATGATGACCAGAGTTCTGAGACTGATGAATTCAAAACAGACTCTGATGATTCAGCTGCCACTATTGCAAGGAAAAGGAAAGCTAGGAACAAAGCTATGAAAAGGGTTCCTCCTGCAAAAGTAAAGGATGATAATGATATTCCTTATTATATTCTGCATAACTGCCAAATTACTGAACATTGGATGCAGTATTCCAAAAATCAGCTGAAAGCCATGAAAAAGAAGAGAAAGTATGAAAAGGGCTCCTCCCAGTTCCAGCACCCTAATCCTCCTCCACCACCTCCTCCTGATGCAGGTGCAGGTGGCAGCTCTGCAAGTCAAGCCCCATCTAGAAGTCAGGCTCCCTATCAACCCCATGCCAGATCATACCAAAGGGAAAGCCAGTCTAGGGGTTCTTACTCTAGGAGAGGAGGATACAGGGGTAGTCAAAGAGATATTCAGGTTTATTCCAAAGGGTATTCCAGGCAGCACCCTTATTCCAGGGGAGGACATGTTTCATCTGATACTACTACTGGTCCATTCCCTGGTCCATTCCCCTACAAGCTAAAAGAATCTGTGTCTGCCAGGACTCCTCAAGATAATTCTTCCAACAGGTATGAACCACCTGTACCATTTGAGGACCCTGAAAAGAATCCAGCTGCTTGGACTGCCAGGATGAAGGAACTGGCTGCATTAGATCAGATAAAGAAGGCCAAAGAACAAGGGTTAGACTCTTCAAATATTTCTACAATGTCAGAGCAAAGACAGAAGGAACTAGAGAAATATGCCTCCAGAAAATTCTTTGATGCAGACAGATATATGGAGTTGCATCCTACTGCTGTGGTTCCCAGGTCTTCAAAGCAAACTTATTTGGGTGCAGCAGATGACACCAGATCCAACAAAGAAGCCCTGAACCCTAACAGAGAAATCAAAATGGTTAAAGGCAAAGAGAAGAAGTGACTTTGTAAGGTGACAATCTTTGGATTTTCTGTCTGCTATCTGGATGTCATACATATATATATATATATATATATATATATATATATATATATATATATATATATATATATATATATATATATATCTGTGATGTTTCTGCAATGTCTAGCTGTTGTTTTTATGTTTCTGTGATTGTATGATGTTATTTGAATTTTTCCAAAGTCTGTAAATAGTAATCCCAACCCAAATAGGGGGAGATTGTTGGAACACCCTATTACTAATTTGGGTCAGGATCACTATGTCTCTAGGAACCTTTGTTTGACCTTCTGTATAGCTTAATAGGTCAATTAGAATTGAGTCTAAGGGATAGAAGTCTAGGATTGGAAGCTGCCCTGAAGACCAAGTTTTTATGTCTGGAGACCAAGTCTGATCGTCGAGCTCAGCACGACGATTCGTCGAACTCAGATCGACGATCGTCTAGCTCAACTTCGACAGATCATCGAGCTCCACTCGACGATCGCTGAGATCAACCTCATAATATCGTCGAACTCCATTTGACGATCGGTGAGCTCAGTTCGACGATTTTGACTCTGCATTGGATCTTTATCTCTGAGCTCAGTTCGACGATCTTTGAGCTCAGATCGACGATTGTTTGCTGCTTGAGTTTTCCAGTTCGCTGAGCTCAGCTCGACGATAGCAGAGCTCAGTTCGACGATTTCAGATAACTTCCAGAATTCAAATTCAAATCAGACAGGAGTTATTATGCAATTAATTCAGAGATTTGCTAGCCGTTTTCATTCAATTTTGGACCAAGTTTCAAGGGATTTTTCAAGGAATATTTCTGTGGACTTTCCTCCAGAAGAGATTATGCAATTAAGGCTGTAATCAATGCAGGCCAACGGCTATTCTGGAACAGAGAATAAAAGATAGAATGTTTTTGAATTAAAAAGAGAAGAACAAGAAGAGAACACACAATACAGAATACAGAGACTCACTCAAAAATCTTCTGTCTAAAAAAATTCTGAAGAACACTCATCAAAGAGATCAAGCTTTCAAAAATCTTCAGATCTCTTCAGCTCTCAAAGTGTTCAAGGCCAACATCAATTCAAGACTCCAGACACTCAACATTTCAGCTTGCTGAAATCATCTATTGCTGGAGTTCTACCTTTGAAGGCCTATCACCCTCAGCAAAGCTCTTCTTCCTGAAGATTTCAAGGATTCAGGGGGAGCTTTGACATCAATCCACATAGTCTTCTCAGTTGTTTGAGAAAGAGAAGACTGCTATCACTCTCTCACCCCCACTCTGTAAAGGGTTTTTCAAACTCCCTTCAAAAGTTTGAATCTGGTTTTTGAGCACCTTGTCAAAAGCTCATTGGTGGCAAGACACCTGATCAAAAAATCTACTTTGGTTTTTGAGCACCTTATCAAAAGCTCATTGGTGCCCAGGACACCTGATCAACTCATCCTGCAGTCGATTCCTACCTAGGGTGGTAGAAGAGTGGATGTACCCAAGTTTGGGGAACCACTATATTTCCTTGTGTCCTCTGGCTCTGCTTGTTTACTTTTTGTTTCTGGCCTTGATTTGTCTGTGTTTAGTATTTGCATAGCTTAGTTCTGTGATTAGATTTATATTTGCTTCCCTGCTCACACTTATTACAACAATTGTTGTAAAAGTTTTTAAAAGTACTAAAACACCATATACTCTATTCACCCCCCCCCCCTCTAGAGTATATCAGATCTAGTTGCACTTTCAGTCTTGAAGTTATGGAGACATCTTTTATATGGCGTTTTGTGCAAAATTTACACCGATCATAAGAGTTTGAAGTACGCCTTCACTCAAAAGGAATTGGATTTGCGCCAAAGAAGGTGGTTAGAGTATGCGACAGATTATGATGTTAAGATCCAATATCATCCGGACAAAGCTAATGTGGTAGCCGACGCCTTGAGTAGGAAGTTAGCGAAGATTTTTAATCCTTCTGTGGATTCTCTAGTAGAAGAATTTCTTATGATGGATATAACGGTGGGGAGTAGTGACTCGCCCAGCAGTTTGGAAGTATTAGAGCCTTCATGGATTTGACTTACGAGGCTACATCAAAGGGATGATCCTGATTTGATGCACCTTTATAATAGAACTGCGAAAAGGGAATTGCTAGACTTTTTGATTGATGACGCGGGTACTTTGAAGTATCGCGGTTGATTTTGTGTCCCAATGTTGGAGATATTCGAGTTAAGTTGTGTGAAGAGGTGCATGGTTCTAGTGTTGCCTACCACCCTATTCTACTAAAATGTATAAGGCTCTGAAGTAGATTGTCTGGTGGTATGGAATGAAGGGCAATATAGCTAAGTATGTATCAGAATGTTTTACTTACAAGCGAGCGAAGGCCGGTCGTAGTAGGCCTGGAGGCAAGTTAACGCCCTTAGAGATTCTAAGTTGGAAGTGGGAGAGCATTTCGATGGATTTTATTACTGGATTGTCAAGATCTCCCAGAGGACACGATTCAGTTTAAGTTATTGTGGACAGATTGACGAAGTGTGTTCACTTTGTGTCGTTTAAGATCGACCACTCCATGAATAAAATAGCTGAGTTATACTTGGATGAAGTCATCAGGTTACATGGAGTGCCTGTCAGTATTGTATCAGATCGAAACTCTCGGTTTACGTCTCCCTTTTGGAAAAGCCTACAGGAAGGTTTGGGTACCGATTTGAGGTATTCCACAGCTTATCATCAGCTGACTAATGGTCAAACGGAAAGAGTAAATCAGATCATTGAAGATATGATCAAATATTATATTTTGGACCACGGAGGAGCGTGGGATGACCATTTGAGACTGATGGAGTTTGCATACAACAACAGTTATCAAGAAAGTTTATAGATGGCCCCGTTCGAGGATTTGTATGGGAGTTGTTGCAGAACTCCCTTATTTTGGGTCGAGGTTGGTGAGAGACCATTGTTGGGTCCTAAAACATTAGAGGAAATGGATGTTTCTGTAAAGCATATTCGAGAGAAGCTTCTGATAGCTCAAGAGCGATATGAGAAGAATGTCAATCGGCGTAGGACCGATTTGGAGTTTGCTGTTGGGGATATGATGTTTCTTAAAGTTACCCCGATGTCTGGTCTTAAAAGGTTTGGTAAGAACCACAAGTTGGACCCGAGGTACGTGGGACCTTTTAAAATTGTTGAACGGATTGGTGTGTCAGCATATAGGCTGGATTTGCCCGTAAGTTTTCCCGGTGTGCACGATGTTTTTCACATGAGCCAATTGTGGAAATGTGTGCGAAGGAAGACAATACCGATGATTAAAGTTTTGTGGAGGAACCAAGACGTGAAAAATGTGACTTGAGAGTTGGAGTCAGCTATGAGGGAGGCTCATCCTCATCTGTTCTCCGGATATTTTTGTAAGTGTTTTCTTTGTTATCCTATGATTGATTTTATTCTGTTTGTGATTCGATCCTATTTATGTTAAATTTCGGGATGAAACTTCTTTTTAGGAGGGGTGGCTGTAACACCCCTAATTTTTCGTATTTGCTTAATTCTCGTGGTGGCGTAATTTTGACGCTAGGGCGTTACGTGGATGTGTGTTGGCCTGTATCATGGTTAGAGTGAGGTTTTGCTCTTTGAGTTTTCTATGTGCCTGAGTTTAGGTTATTTGCAAGATTCCCTTGCGAGCCGGGACTGTTTTGGTGACTCGGTGGAGTCTTTTTGAGAATGTTTGTGTTTTGGGCTTCGGGTGGTGTTTGCCCGAGTTTGGCTTGTCGGATTTGAATTTCGACGTTGTTGTTGGCTTCATAGCGTCGGTATTTAGCTACAGTGCGAATTTCATAAAATTCTGAGTTGTTATGGATTTTGGATTGTTTTGGGAATTATTAATATTAATTGTAATGTATTATGAATTAATTAATTATTAATATAATACTTATATATATATAATAGCATAAACGAAACCCTACTGTTCATCTTCCCCTGCCCGATGACGGTATTTCTTTTGCGAAAGGCGTTCGGCGAATGGGGCGGAGCTTTCAGCCGGCGAAATCGGGAGTTCGGGTGGTCGGTTTCAACGTTTGAGTAGGGATTCAGAAAGCTCTCGACGAGGGCTTCGCGATCGTGATAAGATCTTCCTATTTCCCCGATTTTGTGAGTTAGGTTTCGAGGTTTTGACCTCCTTTATCTTACAAAAGTTTCAGGAAACGTTGCTTAGGGCATTTTACGGTCGATCCTTGTTGCAGCACGAACGGGCGGTGTTTCTCCAGAATTTCAAGGCAAGTGGATCTTTCCCCTTGCTTGTTTGTTTCTTACTTGATCTTCCTTCTCTTTTTCCTCCTCCCTTAGAGAATAGGAGTAGTGTAGGAACCATGAAAAAGCTAGAGTGACTTACAGTTCTATCGAGTGAACTCGCAAGGCATCATGGTTCGAGATTTGGAGAATCCGGCGAGATACCGGGATACTCGCCCAGGTGGAGAGTATGGAGGAGTTGCTCGTCAGTTTGAAGACCATTGTTGCCATGCTGGGAGGAATCAGTTTGGTTAGGAGGTTTTGTTAGCCCCAGTCCCAGAAGGCTTTAGGGAGTCAGTCCTGAACTACTATTCCAAAAGAGATGGCTCGTTTAGGCATCTTTAGTGGTTTGAGGACATGGTATTCATCCGAAATATGAAAAAAAAGTTCAAATGTAGATTCTTTTCCATCACCTTCAAAGGGAAGGCCAGAGATTGGTTTCACCAGCTGCTATAGAGCTCGATCTACTACTTCGAAGAACTCCATCAAGGGCTGATGACGCAGTTCGCTACGTCCAAGAAGAGGAATAAGGGTGTGTATGCTCTCTTCCATCTGAAGCGTGTAGAAAGTGAGATGCTTGGTCATTACATTGACTATATCCAGGAAGAGGTCCTTAGCATCCATGAGGTGGAGTGTTTCACCTTGCATCTAGCCCGGGCATTCAGCTTAAATGAAAGCCTTTTCAATATGGAGATCGGTTTGAATCTACCTGCGTCCTATGAAGATCTCATCGAGAGGGAAAACAAGTTTGTGCATAGCAAGTCAACGAATCCTGCCTTTCTAGCTAGGCTGGAGAGAGTAACTTGGGAGTTGGGTGAGGAGAAGGATATGTGCGAACAGAAACAAGCAGACCGGAAAAATGGAGTAACAAAATTTTTATTATCCAAAAAGGTATCAATTACAATGGTATAGCCACCCTTTTATAGAATGGAGGAGATGAGAGAGATTATAATTAAGCAATGTGAGACTAAAAATTTATAAGTATATGCGGCTTTACAAAAAGACAAACCGGACAGGTCGTGTTGTTAGACAAGCCGGCTAACCGCCCGACAACAACATGAGGAGAGAATAAGTGCTATAGAGAACAAGCCGCCATAGGAGACCACTAGACCGCCTGGTCTCCAAGCTGTATGAGACAAGCCGCCAGACCGCTGGAACACCAAACAGCAACAGCCCGACAGACAGGTCGGCTAGATAAACCGCCAGACCGCCCGGTCT
Source organism: Platanthera guangdongensis (assembly GCA_039583875.1). Taxonomy (NCBI): domain Eukaryota; kingdom Viridiplantae; phylum Streptophyta; class Magnoliopsida; order Asparagales; family Orchidaceae; genus Platanthera; species Platanthera guangdongensis. The sequence goes on along the minus strand of CM077154.1, from coordinate 121,333,028 downwards.
TCGAACAACAACAGACTGCCCGACCTCCATACTTCAACACTCCCCCTCAAGCTGGAGCATAGATATCAATCATGCCCAGCTTGTCGCAAATGTGGAAAAAGGAAGCGGACACCAGCTTGGTGAAGACGTCTGCCAACTCGTTGTCGTAAGTGATGAATGGAGTACAAATCTGTTTCTTCAAGATCTTTTCCCGAATAAAATGACAGTGGACTTCTATGTGTTTTGTTCTCTCATGAAAGACCGGATTTTTGGAGATGTATATCGCGGCCTTGTTGTCACAGAACATAGGAAGAGGATAGTTGTAGACCTCTCCTAAGTCAAGCATGAGAGCCCGTAACCATTTCAACTCACACGTGGTGGACGCCATACTGCAATATTCCGCTGTTGCACTAGACCTGAAGACCACAGACTGTTTCTTGCTCTTCCAACTCACAAGATTACCTCCAACAAACGTGCAGAAACCTGATGTTGACTTGCGGTCACCTTTGTCATCATCATAGCTCAAATCTGAGTACGCTTCAACCCTTAAGTGACCATTCTTCTGAAAAAAGAGTCCTTTCCCTGGTGCTGCTTTAATATACTCAAATATCCTCAGGGCAGATTGTAAATGGCACTCCCTAGGAGCTTGTATGAACTGGCTCACCATGCCAACAGCATAAGAGATGTCGGGTCTGGTTACCGTGAGATTAATGAGTTTTCCAACCAGACGCCGGTACCTCGTAAGATCGGATAGAAGAGGAGAGTCATCTGTCCAAGTTTTGTCTTCTCCAGCAGCCATGAGACAATGGGCAGGTTTAGCACCAGTCAATCCTGCCTCCTTTAAAAGATCAAGAGCATAATTTCGTTGGGAAAGGACCATGGAGTTGGGCTTCCTAGAGATTTCAATCCCCAGAAAGTATTTCGGGGAGCTCATATCCTTTGTGACCAGGTGTTGACGGAGGTGTTTCTTTGTCAGAGTTACCCCATCCTGATCATTGCCAGTAAGAAAAATATCATCAACATAAACCGCAAGAACTACCGACCAGAGGCGGTTTTTCGAACGAACAAGAAGTGATCGGCTAAACTTCTTGCAAAACCAATCGCCGCAACAATGCCGCTAAACTTGTCAAACCAGGCACGAGTGCTCTGCTTGAGGCCATAGATAGCCTTCTTTAGCTGGCATACTCATGTCTCCCCCTGAGCAACATACCCAGGAAGTTGCTCCATATAAACATCTTCCTGTAGATCATCGTAGAGAAAAGCATTCATAATATCTAGCTGCGAAATGGGCCAATCCCTATTGACAGCGACAGAGAGAAGGACCTTAATGGTGCTGAGACGAGCAATAAGAGAGAAGGTGTCGAAGTAATCAACACCATAGGTCTGAGTGAAGCCTTTGGCCACCATGCAGGCCTTGTAGCGATCCACGCTGCCATCGGGATGGAATTTGACAACAAATACCCAGTGGCAACCAACGACATCTGTGCCGAAGGGAGGAGGACAGAGGGTTCATGTACCCCGTTCAGTGAGAGTTGAAATCTCCTCATCCATAGCAGCCTTCCAATGAGGAATAGTAAGAGCCTCCTGGTAGGAACGGGGGGGCGGTAGTGGTCGAGATAGCCAGTGCAAAAGCTCTGCGAGAAGGGGTAAGACGATCATAGGAAACAACAGAAGCAAGCGGGTGTTGGGTATATGCCCGAACCCCTTTACGAAGAGCAATGGGGAGATCCAGGTCAGCGGGTTCCTCAGTATCCGGAGCATCTGTGGTGGAGAGAGCTGGCCCGGGAGTAGAGAGAGACGGCATCGTAGAGGTGGGAGATATCACGGGAGGTGGACAAGGCGGAGGAGATGGTGGAGATGGTGGAGGTGGAGGAACATCAGTAGGTGTAGAGGGAATGGATGGGTTGATATGAGAAGTAGGAGCATTAGGAGCAGAGGAGGACACGAGAGAGAAGTAAGATGTATTTTCAAAGAAGGTGACATCCGCAGAGACGAACTGCTTGCGGGTAACAGGGTCAAAACAACAATAACTTTTCTGAGTGGCAGAGTATCCTAGAAAGGCACCTTTTGTGGCCCGTGGTGAGAGTTTGTCACGGGTGGCAGTGGGAGAGTGCACAAAGGCGGTGCACCCAAAGATGCGCAGAGTAAGAGGAAATGGATTCTGGTTCGGATAAAGAATGGAGAATGGGGTGGCGCCGTTGAGAAGTGTGGAGGGAATGCGATTGATGAGATAGGAAGAGAGGAGGACAGCATAGCCCCAATAGGAGCGAGGAACGTGCATGTATGTCAGCAGAGTGAGAGCGACAGTGAGGAGGTGATGGTTTTTGCGTTCTGCCGCCCCATTTTGCTGTGAGGTGTAGACACAACTAGTTTGATGAATAACATCATGTTGCATACAGAAAGAGGAGAAATCATGGCTAAGATATTCCTTAGCATTGTCAGAATGAAGGAGTTTAATAGAGGTATCAAACTGAGTCTTAATCATATAATAAAATGATGTCCAGACAGAGAATAGTTCAAAGCGATCCTTTAAAAAATATACTCACGTACACCTAGATAATTCATCAATAAATGTGACAAAATATGAACTACCCCGACCGATAGTGAGGATGGGAACAGGACCCCATATGTTAGAGTGAACGAGATCAAATGGACGGGAAGAGCCGCGGCTTTGCGTTGGTGGGAAGGAGGAGCGGTGATGCTTGCCAAGCTGACATGCATCACAGTTGAGAGGTGGATGATGTGGAGGGAGGTGGGGTAGAAGCTGGCGAAGAAGCCGGGGAGGAGCATGACCAAGGCGAAGATGTCATTGAAGAAGATCTGTAGAGGAGGAGGAGAATGCAGATAGAGCAAAAACATTGTCGAGGAAGTAGAGGCTGCCGCTCTCAGTCTCAGTAGCAATCGTCCGTTGGGAGTCCGAATCCTGAAAAGAATAAGAAGTATGAGTGAATGTGATGGAACACCATAATTGCTTGCATAGAGAAGTAACCGATAATAAATTGCAAGGGAACTTGGGCACATAGAGGGTATCTGTCAGGCAAAGAGATGGAGTGACTTGAACTACTCCTGTCCCATTGACCAGAGAGGAAGATCCATCTACAACAAAGACTGGGGGCAACCGATCATGTGTTTCTAGAAGAGAAAAACACTAAGGATTATCTGTCATATGATTTGTAGCACCAGAGTCGATCAATCATCTGCCGTGAGTAACAACGTGGGCACTACCAGAAGAGGTGACCACTAAGGCGGGTTGTGTGGAGGCCATAAAAGAGAGACCGCGCGAGAAACCAGGAGACCGCACGAGAAGGGCAGAAAGACCAAGTCGGACGACCAACAAGCAGGGCGAGCGGCTAGGATGACCGCAGCAAGAAGAGAGCGAAGCAGAGGGAAATAAGTGGCACGACTAGAGATAAAACCGCGCGAACAGGAGAGAGAGAAGACCGCGCGAACTGGGAGGAGTTCATGAGAAGGTCAAATAGGTCGTGTGAACAGAGAAGAAACCACACGAATAGAAACTAGCCGCGCGAATAAAGAGTGACCGCGGTGAGAGAGGAGGCAGAGCAACCGCGAAAACAGGTCGCGGAGAAAAAGAAGAGATAGGCCGCGCACACAAAGGGCGGCGACTAAGAGGAGAAAGAAACCACGCAAACAGGCGCGACAAGAGAAGAAACAGATCGCGAGAACAGGTTGTAAACAGGTCATGAGAAGAAGGAGCAAGTCGCACAGACAAGGCACAAACATGCGGAAGAAACAAGCCGCAAACATGGTGCGAGAAGAAGAAGCAAGTCGCGCGTCCAGGTCGCACGGAATGAGGAAGCTCACAGAATCAGGAGGAAAAGATCAAGGGCTCTGATACCATGTGCGAACAGAAACAAGCAGACCGAAAAAATGGAGTAACAAATTTTTTGTTATCCAAAAAGGTATCAATTACAATGGTATAGCCTCCATTTTATAGAATGGAGGAGATGAGAGAGATTACAATTAAGCAATGTGGGACTAAAAATTTACCAGTATATACGGCTTTACAAAAAGACAAATCGGACAGGTCGTGCGGTTAGACAAGCCGGCTAACCGCCCAACAATAATAGGAGGAGAGAATAAGCGCCATAGAGAATAAGCCGCCACAGGAGACCGCTAGACCGCCCGGTCTCCAAGCCGTTTAAGACAAGCTGCCAGACCGCTGGAACACCAAACAACAACAACCCAACAGATAGGCCGGCTAGATAAACCGTCAGACCGCTCGGTCTCCGAATAGCAACAGACCCGGCCTCCATACTTCAACAGGATGGAGTACTTAGGAAGAGGCCAAAGGAGGGGGTAGGCCAAAGGAAAAGGAGGGAGGTATAGGGGAGAGGGAAGGGAAGATCGTTGGAGGCAGGAGGGGCCTCAGAGGCAGGACGTGAGGAGTCCCTTGGGTCTCCGGAGCGTAGGGAGGGTAAAAGGAGATATCAGGTTCCTACTAATAGGCCGTAGAGGAGGCTGATAGGGATGCCTTAGTTATAAGGTCAGGGAAGAAGGTTCTCTCAGGAGAGGAGGAATGCCTGCCAGCATGAGAGGCCACAAGAGGGAGAGCGCATAGAAGCGATGACCATTGCCTGTCAGGGGAATAGGCGTCAGCGAAGGGTCCAACCAAGGAGAAATCCGACAGAGGGGATCTTGCTCTACTGTAAGTTGCATCAAATAGAGGTGCATGGGACCATGGCTTGCCCAGACTTTTGGGAAGTAAGAAGGAGGTTAGCGGTAGGAGGAGGTGGATAGAGGCAGAGGCAGGGAGCCCCAGTGGGGCTGACAGTATTACATACTCCCATGCTGAGGAGGAACAAAGACATGATCGACCAAGGAGGTCATGGAGAAGTGGTCCAAGGAGGAGGAGGAGCAGAAGGAGTGATCTACGGGGGAGCTAGGCTAGGAGCTTTCTTCAAGGAGAGTCTCCATCAGATCTATCGTAAGAACGTTCCCTTGACCTCTCAAGCACCGCCCCTATCGGAGGAAATCACTTTCTTAGAGTAGGATATGTTAGGGAATGAGAATTCCTTCCATGATACTCTCATGATCCGGGCAGCAATGGAGGTCTACACCGTAGACCGGATCTTAGTGTACAACGGGAGCTTGGTAAATGTCATTTTCAAAAAGACGTTCTACGGGCTGTAGGTGGAAGTAGGAAGGGTGAAGGCTTCATATAGTCCCCTCTTTGGCTTTTCAGGAGAGAAGAAAGATGTGGATGGAGGAGCAGACTTCATGCTAACACTCGGAGGCACCGCGATCAAGTGTCACTTTGTCATCATCAACGTGCCTAGTTGCTACCAGGCAATCTTCAGAAGGTCGCTCATCAACTTCTTCAAAATGGTCTCATCCTTCTATCATTGGTGCTTGAAATATAGTAAAGGGGATGCCCAAGTGAGGATTTGGAGTGATCCAGCAGTGGATCAGAAGTGTTACCTCAATGTCTTCAGCACTATCAGCTAAGGATGAAGAGAATATGGAGAAGAAGATAGAGGGAGTAGACAGACTGGAGGTTGCAGAAGAACTAGAAGAAGTGGAGGTGGTCTCAGTAGGTAGAGAGCCTGGGGTGCTGAAGATTGGAGGGTCCTTAGATCTTAGCGAGAAGATGGAGCTAGTGGCTGATTTACATGAGAACGTAGACATCTTTTCCTGAAGCGCAACAAAAATGTCAGAGATCGACGCGAACGTTGTTTGTACCGCCTTAATTTGTATCCCAATGCCTTGCCCATCTGACAGAAGAGAAGGACAAGCACCGCTACCTTGGTCAATCCGATCCGAGAGGAAGTGAGGAAGCTGCTTGAGGCATGCTTTGTATTCAAGGTCCAGTATTTAGGTTGGGTCTCAAACGTTGTTCGGAGGGATCTGGGGAATGTGTACCAACTTTTCATTATAGAATAAAGCTTGCTTGAAAGATTGTTACACCTCGTCTTAAATCAATGCACTGATTCATTCAGTCGTCGGTTTTTCTGTGATGAGCTTTCTTAATGCCTTTTCAGGATACCGCCAAATTTGGATGCATCCCCCTGACTATCACAACATCTCCTTCATCACCAATGATGACTGCTACAACTACAAGATGATGCCCTTTGGGCTAAGGAATGCATGAGCCACCTACTAGCAAATGATGGACCATGTCTTTAAGGAGCAGAAGGGGAGAACCTGGAAGTGTGTGTGGACGATCCTTTGGTCAAAAGAGGGAGCATCCGGGAGAACAACAGTGATCCAGTGGAGACCTTTGCAACACTTCAAAATTTCAGGATGAGACTCAATCCAAAGAAGTGTGTGTTCGAGGAAGTAAGTGGAAGTTCTTGGGACACCTTCTCATCCCGAAGGGAGTGGAGCCAAATCCTGACAAAGTGAAATCAATCCTCGAGATGACATCATCAAAGAATACCAAGGAATTCCAGAAGCTAACAAGAAGGCTGGAGTGTCTTAGCTGCTTCCTTTCTAAAGCCGAGGAGAACTGCTCTCTCTTATTCAAAACCCTACAAAGCAGTCAGCAGTTTGAGTGGATCCAGGAGTGCAAGGAGGCCTTTGGAAAGCTCAAGCAACATATAACCCAAGGTCCTCTACTCCAAGGCTCGACCGGTGGAGAATACCTACTCCTATACCTATGAGTGGGGGTTGAGGCAGTAAGTTTAGTGCTTGTTAGATAAGAAAGCAGTGGGCAGCTACCTATATACTATATGAGTCAAGTGCTCAAGAAGGCGGAGATGAGGTATCCTATCTTGGAGAAGCTAGCCTTCTCCTTAGTGGTTTCAGCGCAGAGGCTCCAACCATACTTTCAAGCTCACTCCATCAAGGTCGTGAGTGATCATCCCCTCTGAAGTATCTTGGATGGAGTGGAACATTCATGAAGGCTAGCAAAATAGATGGTAGAACTCAGTGATGTTGATATCTCTTTTTTTGCCAAGGGTGGAGATTAAGGTGCATCCAGTGGCAGACTTCCTGGCCGACTTTTTAGTAGAAGCAAGTGGAGATGAATGCTCATGCAGCCATTTTTCTTGGAAGATGTTCGTGTATAGAGTTTTGAAAAAAAAACTTTGTAGGAGTAGGCATCGTGCTGGTGAGCCCACAAAGAACTAGGATCGAGTATGCAATCTGTAACGACACAATTTTTAATTTGTTATAATAATGGTAATAAATAATTAACGATTTAATCTCCCCCTCTTAAAAATTAAAACTGAGTGGACCCCCCCCCCCCCCTTCTCCACTGATTAATACCAATCGGTCTAGGGTTTTTCCTATCCCGATCCTGCAGGCCGCATGAAGCCTCGCTCCCGATTCCGCCTCTTGCCGCTCCCGTGCCTCCCGCCTCCCGCCTCCGCCTCCTGCTTCTCCTGATGTGGTCGACGCCCCATCCTCTTGCTTGGGCCGACATCACCTACTCATCTCCAAGCTGACAGCTTCCCTCTTCCATGATCAATGCAGCCTGTGGCTCCTCCCCCGTCTCAAGTCATTGACAACTCGACCAGAGGCCGACGACAACAACCTCTTCTTCTCCTCCCCAAGCCGTGACAGCCTCCTCTCTTAGGGCAGCAACATCAGCCCTATTTTCCCGGCTTCTTGGTCAGTGATTTCAAGATAAAATGCTTAGGGTTTAGTTCCCTCTCATCCTTGAGCCCGGATTTGACTTCCTAATGGTAGGAATCTTCCTCCTTCACCCTTAATCAAAATTTTCTTGATACCTAAATAATTTTTTGTGCTCCAAATTTGCATATATATTGCGATTCAGATATTTGCCCCATAATAATCGGTTAATTCTCATTGTGGTAGTGTTCTCCGACATCGTTCGTCGTACCTATTGACAGTTGGTGAAGGAAGTCCTCTCCAAATTAGGGTTTTTCCATACCCAAGCGCCGCCAAGTCTCTATCTCTGGGTGGTGTATCTTCTCCCCTCACTTATGAGGGAGGTAAATAGCTAACTCTCTTATGCTTTAAGATTTTTAAGTAAGTACCTGTGTTAGCGTAAATTTTTGTCTTGTCAAATATCAATTGTGATTGTTCTTAAACAGGTTCGCTTGAGGAATATCAATTTTACTAGTGCCACTTAGCCGCTGCCGCCAATTTCAGCTTCTTTAAGCCAAGTAAAGATCTCTCTCTCTTGCAATCATTGAATTTCAATTACTTGGTCTGTTCTTATGATTATACAATTTCACCCATGACTGTTTGTGTTGTCAAATGAATTGAAGTATCGAATATCTAATCCGACAAGTTAATATCTTCGGGTTAATATATTTGGAATGTCATGAGATTGTGATCACAGATAATTTTATTTGAATATTTACTTAGATGAACGGATTTCTCGTTTGATATATAATTTGAAGTATCTTAATTTTTTGGGAATGATTAACAAATATCATAATGACTATTATTGAGAATTATATTAATTGGATTAATTGGTTTCACACTTATATGAGATGCATCTTATTTGTCGAATAATTTGAAGAATCGTAGATCGTTAATAACGAACAACATTATCATGACAATAATTATAATGAGTTCGGCTTAGCACGTACATGATCGGTATTTAGATATATCATGCTCGTAAAGCATTTCTTTTATTTGAAAAAATACTTATGTCAAAGGATGATTTAACCTAGATGAGTACTTGACATCTTCGATCCAACACATTTCAATTTACCTCTACGATTTACTCGAAAAATCTTCTTGATAATGGAACATTAACCTCTCGAACCCACGAGGCTCAAAAATCACTATTTGGTTCCTTCTATGTCGTCAAATCTGGTTTCGTATGTCTATCCGAGTAAAACCTATTTTTGGTCTGATCGCTCACTTTAAGTGTTTTCGTTTATATTAAAATCACTATAGTTTGAATCATGTAACTCATAATATCATAAGCAAACATTGAAATGTGTTGGGGTCACTTGGGTTGTAGCCTTCACGGTGCCAGTTGGGACCCACTAAGCCTCCTTGAGCTAGGCCTGGGTCGTGACGAGGGTCACGACAAGCAGGAAGTTTCCTAATAAGACTTATATCCGGACTGAGTGTGAACCATGCGCACCACTCAAAACACATACACACTTCATTGATTGCAGCTTAAGATATTACTTGTTCTATTACATATTATGCTGTGAAGTAAGCTTAATTCAGTTATTTTTGTTTGACTATTCTACTTGACAGTTTTGGTAGCATTATTTCATGAAAACTGGTACACTCATACATTTTCGCTTCTATTACTGTTCTGTACTTTACTTTGTTCACTCTGCTTATTTTAATGTTCTGAGGTTTTTTCTTTCTATTTTGGGATTGTCTTAGCTTTCGTGCAACACCTCCAGATCGTCGATGATCGATCTGCTTAAAGTTCCAGGTTCTATGTTTACATTTCATTTACTGTCAAATATTTCTTTTATGCAATAATTGCAATCAGACATTTTCACTGGTATTATGGATTACTGCTAGGCTATTTAAATACTTTATGTACTAGAATTTGATAGTAATGCATGTGCATCCTCGTTTGAATCATAATTGCATGAAAATTGTAGCAGTGCCCTAAAAACATGTTTTTTTTTACAAAATACATATGCATTTAAAATTCTCACTATTTTAAAACTCTAAAAGCATCAGCATAAAAATCAAATTGTTTTTCTCCAAATTAATTACTTTACAACTATTTTCAGTATTCTCTGCATTCGCCTTAACAATATGGTTTTCTCTCTGCTCATGCCTGTGACATCACATGCCGCCTGAAGCACACTCTGACTTTTGTCGAGATGGGTCGTGAAATAATCGAGATCCTCTTTACATTCACGAACAATCAGGCAGAGTACGAGGCCATAATGTCAGGCTTGCGTCTCATCATTGAGTTGGGAATCCACGTTGTTAGAGCCTTTATATATTCAATGGTAGTTGTATCTCAGACATAGGGAGAGTTTTAATTGCATGATCACATCATGCAAAGGTACTTAATGAAGGTTAAGGACTTGATTTATAGTTTTCAGTCTTTCATCGTCGAGTATGTACCACAGGAGAAAAACCTGACATCATACCGTCTAGCCAAGTATGGTCCAATGGCCAACGAGACCCTCACAGAGTTGCTTCGACCATCAATCGAATGAGAGTTGATGAAGACTGAGTGGCAAGCTTCCTGGATGGATCCATTCGTTACCTTCCTAACTACCGGTCAAATCCCAGCAGGCAGAGAAGACAAAAGGAAGTTTTGAAATAAGACAACTTAATACTCACCACATGAACACAATCTCTACCTTAAAACTATCTCGGGCCCTCTGGACATTGTGTATCAAAAATGGAAGTCCCTTGGGTGTTGGATAAGATCCATTCAGGAGAGTGTGGAAGTCACTCTAGGACTCACACTCTAGAGTAGAGAATCCTAAGACAAGGCTACTTCTGGCTAACAATCAAGAAGGACGTAGAAGCCTTTGCGAAGAAGTGTTAGAAGTGTCAGAATCCCGAGAGTGTTTGCGGGTGTCAAATCACCTCATGAGGCTTAGGCCTTTTTGGCAGGCGCACTTGCTCCCGCTTGCGATCCTTGCCCTGTAAAAATTTGTGGTAACGTGGGTCAGCAAAGGCTGACCTCTACTGTATAACCAACACATCTCCCGACCTCCTCTAACGGACCCCAGGGTACACCTCCAACCTGCAAGTCAGCACTTTGTATGTCATATACATAAACATGTAAAGCTTTAAAAATAGGTTTGGATGTCTCAAATAACAAACACGTTTTCTATGTTGAACCTATAATCAAAGGGGTCTACTATGCATCATGTATGCAACTCGGACTTCACCCAAGGCATCCTATCACGTATGCATCTAACACATCATCACATAACTGGGTACATCCAATTTCCCCATCGGCGTCAAGCCGCAAACAAAAAGGGTACTGCAATTCCCCTAACGACATACAAGCTGCCACATGGAAATCTTGCCAAGGCCCCACCCGCTCGTGGGTCTTAGACCCGGGGTTGCCTGCAAGCTCTGACTTCTCACGTCAGGATTCCGTCTTATACACAAACCAGTTCTAAGAACCCTTGCTGGATCCCACTCGCTCGTGGGCTTCATTGCCCAGGCTTGTCCTATGCTTGGCGTTCTTGTCAGTCTCACAAAAAGGGACTAGTCTCGTCGGGACACTCTCCCCACATGACTTGCACGTCACGGGATAGCCAGCTGACCACAGAGATAAAGCCGCACCTAGCACATCACAATCCATAGTCTTTCCCACCCTAATCCATCATTCGTACTGCAACGTCCCCGCGCACTAAGGAAACCATCTACCGCCAATGCGGAGCTAACTTTGTCTGGTTCCGGCTACACGTACTCACTCAAAAAAGGGGAAAAACACATACATTACAAACGACATCTTGCCGCAACGGATTTCTACAAAATTCTTAAGGCTCGCTATGCAACATCACTAAGTCAGACTAACAGTCGCGATTACGGCTTCATCCACAATGCCTAATCTACTAATGGAGCGGATCTCTAATGCAATATTATGCAGGGGATGGACACAATCGACCTGGTGGTTCCTCTTGAACCATGACGACCCAAACCCCTCTCATTTGAGAGATTTGATGTCCAAAAGCTTGAAAATCAAGAAAGAAGAAGATGTTATACACGTATCCTAGAAACCAAGAGGAGAAATGTCGTTACCTTATGACCCCTCTTCGTAGACATGGAATCCTTTCTTTAAACAAATTGACACGAGCGCCTCCACGCCCTCTCCACGGATCTGGTCTTGGAACGACAATCGGAGCTCTGAAGCTCCGTCAATGGCGGAAGAAAGTTCTCTCTCCTTCTTCCTCCCTTAGCCTCCTCTCCAACCCTAACTCTCACTCTAAAAGATGAGATAATGAGGGGAAAGGCACTCTCAAGCCCTAATAAAGTCCAAAGGGCGGAAGATCCTGGCACTTGGATCGAGTTTAAGGAAGCATCGGATGGCCATAAAAGAAAATGACGGAACTGCACCCTCCTGCACGATCAGTGGCGCACGACCAGTGGTCGTGCGCACTGGATCCCATGATTGTGTGATTAACAATGGCAGAACTCTAGAGAAAATGGGATAAACGTGCACGAGCAGCGGCGCACGAGCAGTGGTCGTGCGCACTATGCACAATGGTCGTGCGATTTCCCTAGGCAGAACTTGGAAAATGGAGAATAGTGCGCACGATCAGTGGCGCGCGACCAGTGGACGTGCGCACTAGATCCAATGATCATGCGCACTAGATCCAATGTCGAGCCATCGTCCTACCTCCAACGGTATCTCTATCGCCGGGTGCTAGCTTCCAGCGACTCTAGGTCTGAAAACTGGGGGTGTTACAAGGCCGCCTCCGATGGTTGTTGTGGTTTACAAGAAACCCCTTCAAAGTCTCAGCCAACAATGGCCAACCACTCGCCCCAGCGGTGGACCTTGTTCTTCGTGCTGAGTAGTGTGCAGATGTGGCTACTTAGATAGACAACACCTTCGCTGGTCACCGCAAAACGAACTTCTTCCGAAAACAGAAAGTTCAAAGGCAATCTTCTTTGATCACAAGAAGCGAAGAAAGCTCATGATCTTTACCACCCCATTAGGGTTGATCTAAGCGGGGACTATGACGAAATACTGGGTATTTGACAGTACTCTGACCACAATGGAACTCACAGACCGATTTCAAAGTGCTGAATAGTGAGGACGAGCTCATCCTCCAGTATTGTGTCACTCTCTCCCCTCGACAAGGAAGTCGTACAGTATATCCATCAGACAAAAATCACTTGACGAAGTCATCCAGATCCTTCTGATAGGTGGCCGACTTCTTGAGACAGCATCGACAAAGTTCCTCGCGTGCCCTATATCGAGCAACAACATCATCACCCATCTCAGAGAAAGGTGAGCTAAAAGAATGCAAGTATAGGTGGTGAGAAGGAAGAATGCAAAGATACTCGCAAGAAGGAGAAAGTGATCACTGAAAGCATAATAAATACGTACCCACCCCTTCTATTTATAGGTTGAGGCTAGAGGGTATTTGGGTATCTCATCTTGAGCATCGCAATCGTCACCGACAACTCACCGCACATTAGAACTCGCTAACTCTATCTCATAACAACCTATAGAAATTTGTTTGAGATACTCGCTAAACCCACACACCTAGCATGTGTCAGTCACAAAGACCCAAAGAAAGCAAAACTGAAGTTATCATAATACACAAGCAGAAAATCAAGTGCGAGATCGAAGCTCGCCTAAATACAAAGTACGAATCAAGTCCAAGTTTATTACAAAGTCGCCAAGGGGTGAGCACTCAAAGAAAAAGAAGAAAACTTGGAAAGATCCTACTGCCTAGGAGGTTGCTGGTCCGGAAGCGGAGGATGTCGCCCAACCCATCCCAAGTCGCTTGCGCGCTGGAAGTGTTTGGTCGTTGTGGCCATCTCCTCCTCGACCTTCTGAATATGTTCCTCCATCCTCGCCAATCGGCCCACCGAGCCAATACCTGTCTGCATGTCGACGAGCTTATCATGAGGAAGTTGCTAGCGGTGCTCGAACATCACAACTCATGTGTCCAGGTCATTGTTCATATGAAAAAGGGACTTCATGCCGCCCAACCACTTTCTGAACTCCTCCATCTTGGTTGCTCGCACCTCCAGCCCAACAATATTACAATGCGGATCACAGATAAAAAACTGATCATGCTTGGTCTACAACTCCATTATACTCGACAACTCTTCTCTTGATACTTGTGGCTGGGGAGATTGAGGGTGTTGATGAAGGCACCCCCCCCCCCCCCCCCGAAGTAGAAGCGTGAAAGAACAGATAGTATCCCAGGCAGCGGTGTCCTCGACATAAGAAAAGCAATCATGAATGAGTAAGGAAAATACCAGGCCAAGTAGTGTCGAACCTCGTCTCGCGGCGGGGACTATGAGATCGCCCATGGAGAGGAGAAGGACTGCAGCAAGTAGGATCTCGCCGCCCAGTCAATGAGCCCTCGTACCAATCCCTATCTTGCGGATCGAAGCGAGGTAACGACGTCCCATGTGGCCTCAGAATATAGGTGATGTTCCCCCTACCATGACCACCCAATTGTTGACCTCATACTCACGACGCAAAGAAGCCCGATGAGGTCCTGCCACCCTGACCTTGCAACTTCGAGTAGACCTCGGTCGGTGGAACATAAACAGACGACCAAGGTGGCTGCGAAGGGGGATTACTTGTCAGAAGCTTTGTCTTCTCGGAGGATTTCACTTATCACGTGGGGCGAGAACTCGCTCCCCCTGTGACGTCGCCATGGATCCAAAGTTGAGCCAGACTTGTGGGTAATATTCTGGAGCATATTAAGCTTCAAGGGCGACCACGAGAGCTAATCGCATTGGAGGCACCAATAGGGGTTCTCCCAAGGAGGGTGGATTATTTGCAAGATCAAATAAGATGGTCAACGAGCGACGTAGAATAACAATATTGAAGAGTGCACAACAACAAGGACCCTACCTCGTGTAGATACGACATCTAATTGAACCTGGGCTTGGGACCCAGGGTGGTCCGCCGCAGGGTGACCTTCTCTGTCGGAAGGCGGGGTGATTTTTGAACTGGTTGCTCCACTTTGTCGCCCAGGCCCATTTGATCGAACACCCTCTGGGTGCTCGAAGGGATCTCGAGCCTAGTAGTTGGTGCGACGACATTCCCATTGACATGTGGTGGGTTGTGCTTCTTAGAAGCAAACGACTTCTTCTTACTCTTCAGCAATTTCTTCTTCGGTGGAGGAAGCTTGACATCATCATCACCCTCTCGGGCCACTTCGAAGCTTTATGCTCTAGGAATCCCACCAACTCAGTCATGCTCGCCTTGTATACTTCCTCAGCAGTCAGCAACATCCTGTGTGAGTTCAGAAAGTGTGCCTCAAAAATGAGCCACCCCCTTTATTTTTAGAGGTCAAAAGCCAGCGATAGACCACGAGCAGTTCAGATACTCGTCCAAGAATGCTCGCCGATTAGGGATGGATGTTTCTTTACAAACTCCAAAGATTGCTCACAAAGAGCGGAGATTATGTACAACTCATATTCATTGAGGGTGGGCCAGTCAAGACAAAAGTCAAAGTTAATATGTCAAGACAGAAGTCAAAGTCAACATTCAAGAATAGAAGAAGATCTGAGCAAGTATATATGGTGAGTATCCCTCGCATACTCGCTGGTATACGATTAAGGTAGATACTCGCCTAATCCAAGCGAGCTCTTTTAGTAGTCGCGTGGTCGCCATGTGGGGGTTGAGCTATAAATAAAACCCCCTACCCCCTGGATTTATCTATAAATAAGACCCCAGGGGTACAAGGATAAAGACTTTTTGCATGAGCTTTTGGATCATGCTATCGAAGACTTGAGCCGTGAGATAGTGATTATCCCCCTTGGTCATCATCTTCAGGTAGTCACCAATTTAATCTCACTTTTGTACCCTGCTCGACCAATCTTGGTATGCAGGGGAGGATTTTTTTTAAGCATATGTGTACGTGGTGGGACCTCCCTATCGCAGCACCTCGGGTCATTTTAGTGTTCCTTCTGTTTTCGTGTCCTTGCCCGTCAAGTCGTCAAACTCGATCGCTGGACCAGTAACCTTAGGTTGCATTGATCTGAATCTTGGAGTAGAGAAATTTCCCGACTTCAACACTAAGGCTTGGAGATGAAGGCAAGCTTATATAAGAATATAAAATAGTCAGGTATAAACAATTAAAGCTACTAAATATTTGACAATTATTTAAACAATTAATAGGTATAGGGATCTAAGTAGGAAATTAGTGCAAGAAATTAAGTAGACCACAAGTCCTGAAGATCTAAGCAAATTATATATATAATCATATATTAAATAATAGTTGAGATTATTAGCATTTAACTTGCAAGTATTTCAGGATGGGTACTTATAACCCATCACAAATCCCAATGTCTACATGGTTTGACATGTGCTTCCAGCAGAAATCAGGATCCCTCCATTTCAACTGAAAAGTTGAAATGGAGGGGATCCACTTCACGGTATAGATTGATTTCACTTTGATTCGACAGGTTCACTATTTTCCATGTTTTTTTAGATTTTTTTGCTCAAAAAAAACTCCACCACAAGATTTTCTTCAGCCTTGTCTTATCCATTAGATGCTGAAATGGACCCCCTTCATTTCAAGTGAAATGGAGAGGATCCGGATCCTTCCAGCAGGTAGCTAAACCTATGGGCCTCAGCATCGTGGTAGGATAGTGACAGTGATCGACCCCTCCTCTAGGTGAGTTTGTACCTCAATATCTAAGCCCTTGCAAACATCACGATGAACTCTGGGATGTAAACAACATCCTCGCTTACCAGCAATATTAACAATCATCCAACTGGCAAAGCGACCCAACAGGAACAAGCCCTAAGCTAAGCTGATTTCCCAGGGTTCCCACACTCCCTATTGCCTTAGAGTCATCAACCTTTCTATGCCAGTATGAATGACATAAGGGTATGACCGACCCACCACGACAATCAAACTACAAGTTGTATAAATATATAATATGGAAACATTAATTTTAATGAACCTAATGCAAAAGATTGTAATTAAATATTGTGATCGCTTGCCCTAGGGCAATTCATTATAATATTGAACTCGATTGCACCACTTTGTTTCTTTGAAATGCAATGATATGAGTGTTTGGTTGAGTTCAGTAACCCTGGACAAATGTCCCATCTCTAGGTTAACTTAAAATTTGAGTATAAAAGACGTCAAACAATTAAACTATGTAGGATAGTGAACAAAATATAAGAAGGAAACATGGATTAAATGCATGGTCTAAACCAAAAATATAATAAGGAGCAGCAAGGCATTCTTGAATGTGTTCAGTTCTATTAGTATGTAAGGTTTTAATGTCTCATGCGTCAATTGTAGCTCAAGCCCAAATCTACCTCCTCAAGGACATACAAATGTCATCCTTGGGGGTAGGGCGGGCAAGTTCTCATTTGTAATTTGTTTGAGATGATTCACAGTTCTCATCTCCATTCTAAGGATGCACAAATGTAAGTGTATATTCGGATGAATAACGGGCTCGGGGGCTTTGCGCGGATAAACCCTAGGTTTAACTCTATATAATCCTAGCTGGGGGCAACGAGGAGAGGGTTCCACTTAGACTCTCCTCCGGATGTTTCGAGCGCCTCTCACATTCTCGAAACATCTCCCCGTTGCCCCGACCCTCGCCCGATCGCGAAATTAGGTCGTCGTCGCGCTCGCCATTCGTGTCTTCCCCGATCGCGGAATTAGGGTTCGCCATCTCGCTCACGTCGCGCTCGCCGTCGCGGAAAAAGGGCACGAGGAGCTCTCACCGTTCGTGTCTTCTCAGGACCCTCACCGTCGCGTCTTCCTCGTCGCGATTGACGGCGATTCGCGTCCTCCTCGACGCCACCGCAGCCGCATGGCCTCGGAATAGGAGGAAACCGCCTGCTCTCTCGGTTTTCGCTGCTCTCATAGGAGGTCGTCGATGGGTTTTCGCGATCCGCCTGGTCCCGGTGCCAGATCCGTCGCCTGCTAGGGCTCGTCGTTCTCTCTTCCCCATCGCTGATCATAAAGAAGGAAACGTCGTTGCTGGGTTCGGAGTTCGTCACCGTCGCCGATCGGCCTCCTGCCGCTCTCTTCTGCGTCGGTGAAGTAGCAGAGGTCCGCTTCCTTTCGTCCTCTACTCCCCAGGTTTTTGGTTAGCCCTGCTGCCTTCCCTTTTTCCGACAAGGCTGCCGATCCAAATTTGGAAGTGAAGCCAATCCAAGGTTGATGAGCCCGTGAAGCCGTCCAGTGTAGCAGATCCAGTGTAGCCGTCTCCTTTCCGCTCTCTCTTATATGCTGGGTTTCTTGGATCCTGTTAGGAATTGCAAAGCAAGTCAATATGAGGAACTACAGCTTCTCCTCTCCAGTGCCCATGAACAAGCTTGAGAAGTTCACAGCCACATAATTCAACAACTGGAAGTTGAACACCCAGTTCGGGATGAAATACCTGAACGTCTTCTACACCATCAAGACTAATCGTGCTAACGTTGTTGGGACTGAAGATGAGGCACATTGGGTCGAAGATGAGTACTTCTGCAGGGATTACCTGCTGAACTGCCTCTCCTCCAGCCTGGCCAAGAACTACATTAAGATGCAGTCTGCTAAGGAGATTTGGGAAGCACTGGAGGAGCACTTCAAGCAGGAGGAGGACCTCTCCAAGGCTCATCTGGCGGATAAATTCCACTCCTTCAGCTTCGACGAGGAGAAAGTCATTCTCCCTCAGGTATTAGAATTTGAAAATTTAGTTGACTCCTTGCATAGTGAGTATATTAGTCTGCCAGATAGTTTTGTTGCGGACACGATTGTGTATAAGTTGCCCTCCTCGTGGTACAATTTCAAAACGGAAATGTACCGCAAAAAGATGCAGGTTGGTCTGAACGACCTCAAGCGTTTCATACGCATTGAGGACGAGAACAGGACGAAGCACTCCTTGGAAGCTGTTGGCAAGCAGAAGGCTGCTGCCAACATGATTTCAATCTCTAGCGTGCTCCTCCCCCTTACAAGACCAAAACGTCTCGCAGTAGCCCCCGGGTTGCAGGACCGAGTAGACCCTCTAAGAAATTTAAGGGTAAATATTTTAACTGCAACAAGTGGGGACACTGCGCATCTGACTGCAAGTTACCGAGGAAGGAAAGAACTAAGCCACCACAAGAGGGCAACTAGGCCCATCTGGTTAGTCAAGCTGAGTCATCCAACTTTGTTGCCATGGTCGGACACGAGCAGGCCAGCACGGAGTGTTCCTGGATTCTGGGGCAACGTGCCACGTTTGCAACAATGCTAATCTTTTGACAGAGTTGAAGAATACAAAGGAATCAGTGACTGTAGCAGATGGAGGAACATCTGACGTATTAAAAGGTGGGAACGCAACTCTGATGCTCTCCTCAGGTAAGTCTTTAATTTTAAAGAACGTAAAATTTATTCCTTCTTTATTTGTTAACTTAATGTCTATTAGTTTATTCTGTGGTGCTGGTATGTCAATCAACTTCTGTAGCGGTAGAGTGACTGTGTCATTTAACTCTCACTACTTTGGATGTGCTTACGTCCAAAATAGGATGTACTGTCTAAGTCTAGCAAATGAAGTAGTGCAACAAGTTCAATTGAATTTAGTTAGCCTTAGGACTCTACATGAGACACTAAGTCTCCACTTGGAAAATGTGAAGTGTGTGCTCAGACTAAGATCACTAGGAAACCTTTTGGAACAGTTACTAGGAGCACAACACCTCTTGAGCTTATACATTTCTGATATTTGTGACTTTAAGAGTTTTGTCACTAGAGGTGGAAGGAAGTATATGATCACGTTCATAGATGACTGGACAATGTTTTGTCATATTTCATTGCTTAAAACTAAAGACGAAGCGTTTGAAAATTTTTGCATTTTCAAAACCATGGTAGAAAACCAATTAAGCATGAAAATAAGAGATTTATGAGTGATAGAGGAGGAGAATATATGTCCAGTGAGTTCAGATGCTTCCTTGCTTCACAGGGCATCATAGCAGAAACCACTGCTCCTTACACCCCCAATCTAACGGCATAGCCGAGCGCAAGAATAGAACGTTAACAAAATGTTGAACTCTATGTTGCTCACTGCAGGCATGCCTTCCGCTTATTGGGGAGAAGCAGTCTTGACTGCGAATCACATTCTGAATAAAGTTCCTCATGCTAAGTAGAAGGTTACTGTAACAGCCCAATTTTTCTCAGCAGCAACTTTTCAGGTGACACGGCCTGGGACACGGGCGTGTCCCAGGGCGTGTCGAGCCCGTGTCGACGATCTCCTGGGAGTCGATGTTTTTCGCTCGACGATGTGTCAAGAGAAGGCATACGGCCAAGGACACGGGCGTGTCCAAGGCTGTGTCATGTGTTCGACGAAAGTTGCTCGACGATCGTCGAGTGTCGAGACGCGGTCGACGTTTGTCGAGTGCAGCGGCACACGGCCTGAGACACGGGCGTGTCCCAGGGCGTGTCCCTTCGGGTCGACGAACTCAGCCCGACGAAGTTTGCCCTAGGCGTGTCTTAGTGTCGTGTAGGGCACACGGCCTGGGACACGGGCGTGTCACAGGCCGTGTGAGTCTCGGGCGATTTTGGGATTTTTTTTCGCCTGTGAACACGGCCACAGACACGGGCGTGTCTGAAGGCGTGTCGGGTGATACAGCCCAGGACACGGGTGTGTCCCATGGACGTGTCACTGGTTTGGATAAGTCGGTTGAGCACCGCTTGAGGCACACGGCCATGGACACGGGCGTGTCACAGGCCGTGTCAGGCAAAATTCAGGTTTTCTGGCAAATTTGTGGTCGTCCATTCCTTCAGCCTGGATCCAAGGGCTGAGAGGCCTCCCTATTTCCTTAAGGCCGAGAATGAGAAGAGAAAGCTCATTTCTCATTTGGTCTTCTCTTTTCTTCATTTCTAGTGAGAGAAAGGGAGAGGGGGAAGGAGGAGGAGGCAAGGGGCTGGTCACTGGTGGTGCTGCGGTTTACCGACGAGAGATCCGAAGCCAGCGTTGTGGAGTAAAAGCTCTTGTGATTCGTGCAAGTCAGCTTGGAGCTCATGACACCAAAGAGGGCTTCAAGGGTAACGACTTTTCTTCCTAGTCATGTGAAGGCTTCCTTTTGGCATATGTTTGTGATTCCCCCACCAAGAGGTGGCTGTTTTTGGGAGTCTTTTGGTGATTCATGAAATCCCCTTTGTTGGCATATAGATCCGGAAATGGAGTACGGAATAGGCATGATGTGTGAAGCTCATCTAGACAGGTTGGTCTGGATTGGTGATGTTGCATTCGAATCGGAGAAGACTCCGTGATAACCGTGTAGTTTAAGGAGTCAACGAGTTTATGCCTGTGAAGAGGAGTAGCAGGAAGTACTGGAGTGGTAGTCCAGGAAAATATCCGTGTTATGCTTGTGTTGTTGGGTCATACTTGTGAATGAGGCACAGGAAGTACTGGTGTGACCAGGAAAGACCTTTTGTGATGCTTGATGTCGTAGGGTGTCCACCTTTGAAGAGAGTAACAGGAAGTACTGGTGCGCCCAGGAAAGACCCCTGACATTTGTGCTATTGCGGTGTCCACCTGTGAAGAGAGTAACAGGAAGTACTGGTGTGCCCAGGAAAGACCCGCTGTTGTTATGAAAAGAATGGGGGTAAGAAATACCCAGGCTGAATGCCAAGAACAGGATTGGTGAGACCGACCTGCGCCTTTGATTAAGCTGCGAGTACGCCGTACTCAGTGAAGACAAGGCGATTTGAGCAACGAGGGGTGGAGGATCCGACCTGCGTTATGTCCGTCCGACGTGGACCAGAAGGTGCGGTCTGTTGGAGCGCATAGCGAGAGTCTTAGGCCTGCGTGCCATGACATAATGGGGGGCTACGAGCCATCCCGGTGTAGTAAGACTAGAACTCCGACTGCACGTCATGGAGTAAATGCTCAAGAGATTTACAGTTGGGTTGTGACCCTAATACGGTGGTGGGCAAGTGCTTTGCCAGAACACCAAAAAGGTGCCCTGAGTGCACGGACCGTTAGGCTGGGTGGCGAACGGTTGTGATGGCATGTGTGCGTGAAAGCACATTATATGATATAGTGCCATGCTTGTGATGATATGCCTGCAGGGAAGATTACTGCTGACCCGAGAGAAGGGGTAGGGTCGTTATAATTTGGTCAGCTGAATGCTGACTGTTGCCTCTGTTTCCACCGTTGGGTGGATTGTCCCTGTACAGGTGCTGGAGAGTCAAGCGGGACGCATAAAGGTTGATGTTCCTGTTGCTGTTGTTGCTGCTGCTGCTAGCCCTCGAAGGCTTATGTTGCTTGTTGTGTGTTTGCTTTTATTGTGGCCGCCTGCGCGCCACTGTTTGAGGCCACTGTTTGAAAAGCCATGTAAGGCCATAAGGCCAACTTTTGTACTCTTGCAAGACATTCCTATGTAAGATATATATAACGTGGGGTTGTGTTATATGTTGGACATTCACTTGTGGAGTTCACGTTTTTGTATAGGCTTCCGCTAGAATGCTTTGTGTTAGGTGCGCTGCGTACTCTGATATCATCTCGTAGCTTCATCGTCTGTTTTGTGGTATATGTCGTGGGGCCCCGGCCGGACCTTCTAGTATATACCATATGAACGGATGGGGTTGTTACATTTACACCCTACGAGCTTTGGTTTAAGAGACCCCCGTCTTTAACTAGACTTAAGACCTGGGGCTATATAGCATATGTCAGGGTTCCTGACCCTAGACGGTCTAGGTTGGACCTAGGACCAATACATGTGTCTACTTAGGTTTGTGCTGAAGATAGTGCTATAGATAGGTTCCTTGATATTTTCTAATATTATCATAATAGAATCTAGGGATGCAGTGTTCTTCAAGGATAAATTCCTCAAAGATAAGAACTTAACGATCTCAGGTATGCAAGCAACTATTACTGAGAAAGATCCTGAATCAGTACCGAGCACCTCCTATTCCATTCTGGTAGATAACTCTGGCCTAGAGTCTAGGAGGACTTCAGTGTGAGAGAGAACCCGTAGAACCTTCGATATTGATTTTGTCACTTGCCACGTTGAGGATGATCCATCTACCTTTAAGGAAGCGATGAGATCAATGGATTCCCTACTCTGGAAAGAAGCTATTGAGGATGAGATGAACTCTCTCCTTCAGAACGACACCTGGATGTTAGTTGATAAGCCAAAAGGGGCTAAAACTGTAGGGTACAAGTGGGTTCTGAAAAAGAAGCTAAATCCCGATGGTAGCGTAGCTAAGTATAAAGCATGCTTGGTAGCTAAAGGTTTCACACAAGTACGCGGAGTAGACTATTTTGATGTATACTCACCCGTCTGTCACTTAGCAACCATTAGGGTTCTTCTTGCTATTTCGACCATTGAGAACTTTATTGTTCATCAAATGGATGTTAAGGTTACGTTCTTGAACGGGAATCTGACCGAAGAGATATACATGAGTCAACCTGAAGGTTTCATTGTAAGTGGATGATATGCTTGTACGTGGATGATATGCTTATTCTTGGATCTGATCAATCCGAAGTGGATGACGTAAAGTCAGGTCTAATTAAAGAATTTAGCGTGACATACCTCGTTGTAGTTGACACTATACTAGGTATGCAAGTGAGCTTTGGGAAACATGACATTTCCCTAAGTCAAAGCCACTACATCCAGCCCATGTTGGACACGTGGGGATACAGTGAACATAAAGCGACTGAGACACCATGCGATTATTCTAACCGCTTAAAGCCCAATGATGGAGCTGCGGTTCGACAGTTAGATTATTCTAAACTGCTTGGTAGCCTCATGTAAACAGTCGATAAAAGACTTAAATCAAATCTTGACATGCTGTCGACACGACGATGCAATTAGCTCGGCAAGAATTCAAGGCTTCCGCAACGATGATTCTAGGGACAAACGATATACACAAATCACTCGATGAAATTTGACATACTCGACAAATTTTAAAGGTCAATTGACGAATTGGATAGGTGTAGCGCAAGACACAATGCCCGACGAATTTTACTAAAACGACTCGATGGATTTGGTTATACACGACACACAAAAATTATCAAACTAGAGAGATAATTAACCTAGCAATTTCTACTAGTAAGCAACAATCAGAGTTTAGAACGGGAAAAGAGGAAAGTGAACGAAACACCACTTGCCTCGATTTTACCCGGAATCATCTTCCGAAATACTCCAAGTTGTAGATCGGACTAGGAGAAGGCACAACAAAGCGAAATCTACATGAAATCGGCCAAAACGGCGGTTAGGGCCAAAAAAACTTGTGCGAAAAAGTCCCCGAAATAGGAAATACGCACCACACGCATAGAGCTCTCATCGAGAACTTTCCAAATCTATGTTTCGTTAAAGATTGTACAACCCGTATCCGGAGAGTAGGTTGAACCATGAACCAGACCGGTCGCCTCAGATCACCCAGGACCCAGGCGAGCTCGGCAAATAAACCCAGCACTAGCTCAGCATTTGTCGACCGCGAGCTCGGCATTCGCCGAGCTAAGTCAAGATTCGTCGAGCTGAGCCGACTAATGGAGGCCGACCGATGGGCGAGCTCGTCGTCCAGCTCGCGCTTGCGCAACGAGGCTCAGCAACAGCAGCGAGCCGGATCTTCAGGGTGGCCGAGCTCCCCAGCTCGCCCAGATCTATGGGGTACTTTTTACTATTTTGCCCACGCTGGTCTGCCCATAGCCCTTCAAAATAGCGGAGTTTGGCTATTGGCAGACCCAACCAAGGGTATTTTGGTAATTTCAGGCCAGTTTAGTTTGGTTATTGGCAGTTCAAATTCTGAAATCTATAAATAGGACCCAAGGGATACCTCAAAAGCATGCTGTCAGTGCCCACTTGCTCCATTTCTCAAGTGCTTTCCGAGGATACCTTAGCTCGGTCTTTGGCTAAGGAGGGGAAGCGCTCTTAGATCTTCCGGGTGTGTGGTGGGTCCTCCCCGCCGAGCCTTTAGGTCAGTTCTTTCTTATTTCCCTTAAATTTTTGCTTGCAGGAGCGAATTAGGCGCGCGATCACCCCTTTCCCAAAGGTGAACTCCACAGGAGACCGTTTTTCGATTTCAACATTTTGGTGCGGTGAGCGTGGTCAGTACAGAAAATCTTCAGCGAGCTCGATGACAGGAGGTCAAGGATCTGACAGGACGGACTCGCCGCCCCCCCCCCCCACCCCACCTCTGGCCACGGTGGGGATGTTTGAAGATTTCAGGAACGAGGTACTGGGCCTCGTCAAGTTCGCACTCGACACGCGGGCCGAGTGCTTGACTCCGGCAATCCAGATCGCAGCCGCCCCCTCTCTGTGCGAGGACGCCCCCGGCAACCGAGCTGGGAAGGAAGTGGCCGAGGAGGGCCGAGGGTGCGAGCTACCCAGGCGGGAGCTCTTCCCCGGCTCGGCAGGCAGAGGCCAGCTCGGCTAGCTGAGCCCGCGAGACGCACCAGCTCGCCCAGTAGGGGGAGGCAGCCCCTTCAGCGAGTTGGTCTCTTCAGCTCCAGTTCCAAAGGGTTCAGGGAACCCGAGATGTCCTATTACACCGGGAAGGAGACCCGGTCCAACACGTCCAGTGGTTTGAGGACGTGGTCTCGATCCGGCAGATGTCGGATGGGTTCAAGTGCCGACTCTTTGCCATCACCCTCAAGGAGAAGGCGAGAGAGTAGTTTTCACCAGCTGCCGACCAGCTCCATCTACTGCTTCGAGGACCTACGTCGGGGGTTCATACTGAGGTTCACTACCTCGAAGAGGAGGAAGAAGGAGTCGGAGTCCCTGTTCCACATCAAGCAGGGAGTGAATGAGATGCTGGGAAGCTACATGACCAGTTCCAGGAGGAGGTCACCCAGGTCCAGGAGATGTCAGGCCATAGCCTGATGATGGCCTTCACCCTGCACCTGCAGCAGGGATTCTTCAAGATGGAGCTGAAGAGAGTCCCCCCCCCCTCTCCTACAAGGAGTTGATGGAGAGGGCGGCGAGAGAAGTTGATGGGGAGGCGTCAAATCCGGAGTTCTCCTGGAAGCTGACCAGGTGGGCCACGAAGGAAGAGAAGGAGCCAAGAGGCGGGAGAGGGCAGGAGGAGAGGAGAGCCGAGCCCCGGCAGAGGGAGCAGAGGCAGCTCCAAGGGCAGCAGCAGCCCAGGTGGGGGTGTCAGAAGCTCGACCGTCGGCTGGGCTGGAGGCCCGAGTGGCAAGGGCAGGGGCCGCAGAGAGGGTACCAAGGAAGGGACCACCGCCGGAGGGGCAAGATCAATTCCACCCAGGGCTGGAGGCAGGCCCAGAGGCCTCGACTCCCCGATCAAGAGGAGGCTATGGCCATAACCATAGGGGAGAGGAGGAGAGTAAGCAAGGTGGAGTAGGAGATAAGTTAGGGTGGAGTTGCCCTACTGAGATTTCCATCAAGAGGAAGGCACATCACAGCCACGTGCCTGGAGTTCCTCGAAATGAGGGGAAACATGGAGCTGCAGCAGCAGCAGGGGCGTCAGGAAGTGAGGACGAAGAGGTCCTGCCTCGGGCAGAGGAGAACCGTTGTGAAGACCGGGTGGATGTCGGGACCCGAGGAGGGATCAAAGTGATCCACAGGGGGGGGGGGGTGAGCCTTCCCGGAAGGCGAGCCTCCACACCATGTATCGCCAGAGCGTTGGCTCCACATCCCAAACCCCTCCCCCGAAAGAGAGGATCACCTTCTCAAGGAGCGATATGGCGGATCACGTGGATCCTTTTTTGCGATGTGCTGGTCATCCAGACGGCCATCGAATATTACCGTCTCCCGGATCCTCGTCGTAACTGAAGCTCCGTCAACGTCATCTTTAAGAAGGCGTTTGACGCAATGAAGGTGGAGGCGAAGAGGGTGTTGGCCTCGGATGGGCCCTTGTTCGGATTTTCAGGGGAGAGGAAGGAGGTCGAAGGAGGTGTGGTGCTCCATGTTTACCCCTAGGGGGGCAGTCCAGGAACTGCAGGTTCGTCATCGTGGACGCCCCCAGCAGCTACAACGCATCTTCGGGAGGCCCCTCATCAGCGCTTTCCGCTGTGTCCCCCTCATCGTTCCATCAATGCTTGAAGTTCAATGCGGAAGGGATTCAGGTCAGGGTCAGAGGGGACCCCAAAGTGGCGCGGGAATGCTACGTCACCGCCGTGAACTCCATCTCTTGGCAGGAGGAAGCTGAGGAGATGGAGCGAAGGATGGAGGATGCAGAGTAGGAAGATGGCGGGGAGGAGCTGGAGGTGGAGAGCTGCGCCGAGGTAGAGGCGGCAGCAGGAGGAGATCAGGAGAAGTCGGCTGAGGCGATGGCCGTGGAGGAAGAGGTGGAGGCGGAGGTCCTCGTCCTAGAGGAGAGGGATGTTGAAGAATGGGGGAAGTAGTCCAGGTTGGAGGCTGCGGAAGAGGTTGTGGAGCTGGAGGTCCTCACCCGTGAAAGCAGGGTGGAGAAGGTCCGCGTCAGCGGAGGGCTGACCCCGAAGGATCAAAGGTAGGATGCTGGCATGCATCCAGAAGAATGTTGGACATCTTCGCTGGAGAGCCGCGGAGATGCTGGGGGTTGACGCAGATGTGGCTTGCCACCGCCTCAACTTGGACTCGGGAGCACGCCCCGTTCAGCAAAGGAAGTGATCCACGGCGGACAAGCTGGCTGAGCCCATCAGGGAGGAGGTGTCAAAGCTTCTCAAGGCCGGGCTTCATATCCGAGATCCAGTAACCCAGGCTGGGTCTCTAACGTAGTCATGGTTAAAAAGGGAGACAGCCAGTGGTGTATGCGTATCTAGGGCTGATATCGAGTCGAGTTCGAGTGATTTTGGCTCGGCTCGAATCGAAATTTTGGACTCAAACTCGGCTCGAAATCGAAATTGATTTCGAGTCGAGTCGGCTCGACTCGAAATGACTTGATTCCGAGTCGGCTCGAAATCAAATCGAGTCGGCTCGAAATCGAATGGGAACGGCTCAAAACCGAATCAAATCGGCTCAAAATTGAGCAATTTTTTGTTTTATTCTTAATTTGCTCAAAATCAAATTGGGAAACCTATAAATTTAGCAAATGAAACACTTAAAGTCTAAATTTTTTTATTTAGCTTTAAATTTTGTTATTTTTAATCTTGAAATAAGAATATATCAATAAATACATAATTTTTTTTAATTAATTCGAGTTGATTCGAATCATATTTCGAGCGATTCAGGGATGGCTCAAAATCGACTCGAAATCAGATTCGAGTCAAATTGAATCGACTCAAATTGAGTCGAATCAATTTTAACCGACTCCGATTCGGCTCAATTTTCGAACGATTTTCTAGCGACTTTCGAGTTTCGAATATATGTTCAGCCTTATGTGTATCGACTTCTCTTTGCTTAATAAATCTTGTCCTAAGGACTGTTATCTCTTGTCTCGGATCGACACGCTGGTTGACTCAGCCGTTGGTTTTTTCTGTAATGAGTTTTTTAGATGCATTTTCAGGTTATCATCAATTCAGGATGCACCGCCCGGATGTCAAGGATGTCTCGTTCATCACGGGGGAAGAATACTACTACTATAAAATGATGCCTTTCAGGCTGAAGAATGCAGGGGCGACCTACCAGAAAAAGATGGATAGGGTCTTCAAAGAACAGAAGGGGAGGAACCTGAAGGTGTATGTAGATGACCTCATGATCAAGAGTCAGGGGATGTGGACTCTCACCTCCAGGACCTAGAGGAGACCTTTGCTACCTTGCGCATGTACAAGATGCGGTTGAACCCCTCTGAATTGTGTCTTCGGGCTAGCAAGGGAAAGTTCTTCTTGGGGAACCTCCTCACCCCTGCAGGTGTCGAGCCGAATCCTGATAAGGTCAAGGCTATCATGGAGCTGGGGGAGCCACAGAATACTAAGGAGGTTCAGCGGCTGACGGGGAAGCTGACAGGGCTAAGTAGGTTCCTCTCCCGGGCTGGGGAGAAGTGCTCCCCTTCTTTAAAACACTGAGGTGGGGGGGGGGGTCAAAAATTCGAGTGGACAAGGAGTGCGAGGAGGAATTCCAGGCCCTCAAGATGCAATTGACTCGGGCCCCATTGCTCAAGGGACAAAGGAGGGGGAGTACCTGTTTTTGTATCTCGGGGTCTTGGCGGAGGTCTTAAGCTCTTTACTAGGTCCGTGAGGAGGGGAAGAAGCAGCTCCCTCTATATTACGTGAGCCAGGTCTGAGAAGGCCGAGCTCCGTATCCAATTTTGGAGAAGCTGGCTTTCGCCCTGGTCATCTCAACCCGAAGGCTGCGACCCTATTTCCAGGCACACTCAATCCGATTTGTGACTGACCATTCCCCTCCACAACATCTTTGA
>CM077154.1:121233836-121303789 GCA_039583875.1 Platanthera guangdongensis | reverse complement strand
CTATTCGGATGAGGTCTTGAGCGATTCCACCACCTAGATCCGAGGACTAGCACCAGAAACACAAATAAGACTGGATTAGTCGAATTACGACGAACACACGTTGAATTGACGTGGTTACATCGATTGGGGAGCGAATTAGCAAAAACATTAAGAGAAAACTAAAACTTAGGAGACAAGATGAGTTTTCTTACCCAGGAGAAGCCAAATCGGGGCTCCGAATCCATGAAGAGGGTTTCGAGCGAAACCCTAGGAGTCCCTCACGAAAACCACCGCCGGAACTAGAGGAGCTAGGGTTGCCGGAGAAGAAAAGATCTCCTTGCCCTCACTGGCCGGAGAGGAGAAAGGAGGGAGAAAGTCGACGGGCCCCTTGGATGCAGCCGACCAAGAGGGGAGGGCTGCTGTGGGATTGTCGGCCAACGGGAGAGTCGGAGACGACGAGGAAGCAAGAGGATGGGACGTCGAGCCTGGAGGAGGGATTTGTCGGCCACTGGAGGCGGAGGAGTGGGCTGTCGGGCGCTCGGGAGGCGGAGACGGGATCGTCGGGTTGCTCGTTTTCGCGAAGACGGGGCTGCGGGCTGCAGCTATGCGGGTTACATGATTTTGAGCACCGATTCGGTGTCTTTTAAAGAGGGGGGAGGGTAGGTTTAGGTTTGGTTTATATTATTATTATTATTATTATTAAAATGAGGGGGTAGGTTTAGGTATTTAAATTATTTATAAAGGGGGTTGTTACATTCTCCCCCACTTAGAAAGTTTCGTCCCGAAACTTTCTTGGGAACTCTCTGAATGAGACTAAACAACGAAGTTTCAGATGACATATACTTCAAATAGAAGTTTGCAGATTAACGTATGAAAACTAACTATGAAAGATGTTGAAATAACAAGAAAGTCAGACTTAGAGACGTACCAAGATCAAGAGAAAAGTTGTGGATACTTGCTGCGCATATCATATTCGAGTTCCCAAGTGTACTCCTCGGACTTGCCATGCAGCCAAAGTACCTTCACCATCGGAATGGTTCTCTTGCGAAGCTTGCGTTCTTAAAATTCGACGATCTTCGAAGGCTCAATCAGAAAAGACAGATTGGCTTCAGGAATCACTGGAACTTCTTCAAGAACACGATTTGGATCGTGGATATATTTCCGAAGCTGGCTAACATGAAAGATGTCATGGACACCGGCCAAAGAAGCAGGTAGTTCCAGACGATAGGCAGATCATCCAACACGCTCTGAAATGGAGTACGGTCCCACGAACCTCGGGCTGAGCTTATGATGGAGACCGAACCGTTTAACCCCAGGAGTAGGAGAAACCTTCAGGAACACTTGATCGCCCACAGCAAACTCTAACGGACAGCGGCGCTGATTTGCATACTTTCTCTGCCTCTCAATGACACGACTAAGCTGAAGACGAGCCTTCTTGGTGGCTTCTTCCATTTCATGAAGTAACTCTGCACCCAACACCACCTTCTCACCAACCTCTGACCAGTAGAGCGGGGTCCTACAGCGATGCCCGTACAATGCTTCGAAGGGGGCCATTTTGAGGCTCTCTTGATAGCTGTTGTTGTAGGCAAATTCAACCAAGGGTAGATGTTCATCCCAAGCTCCCTTGTAGTCCAAAATATAACACCGCAGCATATCTTCGAGAATCTGATTAACTCTCTTAGTCTGGCCATCGGTCGTTGGATGATACGCGGTACTCAGGTTGAGATCAGTGCCCAAAGCTTGCTGAAATCCCTTCCAAAAGTGAGATACAAATCTCGAGTCACGATCAGAAATAATCTGCAGAGGAATCTCATGGAGCCTAACAATCTCAGAAACATAAATCCGGGCCATCTTCTCATTGGAATGACCCAACTTATACGGGATGAAATGGGCCACTTTAGTCAAGCGGTCTACTATGCTCCAAATCGCATCATGTCCCCTCGGAGTGCGGGGCAAACCCGTGATGAAATCCATAGAGATATCTTCCCACTTCCATTCAGGGATAGGCAGAGGCTGCAAAAGTCCACTAGAACGCTGACGCTGAGCTTTCACCTTCTGGCATGTAAGGCATCGAGAGATGAAATGAGCGATGTAATTCTTCATACCAGGCCACCAAAATGATCTGCTTCAAGTCATGATACATCTTGTTGTTGTCAGGATGACCAGAGGTGCGGGACTCGTGAGCTTCTCGGCAAATATTATCCAGCAACTTAGGGACATCAGGAATACATAGGCGACCTCGGAAACGTAGAACATCGTCAAAGATAGAGAAATCTGGAAGAGTACCAAGTTCAACCTGTCGGCGAATGCACTGGAGTGCGGGATCAGATGGTTGCAGATCCTTCACATGCTTTACCCATAATGGACCAGAGACTTCTCCTTGGCCTCCAGGTGAGAAGTAAAAACATTAAAAGAAAACTGAACTTAGGAGGCATTTGGATGCGAAAAGCCCTAATTCGGAGAGGTTTTGGAGCGATTCCACCACCTAGATCCGAGGAGATGCACCGAAAAACACAAATAAGACTAGACTAGTTGAATATACGACGAACACACGTTGAATTGACGTGGTTACATAGATTGGGGAGCGAAAATTAGCAAAAACATTAAGAGAAAACTGAACTTAGGAGGCAAGATGAGTTTTCTTACCCAAGAGAAGCCAAATCGAAGCTCCAAAATCCACGAAGAGGGGTTTCGAGCGAAACCCTAGGAGTCCCTCACAAAAACCACCGGCCGGAACTAGGAGGAGCTAGGGTTGCTGGAGAAGAAAAGATGTCCTTGCCCTCACTGGCCGGAGAAGGAGAAAGGAGGGGAGAAAGTCGACGGGCCCCTTGGATGCAGCCGGCCAAGAGGGGAGGGCTGCTGTAGGATTGTCGGCCAACGGGAGAGTCGGAGACGACGAGGAAGCAAGAGGAAGGGGCGTCGGGACTGGAGGAGGGATTTGCCGGCCACTGGAGGCGGAGGAGTGGGCTGCCAGGCGCTCGGGAGGCAGAGATGGGATCGTCGGGTCACTCGTTTTCGTGAAGACGGGGCTGCGGACTGCGGCTGTGCGGGTTGCGGGATTTTGAGCACCGGTTTGGTGTCTTTTAAAGAAGGGGGGAGGGTAGGTTTAGGTTTGGTTTAAATTATTATTATTATTATTATTAAAATGAGGGGGGTAGGTTTAGGTATTTAGATTGTTTATAAAGGGGGTTGTTACACTCCTGGGTCGAACATGGCTTGTGACACGTGTAACACCCCCATCTGTCGCATGGCATATAACAGAAGGTCCAGCTGGAACCCGACGCCATATAGCACAGACAGTTGGAAGGGTTACCAAATGAATATTCAAACCATCCAATTAAGACTACTCGTCCTACACAGAGCATTCTAGCGGAAGCTTTTAAAGTTGAAAGAACTCAAATCTTAAATCCAATACATATGAATGTCCACGACCACAACCACAGGTATGAAACCCAAATACACTGAAAAGGTACATGGCCTTATGGCCTTACAAATGTTCACTTAATAAAACATGTCTTACATACATCGGCTCGCAGGCCTGCCACACATGATAAAAGTAAAAACAACTATTCTACGGCCTTCTAGGGCCAGCACAGCAACATGGGCTCCAACCCGCTATTTGGTACTCGACTCCGCAGCACCTGCAAGCACAATTCCACCGCACGGTGGCAAACAAAGCAACGGTCAGCCAAAAGCCGACCAAATTATAACGACCCTGCCCCTTACTCGGGACGGCAGTGCTCTTTCCCTGCATACCATTAGCCCAATAAAATATAAAGCGCAAATATACTACGCCACAGGTGTAGGCTCGCACGGCCAACACCCCGTGCACTCAGGGCACATTAACGGTGAATCCTGACATATCAGTGTCTTCACCACCATCCCAAAGATGGCAACCAAGTGAGCATTTAGCCTTTCTGACCACCGTCTAAGGCTCCCGACTATGCCAACGGCCAGTCCCTGTCTTCGGGTCTCTCGCACCGAACCACATAGCCTAGGTCCGATTCTCCTTGCCCGTTGCTCACGCCGCCTAGTCAATTTAAGTCCTACGCGCGGGCCAAGCTTCTCTCGGATCCCAAAGTTTCCAAACAATCACATAACCCAGTTATGTTCAAGGCCGGTTCCCAGACCGCCAAGTTAGCAGAACACGTTTCCTCTCAGTTTTCCGGGTGCGCCTTGAAGCTAACCTCCAAGGATCCCTGCTGCAATCTACCGCGTAGAAACCCGAAAAACCCAAAGCACAGAGTCTTCTCCGGCAAAACATATCAAATGCAACATCACCGATCCATACAATACACGTCCGGGTAGGCTTCACACACAATGTCTATGCCCGTACTTACGATTCTGGACTCTATATGCAACACAAGGGGGACTATTCACATCAAGCCCAAGGAACACCACGCACTCACCGCACACTCGCGGGAGCGGGATTCCCTATGCAGAAAGAAAGAGCTTCACATGCTCAAGTTGAGAATCGTTACCCTTGTAGTCCGTTTTGGCGCCATGGAAAAACTACACGGACAGAACTCTTCGCAACGAACTTTCCTCCACGGATCCGCTCTCAGATTTCGAAACGGTGCTCCGATGCTCCGCCGGCGGCCGGAAACCTCCTTCTTCTTCCTCTTCTCTCTAATACATTGGAAAGAGAAAGCCTTGGAGAGAAATGAGGGATTAACTCCCCTATTCCCGGCCTTAACAGAGCAGGCAATCATTTGGGCCGTTGGATCTTAATTAAAGAAAACGAACGGCTCAGATCCATTCAAAAATCTCCAGACCTGGGCCGAACACGGCTGTGTCCCAGGCCGTGTGCCTGGCTCCAGGCACGATCGTCGAACGGAGGAAAGACACACGGGCAGATACACGCCAGTGTCTCACCTGACACGCCCGTGTCGGGTCTCTCGACACGCCCGTGTTCGGGGGCGTGACTCGCATAACCGCCACGCCAACCGACACGACACAACTGCACACGGGTACTGACACGGGTAGGCACACGCCCGTGTCCAATGACACGCCCGTGTCATCTAGCCGTGTTCCTGGCCGTGTTCTTCTCGGGATGAAAACGACCAAAAATCACCAGCCAGACACGGCCTTGGACACGCCCGTGTCCTAGGCCGTGCACCCCTATACAGGCACCAAAAACCCCTTTTTACGCGACAGACTCCAATACAATTTTCGGGGCGTTACAAATCTCCCCCACTTAAGGAATTTCGTCCCAAAATTAAGTATAGGTACACAAATCTAAATAATACCTGAGTGGAATAACTCGGGGTATTCCTCCAACATAGCTTGCTCTCGCTCACAAGAAAGCTCCTCACGTCCGCAATTATCCCATCAGACTTTAACCATACGGATATCCTTGTTACGGAGTCGCTTGACTGCAGCATCTTCAATACGTACTGGCTTGACCCTTGTGGTCAACTCATAATCAACTGGTACTTGATTGTCCGCAATGATCTGTGAAGGCTCTTGCACTGCCATACGCAACACCAACACGTGGAACACGTCATGCAGCCCACTCAATTCCGCTGACAGCTTCAATCTATACGCCACCTCACCAACACGCTCCAGGATTTCTAATGGTCCAGGATATCTCGGACTCAGCTTCTTCAAGCGTCGAACCCGCGATACACCCTTGAACGGCTTAATTTTTAAGTACACCCAATCACCAACATTGAATTCCACATTCCTATGCTTGGCGTTATAGTACTTTGACTGTCTATCCTGAGCGATCTTCAACCTTTCCTGAATTGTACGCACCATTGGAGTGGAGTCTCCCACCGCTTGACGTTTATACAACTTTGATTCGCCTGCCTCCAACCAAGACAACGGCGTACGCCACTTCCTCCCGTACAAGGCCTCAAAAGGCGCCATTCCAATACTTGCCTGAAAGTTGTTGTTGTACGCAAACTCCACCATGTATAGGCGATCCTCCCGATTCTTTCCGAAATCTAGGACGCACATGCGAAGCATGTCCTCCATCGTCTGGTTGACCCTCTCGGTTTGGCCATCCGTCTGCGGATGAAAGGATGTACTGAACTTTAGCTTAGTACCCAACAGACTATGCACCAACCTTCAGTCATTCGACGTGAAGCGTCCATCTCGATCACTAACAATACTGCGGGGCACACCATGCAATCGTACAACATTCTCCACGTAGAGTTTGGCTAACTTTTCCACCGGATCTTCCTTCCTGTTCGAAATAAAGTGTGACACATTTGTCAATCTATCTACGACCACCCAAATGGCGTCGTTTCCCTTCTGTGACTTCGGCAGACCACGCACAAAATCCATAGATATATCATCGAATTTCCATTCTGGGATAAGAAGGGATTTCAAGAAACCTCCGGGCTTCTGGCCTTCCGCCTCACCAATGCGCAAGTACGGCACTTGGCCACATAAAGTGCTACATCCTTCTTCAAACCCGGCCACCAGAATAATTTCTTCATGTCTCTATACATCTTCGTGCTTCCCGGGTGGATCGAGTACTTGGTATGATGCGCCTCATACATCAACTCCTCCCGAAGTTTATCCGCACTAGGAATGCATAGGCGACCGTCCTTCCTTAGCAACCCATCCTCAACAGCAAACTGGGAATTTGACTCATCTAAAGATTCTTCCAAGATCTGTTTTATGCTGTTATCCTGAACCAAAGCCTACCGAACTCTATCCGCTAGGTAACACTGCACCTCTGCCCAAAATAGTTTCGCCTCAGCACTAGACTGCTTGTCGACACAAGATATCTCCAAAGCCTCCAACTTATGGACCAATCTCTCATCATGTACCGATAACCAGTTGGACTGTGCGGGAATCTTACGACTCAACGCATCTGCCACTGCATTTCCCTTCCCAAGCACATAATGTATCTTGAAGGTGTAGTCCCCTAAGAACTCCATCCACCTCCGCTGCCTCATGTTCAGATCCTTTTGGTCTAACAGGTACTTCAAGCTCTTATGATCGGTGTAAATATCAACGTTCACACCGTACAGGTAGTGCCTCCAAAGCTTTAGAACAAATATCACGGCCGCTAACTCTAAGTCGTGGACCGGATAATTTCTCTCGTGAACCTTCAATTGTCATGAACCATAGGCTATCACTCTCCCATGCTGTAGCATAACACAGCCCAAACCACTGCCCGAAGCATCACTATAGATCTCGAACCCTTCGGTTCCACTTG
This sequence comes from Platanthera guangdongensis, assembly GCA_039583875.1. Classification (NCBI taxonomy): domain Eukaryota; kingdom Viridiplantae; phylum Streptophyta; class Magnoliopsida; order Asparagales; family Orchidaceae; genus Platanthera; species Platanthera guangdongensis. Next base: position 121,296,636 of record CM077154.1, on the reverse strand, counting down.
GCGAACATAAAATAGGCGTCGTGGTCAACCGCCTCTTCAACTCTTCAAAAGCCTGTTCGCACTCCGGAGACCACACAAACTTCTGATCCTTCCTAGTCAACGTCGTGAGTGGTAGCGCTATCCGCGAGAAGTTCTCTACGAAGCGCCCGTAGTAGCCAGCAAGCCCCAGAAAACTCCAGACCTCTGCCACTGTAGTCAAAGTAGGTCACTCTCGTATCGCCACTATCTTCGCCGGATCCACAGCTATCCCTTCTCCATTGACAACATGACCAAGGAATGCTATCGAGGATAACCAGAATTCACACTCGGAGAACTTAGCATACAACTGATTCCTCCTCAACGTCTCCAACACCATGTGAAGATGATTGTAGTGATCCTCCTCGAACTGCGAATACACCAAGATATCATCGATAAATACTATCACAAAACGATCCAGGTACTCTCTGAACGTCCTGTTCATCAGATCCATAAACACGGATGGCGCATTCGTCAACCCAAACGGCATGACCGTGAACTCGTAATGCCCAAACCGCGTACTGAATGCTGTCTTTGGGATGTTGCTCTCCCTTATCCTCAACTGGTAGTATTCGGATTTCAGATCTAACTTCGAATATACCGTTGACCCAACCAACTGATCAAATAGGTCGTCAATCCTCGGAATCGGATACTTATTCTTCTCCGTAAGCTTGTTCAATTCCCGATAATCGATACAAAGCCGCAAGCTCCCATCTTTCTTCTTAACAAAGAGAACTGGTGCGCTCCAAGGCGACGAACTTAGACGCACATAACCTTGCTCTAGCAACTCTTGCAATTGCACCTTTAACTCCGCCATCTCTCTTGGCGCTATCTGATATAGAGAGTGTGACACCGGTTTGGCACCCGGTACCAGCTCAACGGTAGAATCAATCTCCCGCTGAGGAGGGGCTCCTGGGAGATCATCTGGGAACACATCGGGATACTCAGACACAACTGGGATGTTGTCCAAACTAGGATTAGGCGTCGAAGTCTGCACTAATGTGACAAACAACTCTGCCCCAGACCGAGCTGCCTTGATCACCTGAAGGGCCGACATCAAGATCTTACCCGATCCCTTCATGCCCACGAAAGTCGCCTCATGACTAGCTCTCAACTGACCTACTAGCAACTTCGATCAATGTATGCCTGCTGCTCCGAGAGCCTGACCATACTAAAGATCACGTTGAACTCTCCTAGTGGTAGTAACAACGCTTGCAAATCAAACTTTTGACTCACAATCCAGACCTAAACGCGACAGATTCTATCTGCGCGCATTGAGCACTACTAGTCAACAACACATCCATTATGTCTTTTGCCATCGGAAGATGTACTCCGACACGCAATACAATTCCTTTGGGCAAACGGAGACGCGAAGCCCCCTTTAACGAACGGTGCTCCCGCCGGATAAACTAAATTCAGAACAAAGCTTAGCACAAGTGGTTCTAGGCTAACATGCACAAAGGCAACAAGTGTCTAAAGCTAAATGCTAGAATTTTAAACCTTACCGGTCACCACGACTGCGTGCTTTCTGGCCTCTTGCTGACCCAGCCTGTACACATTAGGCTTCCTCTCGGACATAAAGCGTCCGTTCCAATAGCTACGGGCAAAATGCCCCACTTTTCCGCAGATATAGCAAGCTCCTGGGACTCGACTTGTGGTTGCCCCCAACGCACCAGACGAAGGGGCTGAGTTCGAAGTCTTCAGCTTCTTGTTCCATCTGCGGACATCCGACTTTGAACTTGGCCCTTTGAACTGTGGTTTCTTGGTACTAGAGTCTTCACCTGCTCCTGACATAGCTTCCTTAATCTTCTGAGCACCATCCAAACATTCTCGGGCAAAGTGCCCTTTCTTGCCACAAGCTCGACAGTTGTACATAACTTTGCTAGTCCCAGCCTTAGCCCCCTCTTTGGGCGTTCTGCGGGATGCAGTCCTCCTAGGATTTGCAGAGTTCGATACCCTACTCACTGGCATCGGGTGAATCCTCCCCAAATCTACTTCCAATGATCTAGCCGACTCCACCAGGGCTCGGAATCCCAATAGTTTTGGTCCTACCAGTAGGATTCACAGCTCACCACGCAGCCCATTATAGAATCTATTAACTATAGACCGTTCGTTCTCCAATTCAAAGCATGGGTAGCATCTTATGAAAAGGAACGCCTGCAAATACTCATCGACTGAGTGCGTACCTTGCATTAAGGATATGTTCAACTGCTGACCTACTGGCCTTCTTAAAGTCCTTTGATCCAACACCCCACCCGACATTGAAGTCATCACAGGGACAAAGGGTTGCACATTGCTTCCCTGTTGTGCACTAGTCATAGCGAGCACCACTTCAACGATTCTTCTTATAGTTCCAAACGATGGAGGGTTCTCAAGCACGTCGCTGGGTGCACTATAATCCTCAGAAACCAGATGTTCTGTCGGCTCTGCGCCACTCCTGGTCACCTATAGTCGTACAAAATACCAATAAGTGACTAAACAAAATTGCAAAAAGCAACTATAGGAACACGCAGGTTCCTCAAAACAAGTGTATTTTTCATTCCTAAGTGGACATTCATGGGTTCTTTTTGATGTTATAACGATGACGCACACATGTGCTCACCACCCCTTAAAAGAATTCGCCCACAAATTCATTTAAGCCTGACCGTAACCAGAAGTCTGATACCAAATTGTAACACCCTCATCTGTCGCATGGCATATAACAGAAGGTCCAGCTGGAACCCGACGTCATATACCACAGACAGTTGAAAGGGTTACCAAATGAATATTCAAACCATCCAATTAAGACTACTCGTCCTACACAGAGCATTCTAGCGGAAGCTTTTAAAGTTGAAAGAACTCAAATCTTAAATCCAATACATATGAATGTCCACGACCCCAACCACATGTATGAAACCCAAATACACTGAAAAGGTATATGGCCTTATGTCCTTACAAATGTTCACTTAATAAAACATGTCTTACATACATCGGCTCGCAGGCCGGCCACACATGATAAAAGTAAAAACAACTATTCTACGGCCTTCTAGGGCTAGCACAGCAACATGGGCTCCAGCCCGCTATTTGGTACTTGGCTCCGCAGCACCTGCAAGCACAATTCCACCGCACGATGGCAAACAAAGCAACGGTCAGCCAAAAGCCGACCAAATTATAACGACCCCGCCCCTTACTCGGGACGGCGGTGCTCTTTCCCTGCATACCATTAGCCCAATAAAATAATAAAGCGCAACTATACTACGCCACAGGTGTAGGCTCGCACGGTCAAACACCCCTTGCACTCATGACACATTAACGGTGAATCCTGACATATCAGTGTATTCACCACCATCCCAAAGATGGCAACCAAGTGAGCATTTAGCCTTTCTGACCACTGTCTAAGGCTCCCGACTATGCCAACGGACAGTCCCCGTCTTCGGGTCTCTCGCACCGAACCACATAGCCTAGGTCTGATTCCACTTGCCCGTTGCTCACGCCGCCTAGTCAATTTAAGTCCTACGTGCGGGCCAAGCTTCTCTCGGATCCCAAAGTTTCCAAACAATCACATAACCCAGTTATGTTCAAGGCCGGTTCCCAGACCGCCAAGTTAGCAGAACACGTTTACACTCAGTTTTTCGGGTGCGCCTTGAAGCTAACCTCCAAGGATCCCTGCTGCAATCCACCGCGTAGAAACCCGAAAAACCCAAAGCACAGAGTCTTCTCCGGCAAAACATATCAAATGCAACATCACCGATCCAGATAATATACGTCCGGGTAGGCTTCACACACAATGCCTATGCCCGTACTTACGATTCCGGACTCTATATGCAACACAAGGGGGACTATTCACATCAACCCCAAGGAACACCACGCACTCACCGCACACTCGCGGGAGCGGGATTCCCTATGCAGAAAGAAAGAGCTTCACATGCTCAAGTTGAGAATCGTTACCCTTGTAGTCCGTTTTGGCGCCATGGAAAAACTACACGGACAGAACTCTTCGCAACAAACTTTCCTCCACGGATCCGCTCTCAGATTTCGAAACGGTGCTCCGATGATCCGCCGGTGGCCGGAAACCTCCTTCTTCTTTCTCTTCTCTCTAACACCTTGGAAAGAGAAAGCCTTGGAGAGAAATGAGGGATTAACTCCCCTATTCCCGGCCTTAACAGAGCAGGCAATCATCTGGGCCGTTGGATCTTAATTAAAGAAAACGAACGGCTCATATCCGTTCAAAAATCTCCAGACCTGGGCCGAACACGGCTGGGCACACTGCCGTGTCCCAGGCCGTGTGCCTCGCTCCAGGCACGATCGTCGAACGGAGAAAAGACACACGGGCAGAGACACGCCCGTGTCTCACCTGACACGCCCGTGTCGGGTCTCTCGACATGCCCGTGTTCGGGGGCGTGTATCGCATAACCGTCACGCCAATCGACACGACCCAACTGCATACGGGTACTGACACGGGTAGGCACACGCTCGTGTCCAATGACACGCCCGTGTCATCTAGCCGTGTTCCTGGCCGTGTTCTTCTCGGGATGAAAACGGCTAAAAATCACCAGCCAAACACGGCCTTGGACACGCCCGTGTCCTAGGCCGTGTACCCCTATACAGGCACCAAAAACCTCTTTTTACGCGACGGACTCCAATACAATTTTCGGGGCATTACAACACGCCCGTGTCTAAGGCCGTGTGCCTCAAACGGCGCCAAAACCGTCGCACCCAGAACAGGACATGGGTTCTGGACATGCCCGTGTCAAACGTGACACGCCCGTGTCACTCGGTACATGTGTAACAACCCCATCCGTTCATATGGTATATACTAGAAGGTCCGGCCGGGGCCCCACAACATATATCACAAAACAGACGGAATAGTTACGGGATGATACCAGAGTAGCGCAGCGCACCTTAACACATTATATTCTAGCGAAAGCCTATACTAACACTTGAACATGCCCTGGGACACACCCGTGTCCCAGGCCGTGTCACCCAAAATTTTGCTTGCTGAAAAATTAGGCTGTTACAACACGCCCGTGTAGCTGTGCGTGTTCCTCCATCGACACACGACCAAACACAACCCGAAGAGAACACGGGTCCTCGACACGCCCGTGTCGATTTTGGACACGCTCGTGTCAGGCTGAACACGCCTGGGCTCCAGGACGTGTTCTTCCTCGACACAGCCCGACTAACATCCCGAGTAGGACACAGCCTGGGACACGCCCGTGTCTCAGGCCGTGTTCGTTGTCTCGATGATCGTCGACCTCATTTTCATCGACCACTCAAAAAATTCATCGAACCCGAGTACGATACGGCCTTGGACACGCCCGTGTCCCAGGCCGTGTTCACTGTCTCAACACTTCATCGAGCTCAGTTCGTCGGCCACCCGGGTTCTTCGTCGAACCCGAGCACGACGCGGCCTTGGACATGCCCGTGTCCCAGGCCGTGTAACCCCTACCAAGACCCCAACTTGGCTCTAAATACTGTCCGTCCCTCTTTCGAGTTTCAGGGCATTACACCCTGATTCCTCCGGCGAAACCCTTCTCCTCCGACGGAATCCCGATTTTCTCTTCCCCGTCTGCCTCATCTCTCTTCCTCGTCATCTTCCTTGACTGCATCCGGCAAAAACCGTGAAACCTCATCTCGTTATCTTCCCCGCTGCATCCGGCAAAAACCGTGAAACCCCATCCCGATTCCTGTCTTTCCTCCGGCGAAATCTTCGGTCGGCTTCTCCACTGGTACCTTCGGCCGCCTCCTTCACTTCTGGTAATGTCTCCTCCACTGATATCTCCCAATTCCTGCCATTAATGTCTCTTCCGGTTCTACAGTTTTGACATATGTTCCTGCAGGGTGCACATAGTATTGGTGTTCATATAAAATTCTAATGGATGCACATTGTATTGGTGTGCACAAAGCCGAAGATGGTGTACCTTTAACACCACCCAAAATTTAAAGGCATGTGATTAGGGCTTTCAGTTTTGCGGGTTTTCTAAATTTTCCGGGTATGGTTTTCTTTATTTGGGATTTTTGAATGTTGTATCAAGTTTGGTTAGCTGAATTGACCCTAGTCTTTCTTGGGTGTCGGCTGTTTGGTGTTGTTGTTCCCGCTGTTTTTCTGCAGCTGTCCCGGCTGTTTTTCTGTTGTTGTTCCTGCTGTTTTTCTGCTGTTGTTCCTGGTGTTTTTTTGTTGTTGTTCCTGCTATTTTCTGGTGATGTTTCCTGATGTTTCCTGTTATTCTCTTCCTGCTTTTTCTTATATTTGTACTTTTTATGGTGAGATGTTAAGGTATTGCTGGCTGGTTTTGTACTTGCTGGCCAGCTATTGTATTGTTCTTACTTTGTCGGCTTTTGATGGGATTTGTTGCCCACGTGCTAGCTGAATTTTAGGGCTGGGCGGTTGTTTGTGGAGGGGAAATGTTAGCAACATATATTTAATGTGTCACCAAAGTTGGTCTTTCCCTAGGCAACTCATAGAGGTCGTTGTTGTGACCGTCTTAGGAGTTCATACGTCTTTATTTTTGGCGCAACCCTAAAGTAAATGATCTCTTACTACTTCAGAGGATGACGTCTGGCGATAGACGCGACGAGAATCCTATGAGGGATAAGGGCAAGGCAAAGCTTGGAGTGAGTTCTTACTACGTTGATTTTAAATACTTGATTTTTACACTCTTCTACTCCGAGCTATTGTTATTCGAATGATATTGCCCCAAATACGAGATGAATATGAAAAAAATAAAATCGCTAAAAGCTATTAGCGAACAATAGAAACTTTGAGGGGAAAAATAATATAATTAACTCCTATGTTGGGGAAATGCATACGATGAATATGAAAAGAACATGGAACCAAATACGCCTTGACATATCGAAATGTGAAAGATCATCCTAGTAGGGGGTAGAGCCACAGACCCTTACACCTCTTGAGGGGGGTAGAACTCTCACACCTTATAGGACTGTAGGAGGGGTGGAACTCTTACAGATTTTGAGATATGACTTGTCCAATTTAGGTGGTGTGGAAGCCTATTGTGTGTGAGATCGCTCTAAAGCGGACATTGATGTAACAGGCTGATGGGTCCAGATTTGAAGAAAATAAGATAGACCTCAGCATTTTGAGTCAACGATTGATATGAACTCTGAACTGAATTAATTACAGAAACTGATTAAGAATGATATGAACTCTGAACTGAATTTCTTACAGAAACTGATTAAGAATAAAAAGAATTAGAAAAGATATTTCTGCTCCACCTTACCTTTCTTGTTTAGATATATACTATTTTGATATAGATTTGAATAACTACTTATAACCGCTGACATTCTTATATGATTGCAGGTTGGTTAAAAGGGTCAGGAATTCACTTAATTTTTAACTAATTGATTTTTATTTTTTTTGGATCAGGCCGCAACATACCAGGCCCCGCTAGGAGGATACCAGCGGAGGCAGATCGAAGTAAGAGAGAAGACATGGTTCGTCCACATGTTAACTTAGCTAGTGTTTTCTCTTTATCTTTTTGATATACTGCCTGTATAATAGACATGATGTATATTATCTGAATGAAATAAAAATGTTACTTATGTTTCTCCTAAAGCTATTTCGTGTTTTACTCTTTATCTGCTGCGTTAACTTAATTGTGAAAAACACGCACAGAACTAGAATTAAATTGTGGAGGAGTACATGTCATTGCAATTAAGTTGTATCATAGCTAGGCTTTTCGCAATATATGTGACGCAAAGAGAGTAGTGTACCAGATGGAGAACATAAAAAACAATGATGGTAATATACCGAATTTCCTCTTGTCGTATTTCAGGAGCCCCTTCAAGTATACTTGAGTCGCAGATTGCGAGAGGCTCGAGAATACCTTGAAGGTCGCAGGGAAGTTATGTCAAAAGAAAGTGATAGTGGGCATCAATCTACCCCACTGCAAATTGCAGATATTACCTAAGCCATCACTGAAGCTATTAAGCTGGTTCGGCATACTCCTCCAGCAGCACCACCAATTATGTTGGTTATGCCTCCTCCAGCCCCGGTAGAAGCACAACAACCTCGTCTGTTTGATGTTGATATGATGCAATTCCTGGATTTAAAACCGCCAACCTTTCGTGGTGGCCTCTCTCTCCGATCAAAACAAAGGACTAGATACAGCGGATCAAGACGATATTCGAGGTAATGAGATGTCTATAAGAACAAAAGGTGGAATTGGTTATCTTCTTGCTAGAAGGAGAAGTAAAGCGATGGTAGGTCAACCTGATGAAAGGAAAGATTGCTGCTAAAAAATTGAGGACTTTCACTTAGACAGAGTTTATTCCTGAATTTACAAAATGGTTTGTGCCGAGAACAGAGAAAAGACAACTTTAAGAGAAATTTTTTCGCCTGGTGCAAGGAAGTCACTCCCCACTCCAGTACGAGACGTAATTCTCCAGCTTAGCCTATTATACAGAGTCTGCAGTGGCAACCGAAGAAGCACAGTGTAATGCCTCCATCCGTTACATGACATATAATAGAAGGTTTGGTCGGGGCCCCACACCATATATCACAAACAAGTGGCGGAGTTTATAGGTTAATATCAAAAACTATTCGCATCCTAATCTAGAGCATGCTAACGAAAGCTATTAAGTGATGTGAACTCAACTCATTTGAATGTCCATAATATATAAACCAGCATTTATATATATCACCACAAAGGAATTTCCTCCGAATACACAACAAGTCTGGCATTAAGGCCTTACAGTTAAGCTTTACAGGTGTAGATTACAAACATCGGCACGCAGGCCAGTCATACATGAAAATAGTAAAATTCTTCATTCGACCTTCGAGGGCCAGCATCAACAATAACAGCTTCAGCGCATTATTTTCCACTCAGCTCTCCAGCACCTACATGGGGACAATCCACCGCAATGGTGGTAAACAAGACAACGGTCAGCATTCTGCTGACCAATTTATAACGACTCTACCCCTTACCCGGGGAAGCGGTATTCCTTTCCTGCAGGCATAGCATTTCACAAGCAGATATATCACAGGATGTGCACTCACGCACCACCAATATATCACAAACGTCGACCACACGGCCCGACGTTCCGTGCACTCAGGGCACATTCTCGGTGTACCAGAAAACCAGGGTCCCACCACCATTCCCAATGACAAACATGAGCATTTCTCTCCACGACCTACAACCGGAGACTTTAATCTTAATGGAGTGCAGGCCTAAGACTCTCATTATGTGAACCTGACGAACACCAATATCACAGGCACTCATGTCAGACAACCATAATGCGGATACAGTTCAGCCCTTGCCCGTTGCTCAAATTGTCAGTTCAATGACTAGACAGACGCGGGTCAGCATCCCCTTGTCCATTCGGCACGAAGCCACTTTAAGAGCTCACATAGCTCACAATAGCCACACTGTCCCCTAAGGACTAGCTTCACAATCACAGGTTAGCTAGGAGCCATCGCCAGCGACACTCACTATCGCCCGGCATTAACGACAAAACTCTCTTTCCATCCCCAACCCTAACCTTATCTAGACCAACCATCCAGAAGTCCCTGCAGCCACCTATAGTGCCAGAAACACTGGTCTTTCATAGCATACAACACATGTACTTTGCCGGTATTTTCCTGGAATTCCACTCCAGTACTTCCTGCGACTACCCTTCACCGGCACAACCCACCGACTCCACAAAATACTCGTTTATACACGGAGTCTTCTCCGGTGCTCAAAATAAAACATCACCAATCCAGACCAACCTGTCTGATGGTCTTCACACAGTATGTCTATTTTGTACTACACATTTCCGGATCTATATGCAAGACTCACTGGGGATTTCATGAATCAACCCAAAGGAACTCCCTCGACTTTCCACCTTTTGGTGGGAGATTCCATGCATATGCCAAACGAAGGACTTCACTTGTCCAAGAAGAAATATTGTTACCCTTGAAGATCTCTTTGGAGTCATGGCAAAGCGTTTCTACTCGGACAGAAATGATCGTTACAATTTCCTCTTCACAAATCTCGCTTTGGCTTTAGATTCCAGCCCCAAATCCTCCTTCAGCAGCACAACCAGAGCACTCAAACCCTAATAGTCGAGAGGGCCTGCTCCAGAACTCGGGAAGAAAGAGAATAGACAAAGGGAATAATGATTTCCAATTTCCATTCTCTACAAATAAGACATCAGTTATCCTCCAGCCACACGATTTCTTTCCCTCAAAACACATCAACGGCTCGGGATTGAAGCTGAAAAGTCAACTATCACTCAGTGGCCGCACACCAGCCACCGGACACGAGACACCGCTCGGCTATATCCATATTTTCGACAATTCGTCGAACGAGACAAATTTCGTCGAACGAAATTCGTCGAACGGGCCAATTTCATCGAGCTCCGCTCTATTATTTCGTCGAGCTCTGCTCAACGATTTCTCGCCCAGCCAGGCCAACTCTTTGCCTGTTTCATTTTGGGGTGTTACAACCCTCCCCTCCTAACAAAAATTTCGTCCCGAAATTTGGATACAGCATCAGAACACAGTAACCAATAAGTTATAACATAACTTTTCTTCAACAAAAATTTGTTACAACATTTTATGTTCTGTACAAAATAAAACAAAACCTGTTATACCAGTTTAGACAAACAAATCGGGAAATTCAGCTCGCATGGTCTGCTCCCGCTCCCATGTTAGCTCATCACGACCACAATTGTCCCACGAGACCTTGACCATCCCGATTGTCTTGTTTCGCATTTGCTTATCCGTTTTATATTCGATCTGAATGGGACTAACCTTCATCATGAGCCCCGATTCGACCGGTACACGATCATTCGCACTTACTTGAGCTGAATCCTTCACGGCTTTTCAAGCACTGAGATGTGGAACACATCATACAATCCACTTAATTCTGCCGAAAGAGCTACCGATAGGCAGCTTCCTCAACTCGTTCCACCACTTCAAACGGACCAAGATATCTTGGACTCAGCTTTTTCAAGGGTCGAATCCTGCATACGCCTTTAATAGTTTGATCTTTAAATAGACCCACTCGCCAACCGCAAATTCCACATTTCTGTGCTTGGCGTTGTAGTATTTGGCTTGTCTATTTTGGGCTATCAATAGTCGCTCCCGAATAGAGCGTATTGTCGAATTAGCTTCTTCGAATTCTTTACTCTTATATAACTGAGATTCGCCTGTTTCCACCCAAGCTAACTGTGTATGACACTTCCTACCATACAAAGCTTCAAACGGTGTCATATTTAGACTAGCTTGATAGCTATTATTGTAGGCGAACTCTACCATATAAAGCTGATCTTCCCATCACTTTCCAAAATCCAAGGCGCACATTCGGAGCATGTCCTCCATCGTTTTGTTGGTTCTTTCAGTTTGGCCATCCGTTTGTGAATGAAATGTCGTACTGAATGTTAACTTTGTCCCCAACAATTGATGGATTAACCTCCAATCATTTGAAGTGAAGCGCCCATCTCGATCACTTACGATGCTAGGAGGAACACTGTGTAATCGTGCTATTTGTTCCACATACAGCCTTGCCAAAACTTCCACTGAATCGTGTTGAATTTTCCCGGACCTTGGAGTGAGCAGGGGTTATCTCAACTTAAGTCAGTCACAACCAGAAATACATGCAGCAACAAAAGTCTTTATTGGTTAACAACAATCTTCTTTACAAAGCGAGACATACATAATGAGACATGCTTCACCAAAACCAACACAGAGAAAGCAGAGACAATTACAAAGACAAGCCAATACAAGTCGCGCTGACTCCAACACTAAGCCGACGGTCTACTGTTGTTGAGTCCGCACAATCCGCCAGGTCACCAAACCGCAACCCAAGCCGCGCGGACTGCCCGTTATTCCAATGCTAAGCTCTAGCCGCCGATCTGCAAGCTGCCTAACCGCGAGGTCGCCTAGCCGCCAGACCGCACAAGCTGCGATGCCGAACTGAACAGTCCGCCTGAAGCAGGCGACTTCTTGAACCCCGAACCAAGTTGCCAAAGAGAAGACCGTCTGGTCACTGTCCGCGACCTACTGTTTACCGCCTGTTGCTTAACCGCAAAGTCCGCACTATCCCTGACCGCAATCAGAGCCAAGTCCTGTCTTTCCAGCACTATCCGCACAACCTGTACAGTATAACCCGGTCAACTCAATCAAACCGCGCGGACACCAAAATTCAGTCTGCAGTAACTTATCGCGGGCTCACTTACTGTTCATTCGCTCTCTTATGTTCTTTATTCCTGATGTGACATGGGTCCTATTTATAGGCACGATGAGGAGGTGGTCCCTGCCCTTGCTGATAGGATCACTGCCACATCCCGCAGCAAGAACAAGTGTATCCGCAAGCCCACGGATACACACCAGTCCGCCGCTGTCTGTGCATGATTGCCAGTCCGCCATAGCTTTACCAAGGCCGGACACATCGCCAGTCCGCCTTGTCGCCAAAGGCCAAGCCAATGACAGTGCTTCACCAAGGCCGGACAGCAACACCAGTCCGCCTTATCGTCAAAGGCCAAGCCAACGCCAATGCTTCACCAAGGCTGGACAGGAACACCAGTCCACCTTGTCGCCAAAGGCCAAGCCAATACAACCACAGCCGGATTTTGTAACAATTGTCCACCAATCCGCGGACACAGCTCCAGTCCGCTTATCCAGAGTCCACAGCTCGCCACCAAGGCAACTGCCGGACTCAGCGGACACAGCTCCAGTCTGCTTATACTGCGGATAAATCCAGTCCGTAATTCCCGCTGACTGCTCGAGTCCGCATATCCCGCAGACTGCTCCAATCCGCATATCCTAAGTCCACAACCATACCAGTAAGGAAGTTGTCAGACTCAGCAGACCCAGCTCCAGTTCGCACGCAATTGCGGACATAATCTCTAGTCCGCTTATCCCCAAACACGCAACAAAGGCACACAGAACTTCTGCCGAGCTGGGCGGACTGAGAAGCAGTCCGTGCTCCACTGCGCGATCTCCCCGGACTGAGCCAAACATGGACTTAGTTCAGAACCAACCAAGTCCACACCACTGGCCACAAGGGCCAGTCTGCACTTACTGGCGGACACTGGACCCAGTCTGCATGCCCCGGCTAACTCCAGCATCAGTCCGCACTGACTGGCGATCTCTGCGGCTTCTGCTTGCCGCTTCACTAGAGCAAGACCAAGGCTTCTGCTAAGCCAGTCTGCCGAGCTCCAGTTCTTCAGTCTGCTTCATGCCGGACTCCGCGGATATAGTCGCTATCTGCCTGGTTACCCTTTGGGATCCAGCTGCTTTTAGAGCATAAGCCGGCCTAGCTAACTGTCGCTGCTATCCGTGTAGTTCGCACAAACAGACCGCCCAGGCCGCCACAAAACAAGCCGTCTGCACCAGCCCCACCGACCTGGCTGTCTGCCAACCCTATCCGTATAGTCCTCCATTCACCCAAGTCCTCCATTCACCCACTTTCACTTCACAAATTTCAACACTCCCCCTTGAAGTGAAAAGTGGTGATAGGTTGCCCAAGTCCTTCATTCACCCACTTTCACTTCACAAATTTCAACACTCCCCCTTGAAGTGAACAGTGGTGAATAACTCCAGCAGCTCCCGTAACCTTGCACCCGGTCCCTCCGATAGCGCCTTCGAGGAGATGTCCAAGACATAGTCCCCGCCCTGCATATCCTGGACCATGAGGGAGCCCTCCAGCATCTCCCAAAAGGAGTCATGCTTCCCTCTGCCTTCTTCTTCAGCTTCAACCTCCACTTATGCATCACAGGAGTATCACCAACAACCTTGGGCATAGGGGCCCAAGCCTCGTTACCTCTGAAAGTAGTCACCTCCTCGGCTTTGGTGTCAACCACCTCCTTGATTCTAGTGGGGTCATCACAGCTAGAAGGTACTCGCTCGACCTGAGGGCTTGCAAGGAAACATGGGACCAAGCCCGTCGTTTTCCCTTCGCTATATCGAGCTGGTGGGTTATTGATCCTCTTCGATCTCCGAAGAACTTGATCATGGCTAACCACCTCCGCTACTTCTCCTAAACCAGCTCTATTCCCGGGCAAACTCGGAACAATGCTCCCCTTCTTCCTGAACAAGACGCCACCTCACCGGAACCAGAAGCACCTGGAGCAACGCTCCCCCTGCTACCTGAACCAGAAGCCTCCGCTCTCGAACAAGAACTACCTGGAACATCGCTCCTCCTGCTTCTCAAACTAGAAGCATCCGTCTTCGAGCTAGAAGTACCTGGAGCATCACTCCCCTTGCTTCCCGATCCTGACATCTTTGCCCTAGAGCTAGAACAACCTGGAGCTCCTGGTGACTCAGGAAGCTCCAACTAATCCTTAGCAGCAACCTCCTTCAGCCGACCATCTGACCTGCTGACCTCTAGCTACACACATGAGCTATCCCAATATGACGTCAGCTCATCGAAGACAACGTCTCTCGACACAATGAGCCTCTTCGTCGCAGGATCCATACACCTCCATCTTCTCCTCTGCTCATCATACCCAACAAAGACTAGCTTCGTCTTGAGAGCATCCGGAGCGTGTACATAGCAGGTAGATCCAAACATCCGTAGGTGCTTCACACTGGGCTTCACGCCGAACATCAGCTCATATGGAGTCTTCACCTTGATCGGACTAAGAGGCATCCGATTGATGACATATGCCGCACAAGCCATCCCTTCCGCCCAAAAAGCCTTAGGAACGCCTTTGCACTAAAGCCAACACTTACAGGTATCTTTCAACCAACGGATCATCCGAGCTGCAACACCACCTTGCTGTGAAGTATGTCCACAAGAAATCTCCTTCCAGATCTTTTGCTTTCTGCAAAAGTTCGAGAACTCGATTGAGCCACACTCACCACCGATACTTGTCCTCAACTTCTTGATCCGCAGGACAAGCTGGCCTTCCACAAGCTTCTTGAACTCCACAAACAAGCGGAACATGCTTGACTTCTCCTTCATAAAGTATATCCAAGTATACCTCGATTAGTCATCAACCAAAACCAGCTTGTACCTGCTACCTCCAAGACTGGCAGTGATGGTTGGTCCAACCAGAGCACAATGGACAACCTCCAAAGGTGCTTTATATCTGGACTACGCCTTATCAACCGTAAAGAGATAAGCTTCACCAAGCTGACATCCCGCTCAAGCTTGACCGTTGCCGAAGGATGACAATCTAGGCAAACCTCTCACGAGTTTTCTTTCTGTCATTGCTTTCAGCTTGTCCATCCCAACATGCCCAAGTCTTTCATGCCAGATAATTGCACTATCCCTAGCCTTCATCCGATCACCATCTGAACTTGTTGATGACCCAACCAAGTTCTTCTCCTTGCCTCTAACATGAGCTACGTTTGCTGATAGCAAGACAACCTTGCACTCTTTCCTGAGGTGACCATGATGCTTGCATCTATAGCACATTGGTCCTTCCTTCCTCTTCCCATCACGCCTAGGAAAAACACTCCTCTCTTGCTGATATGAAGTAGAAGGACCATCCTCCGCAGCAACCTTCACCTCCTTCCTGAATAACCCATCAAGGGAAGTCCAAACCTCCGCAGCTGATCGACATCCACTGATGTGGTCCAAGAGCTCTGATGAGATCACCTGCTTGAGAATAGACTCCGCTTTCGCATTTGTCTCCTTCCAAGCTCTCATCTCTTCAGCATTACCAGCAGTAGCCTCTTGTCTTTCTGCTCCACATACTACCTCCCAAAGGTCCTCTCCAAGAAGAAAGCTCTCCATACAAGACTTCCACCTATTAAAGTTCATCTCTGTAAGGAGTTCAATTCCAATACCACTTGCATCTTCCACTACCATGGTTCTACCACTGGTTGCCTCTTCACAAGAGCAAACAACCACTTCAGTTGATCACTGCTTATCCACTCCAATCCAGCTTTGATACCATGTTGAATTTTCCCGACCTTGGCATGAGCAGGGGTTATCTCAACTTAAGTCAGTCACAACCAGAAACACATGCAACAACAAGAGTCTTTATTAATTAACAACAATCTTATTTACAAAGCAAGACATATATGGCGAGACATGCTTCACCAAAACCAACATAGGGAAAGCAGAGACAATTATAAAGACAAGCCAATACAAGCCGCGCGGACTCCAACACTAAGCCGCTGGTCTACTGTTGTTGAGTTTGCACAATTCGCCATGTCGCCAAACCGCAACCCAAGCCGCGCGGACTGCCCGTTATTCCAATGCTAAGCTCTAGCCGCCGATCTGCAAGCCGCCTAACCGCGAGGTCGCCTAGCCGCCAGACCGCACAAGCTGCGATGCTGAACTGAATAATCCGCCTGAAGCAGGCGACTTCTTGAACCCCGAACCAAATTGCCAAAGATAAGACCGTCTGGTTGCTGTTCGCGTCCTGCTGTTTACCTCCTGTTGCTTAACCGCAGAGTCTGCACTGTCCATGACCGCAATCAGAGCCAAGTCCTGGCTTTCCAGCGCTATCCGCACAACCTGCACAGCACAACCCGGTCAACTCAATCAAACCGCGCGGACACCAAAAGTCCGTCCGCATTAACTTATCGCGGGCTCACTTATTGTTCATTCGCTCTCTTAGGTTCTCTATTCCTGATGTGACATGGGTCCTTTTTATAGGCACGATGAGGAGTGTGGTCACCGCCCTTGCCGATAGGATCACCGCCACATCCCGCAATAAGAACAAGTGTATCCGCAAGCCCGCGGATACACACCAGTCCGCCGCTGCCTGTGCAGGATAGCCAGTCCGCCATAGCTTTACCATGGTCGGACACATCGCCAGTCTGCCTTGTCACCAAAGGCCAAGCCAACGCCAATGCTTCTCCAAGGCCGGACAGCAACACCAGTACGTCTTGTCGCCAAAGGCCAAGCCAACGCCAATGCTTCACCAAGGCCGGACAGCAACGCCAGTCCGCCTTGCCGCCAAAGGCCAAGCCAAGACCACCACATCCGAACTCTGCAACAACTGTCCGCCAATCTGCGGACACAGCTCCAGTCTGCTTATCCCGATTCCATAGCCTCGCCACCAAGGTAACTGCCGGACTCAGTGGACACAGCTCCAGTCTGCTTATACTGCGGATACCTCCAGTCCGCAATTCCCGCTGACTGCTCCAGTCCGCATATCCCGCAGATTGCTCCAGTCCGCATATCCTAAGTCCACAGCCACGCCAGTAAGGCAGTTGTTGGACTCAGCAGACCCAGCTCCAGTCCGCACGCAGTTGCGGACGCAATCTCCAGTCCGCTTATCCCCAAACTCGCAACCAAGGCACACAACACTTCTGCCGAGCTGGGCGGACTGAGAAGCAGTCCGCGCTCCACTGCGTGATCTCCCCAGACTGAGCCAAAAATGGACTTGGTTCAGAACCAACCAAGTCTACACCACTGGCCAAAAGGGCCAGTATGCACTTACTGGCAGACACTGGACCCAGTCCGCCTGCCCCGGCGAACTCCAGCATCAGTCCGCACTGACTGACGATCTTTGCGGCTTCTGCTTGCCGCTTCACCGGAGCAAGACCAAGGCTTCTGCCAAGCGGGTCTGTCGAGCTCCAGTTCTTCAGTCCGCTTCATGCCGGACTCCGCGGATATAGTTGCTATCCGCCTGGTTACCCGCTGGGATCCAGCTGCTTGTAGAGCATAAGCCGGTCTGGCTAACTGCCGCTGCTGTCCGCGTAGTCCGCGCGAACAGACCGCCCAGGCCGCCACAGAACAAGTCGTCTGCACCAGCCCCGCCGACCTGGCTGTCCGCCAACCCTGTCCGCATAGTCCGCGCGGATAGGTTGCCCAAGTCCTCCATTCACCCACTTTCACTTCACAAATTTCAAAAAATCATCCCTCTTATTCGGAATGAAGTGAGCTACTTTAGTCAACCGGTCTACAATTACCCAAATCGAATCGTTACCACATTGCGATCTCGGTAAACCGTGCACGAAATCCATCGTAATATCATCAAACTTCCATTCTGGAATAGGTAACGACTTCAGGAAACCGTCAGGCTTCTGGCATTCAGCTTTCACTAAGGCACAAGTCTGACATTTAGCGACATAATGTGTGATGTCCTTCTTCAAACCCAGCCACCAAAATAACTTTTTCATGTCTTTGTACATCTTTGTGCTCCCTGGGTGAATTGAGTATTTCGTAAAGTGAGCCTCATACATCAATTCTTCTATTAACTTACCCATACTTGGGACACACAAACGACCATCTTTCCACAAGAGGTCGTCATCCCAGGAGAATTGGCCATTTGACTCATCCACTGCATAGCGTTGCAAACTTGCATCAAGTTCCGTTTCCCGCCAAACCCTGTCCGCAAGGTCATACTGTACCTCCATCCAGTTCAAGTATGCATTTGCTGTGGAATTCTTGTCAACACAAGAAATCTCTAATGCTTTCAACTCCTGGATCAGACGCTTATCATGCATCTGCAACCAATTCGCCCATGCTGGAGTCCTACGACTCAAAATATCTGCGATAACATTTCCCTTCCCATGAGTATAATGAATATCAAAGGTATAGTCCCCAAGAAACTCCATCCACCTTCGTTGTCGCATATTGAGATCCTTCTGATCCAAAAGATACTTTAGGCTCTAGTGGTCTGTGAATATATCCACCTTTACGCCATATAGATAGTGACGCCATAATTTAAGTGCAAAAATCACCGCCTCCAACTCCAAGTCGTGGACGAGATAGTTTCGCTCATGCACTTTCAACTGGCTTGAGCCATAAGTGATCACCATTCCAAACTGAAGAATAACGCAGCCTAAGCCGCTCCCTGAGGCATCACTATAGATCTCATAGCCGTCTGTACCACATGGCGACGTCAAAACGGGCATCGTGGACAAACGACTCTTTAGCTCTTCAAAAGCTCGTGCGCACTCCAGCGTCCAAACGAACTTCGGATCCTTCCTTGTTAATGTGGTAAGAGGCAAAGCAATCCGTGAAAAGTTTTCTACAAAACGTCTGTAGTAGCCCACCAGTCCAAGGAAACTCCTGACTTCGGCCACCGAAGACAATACCGGCCACTCTTGTACGGCTCTTATCTTTGACGGATCCACCACAATGCCCTCTCCACTCACCACATGGCCAAGAAAAGCCACTGACGATAGCCAGAACTCACACTTGGAGAACTTGGCATAGAGCTGATTTCTCCTCAAGGTGTGTAACACCATTCGTAAATGGTTCACATGATCTTCTTCTGATTGAGAGTACACCAAAATGTCATCGATGAAGACGATCACAAATAAATCCAAGTACTCTATAAAAGTACGGTGCATTAAGTCCATGAACACCCATGGCGCATTATATAGCCCAAACGGCAGTACAGTGAACTCGTAATGACCGTAGCGTGTTCCAAACGTTGTCTTGGGAATATCACCTTCCCGAATCCGCAACTGGTAGTAGCCAGATTTCAAATCAAGCTTTGAGTATACTATCAATCCAGCCAGTTTATCAAACAAGCCATCTATCCGTGGAATCAGATATTTGTTTTTCTCCGTCAACTTGTTCAATTCATGATAGTCGATACACAATCGCACGCTATCATCCTTCTTTTTCACAAAGAGAACAGGTGCGCTCCAAGGTGACATACTTGGGCATATATAACCCTGTTCCAACAACTCTTGTAGTTGAACTTTTAGTTCCGCCATTTCCTTTGGCGCAACTCGATATGACGAGCGGGCCACAGGTTTTGCACCTGACACCAACTCAATCGAGAAATCAATCTCCCGCTGTGGTGGTAACCCCAGAAGCTCCTTCGAAAACACATCAGCAAACTCCAAAACAATCGGAACATCATTCACACTGCCCTTTGGCTCAACATCCTCAATAAGCGTGAAGAAGCACTCTGCGCCTTTCTGAATTGCCTTAACCACTTGGAGAGCAGACATCAATGTCTTGCTCGATCCTCGCATACCAACGAATTTCGTCTCTCGTTCGGTATTCTTCCCCAGTGTGACTTCCTTTGAATTGCAATCTATATAGGCACGCTGCTCTGAGAGCCAGTCCATACCAAAGATCACATCAAATTCCGATATCGGCAGCACAGATGCTTCCAACCCGAAATCCTGACTTTTGATTTGTACCTCCACAAAGCAAGCCTTATCTGCATGCATCACACATCCGTTCGGTAATAATACCTTCACACTATCTGCCACCATACGAATCGGCACCCCGATCCGTAACACAAAGTCCACAGATAGAAACGAATGTGAAGCACCCGTATCAAACAGTGCTCTCGCCGGATAGTCTCGAATCAGGATAAAGCGTAATACAAACACATCTACCTTTCCCTTATCAACATATGACGCTCATGTCTTCTTTTCAACCTTTAGTAGACCAACCCGACAATCACGGGCTATATGTCCCACTCTACCACATGTATAACAGGTACGAGACTCTTGCCTTGAAGTTGCTCCAGATGCAACACTCGAGGGAGCCTGTATAGAAGACTTGGATCTCTTACCCCCATTTCCTTCGGTAGTTTGATTTCCCCGGGTGCGGCACTTTGAACTCGGAGTTTGTCACAACCAAGTCCTTTTTTCCTTGCACCCGCTTCATATCTTTGTCCAACGCACACGTCGTATCCACCAACGCTTGAAACCCCTGGTTCAACAAACTCGAGAGTAGGAATCTCAACTCATCCCGCAGTCCTTCATAGAACCGATTGGTTTTACGTTGTTCATCAGCAAAGATAGTCCCCACATAGCATCCCAATCGTGTAAACTCATGTAGGTAGGTGTCAACACTACTTTCACCCTGAGTTAGATGTTGGAACTCATTTTCCATGGCGATGCGCTGTGCTGCTAGCAAATGCTTTGCCAAGAACAATCTTGAAAACTCCTCTATCGAGACTTCTATTAATTGTCTGCCCGCTAAGTGGTGCAACTATATCTCGTCCCACCATAGTCGGGTCTCGCCTTCCAGCAAGAAGGTGGTTAAGGTGACTTTATATTCTTCATCTGTATTTATCGCCGTCAATATTCTCTTGACGCGGGACAACCAATCCTCCGCTTGCGTTGGGGATCCCACACCCGTAAACATAGGAGGATTTAAGCTCACAAACTGCTTCAACTGCCGTTCAGCTGCTCGAGGATCAACAACAGCCTCACTAGGTTCTGGCCTCACACCAACCTGTTCAGGCACCATTGCAGGTTGCGTCTGCCGAGTAGGTTGTGCATGAATCATTGCAAACAGCGCCTCAACAACTAATCGTACTGTTTCCGCAGAAGGAGCAGGTGTAGGCACCTCAACTGGTGCCTCACTCTCATCAAAACGCTGGGGCTCAGACTGCCCAGCACCACTTCGAGTCACCTATAGGTGGACAAGACACACTTTAGCGACTTTGCACAAGTAAAATCAAAAATATAAGAACGCGCAGGTTCCTCAAACAGGTGTATTTGCATTCCTTAGTGGACATTCTTGAGTTCATTTACGGTTAAAGTGGGTCGCACTGACACGTGCTCGCTACCCCATAAAAGAATTCGACCACGAATTCGAAAGAGGAAGACCGAGACAAGCTGATACCAAATTGTAACGCCTCCATCCATTACATGACATATAGTAGAAGGTCTGGTCGGGGCTGTAACGCCCCCGATTTTCCTGTGATTGTTTAATCTTTGTTTGGCGTTACGTTGACGCGTTTCCGGCCTTTGTCATTGTTAGAGCGTCGTCTTAGCTCTTGAGGAGTTCTTAGTGGCTTATTTTGTAGTCTGTTTGCAAGGTTCCCCAGCTAGTCGGAGTCTGTTTTTGGTGACTCGGCAGAGCCTCTCAGGGAATGCTTGTGTTTTGGCTTCGGGAGATGTTAGCCCGAGTTTTGATCGTCGGATGTTATTCTTGACTTCGCTGTGGTTTTAGTAGCATGTGTGTTTAGCTACGGTACGAGTTTCGTCGAATTCCGAGATCGTTTGTTTTTTACGTCGTTTCGACGTTTTTTATGTTAGCTGGTAGCGTGCTACCAGGCTTTTGTTGTTGCTATGTTGGGCTAAGTGGCAGAGCTTAGTTATAGCAGGTAGCCAGTTTTTTTTGTGTTTGGCTTAATTTAGGCAAAGATTATTAGCTGGTCATATATATATATATATATATATATAAATTTGTGCGTTTGAGCTTGGGTTTAAGCTTGAGTGTTGGAGCTTATTTCAGCTATTTTTTGTGTGTATAAGTATATATGCTATTTTTATATATTAGTGGCTGGATTTCTTTTGTTGCTAGTGGCCGAGTGAGTGGGGAGGGTAGATACGTAGGGTCGGCTGGGTTTTCTTCTCCTCATTTCTCTGTTCCCAAGCCATCTGCCAGCTTCCAGCGGAAGGCATCGAGCGACGGAGGTGTTGGAGCTCCGGCCGGCGATTGCTGGATGTTTAAGAGCTCGTTTTTCTCGGGTAAGGGCAGATTTGGACTGCTCTCACCCGGATCTTCCTCCCTAGGTTTGTATTTCTTGTTTTAGGGTTGTCTTGGTTAGCTAGGGTTTTTAGGGTTTGCTCTTCTTCCTCTAACAGCTTCAGGTTTGCCTCTTAGGTGGCCGACCTTGCCGTCGGTGCCGAATTTTGGAAGACAGATGCTGTTTCCTGGAGGTAGAGGCAAGTGGCACCCTTTGCCCTTGCCAACCTTGATTTTTTAATCCAATTAATCTTGTTGTAGTAGCTCATACTTTCTTTTTCCTAAAAGCTAGGGTTGCTGCAGTTTTCATCCCAGCTAGTTCTTGCTCAATTTTGTCCAGTTTCAATTTATTCTCTCTTTTCTTTTCACTGTTTTGTGTCCAGGTGGTGGCTGGAGGTAGGATTTTAGTTTGTTAGTTTTAGCCTAGCTTGGGGGATAGATGTAGCCGGGTAGAAGGGGTAGAAAGAGGAATTAGAATTTTATTTTCTCTACACCTTCTGGCTTTGTGTCGACACCTTCTGGCTAAGTGTCGACACCTTTTGGCTTTGTGTCGACACCTTCGGCCTTTGTGTCGACACCTTCTGGCTTTGTGTCGACACCTTCTGGCTTTGTGTCGACACCTTCTGGCTTTGTGTTGGCACCTTATGACTTTGTGTCGACACCTTCTGGCTTTGTGTCGACACCTTCTGGCTTTGTGTCGGCACCTTCTGGCTTAGTATCGACACCTTCTGGCTTTATGTCGACACCTTTTGGCTTAGTGTCGACACCTTCTGGCTTAGTGTCGACACCTTCTGGCTTTGGTGTCGAGAGGGACTCGACACCTTGTGTTGAGTGTCAAGAGGGACTTGACACCTTCTGGCTTAGTGTCGAGAGGGACTCGACGCCTTTCTCCTTAGGCTGGTGTTTTTCTCCTGAGCTGGTTAGGATGGGTTTATTTAGGGTTGTTGATGTTTCTCGGCTAGTTTTGAAGGCCGAGTCATGAATTATGGCAGGTGGTTTTGTTTGATGACTCTGTGAGGGGTGGAGTGGTGTAGAGCCTTGGTCACCACCATTTTGGCCCCGGGATGAGCTGTTTGTTTTGGTGTGTTGCCACCATTTTGGCCCCGGAATGGGCTGGTTGTTTTGGTGTGTTGTCACCATTTTGGCCCCGGTTTGGGCTGTTTGTATTGGTGTGTTGGACCTTAGGGCTGCCACCATTGAACCTGTGAGTATTTATGAGTCTTGTTGTTTATATGAGGACTGTTTTTGGTCAGCAACCCAGACCCATGGCTTTACCACTGCTAATGATTCAAAAGTTAGAACTGTTAGTTAATTTCTGTAAAGTTGTTATTTTGGCATACGCTTGCCTTGTTGCTGCTGCATGTTTTTAGCAGGGCATGTTGTTTATTTCTCGCACTTGGTGTGTTTTGATCTTGCCTTGGGTAGTTTTTTACCCTTACTGTATTATTCATTTTACCTTCGCTCTTTTGATAGAACTTATTGTGGGGTTGGTAAGCCTCTCTTTTATTACTTATGAATCTAATGCTCCACTTCTTTTCATTCTATTCTTGCATAGGTATTCTTTCTTTGAATGCCTCAGGTTCAGGGGCTGGCCGATTAAGCGGCTAGTGTTCTGGTGGAGCTTGCTTGTGGCATCCGGGGTAGCTGAGTTTGCTGTTCCTCGATTTGGTGAGGTAGTTTTCTTCTTTTTGTATAGACATACATACTCACTGGTGGGTTCGTGTCAGGTTGTTGACGCCCACTGGTGGCATGCTTGTGATGCTGGATATGAACTGAGAACTGCTATTTTTGCCTTTTTGGAGGTTGTTTACTTGCTTTTGGGAATGATTTATGCTAGGTTGCATGTTAGGTATTTTAAACCCTAAAAGCATCACTATATGTACCTCATGCACGTCATGTTTATAAAACTAAAGCACTACTTTCCCAAGTAACGTAAAGGCTATTTTTTATATACTATATTAAATTTAGAGTCGTGCGTACCCTGAGTCGTCCCTCGGGGACACTTATGCTCATTTAGAATATTAACTTAACCAAAGTATTTTCCGCTGCGTATAAATATATTTTTAATTGTGGACTAGATGATCCACTGTGCCGAAGGATACGACCATCAAATTTAACTGGTTTTCTTTCATATTAAATTATGATTTTCTTCAAAGATATAGAGTCTAGAGTTTTGCCTGAACGCGTGCAGTTATCCCCTACACGACGTGGCATCATGACATGTATTTTCTCTTGCTCCGATATGATTTAATTGTTGAGAAAATGTGGGTCGTGACAGTTGGTATCAGAGGGAGGTTGCTTGACAATTGGTCGGGCAACTTCCCCTTATTAGTGTTAGTTGTTTAGTGTCATATTATACACTCACCGATGTGTCATCAGTACGTCTTGGCTGAAGCATGAGCACTACACTCATAAGCATGACAAGAAGTTTACGGGGCATATTATGTAGTATGGGATGCATAATATGTGTTTGTATATGAATCCACCATAGGTGGCAACATGTGAGGGTTATGTAGTATGGGATGCATAACCTCACCACATAAATGCCCTTTAGCACGTTTTCTTTTTTTTCGTTGCATGCAATGTTATGTAGTATGGGATGCATAACATTGCATGTGTACGCCGCTCATAACATGCATTAAAGTCTTCTTAGAACGCATAGCACAACATGTATAACATAACATAGTATGTGCACAACGTGCCAAGCTAAAGATTTACATGATGACATATGTACACACATAGTTTTGAGTCAAAAGAAATATAAATTCATGCATTCATGGTCTAAGCACATGAGTTAGTGTGATGATGGTGAATCATCGTAGGTTAGGCATAACATCATTATTGAAATCCCAGAGCAAGTTAGCAGTTGAAGCTCATATTTAAGTATGTTTTGTCTGTACCGGGTAGTTTTGTGCTAGCAGCTAGGCTAGGTCTTGATTGGTGCCAATTCGATTATAGGATGTCGAAGCGTCCTTCGATGAGGCTAACTCCCCAGTCTGAGGGCGAGTCTTCGGGTGCGCAGAGCAATGCGATGATGGAGAGTCTGCGATAGAGCAATGAGGCCTTGTCAAGACAGATGGTGGATGTGCATTCCTAGATCCAGTCTATGTTGACAGTTGTGTCTGGGCTAGCTCCGAGAGTGCAGGACCCTATTGTGGGTCTAGCTGTCTCTGCCCCTCCTGATCCTCTGGTGCCTCCG
This sequence comes from Platanthera guangdongensis, assembly GCA_039583875.1. NCBI lineage: Eukaryota > Viridiplantae > Streptophyta > Magnoliopsida > Asparagales > Orchidaceae > Platanthera > Platanthera guangdongensis. The sequence goes on along the minus strand of CM077154.1, from coordinate 121,271,139 downwards.
GTAGTGGTTCCACCAGAGATGACGTTTATCTCTCAGTTTCAGTGACTCAGGCCTCCTACTTATGATGTAAAGGCAGACTTTATCGTCTTGGATGATTGGCTTATATCGATCGAAGAGATGTTTTCCTACTCTGGAGTTACTCATGATCAGAGAGTGATGATCGCCGCCTACCAGCTCAATGGGTTAGCAAAAAGTTGGTGGCTGAGAGAGAAGGAGAGCTTGAAAGAAGAATGCTTTTGGGAGTCTTTTAAGGAGATGCTACTGGGAAAGTTTCTACCCTCGGTCGAGCGGGACCGCCTGATGAATGATTTCTTACATTTGAAGCAGAGACAGCTCACAGTTAGTGAGTATGAGATCGAGTTCAGCAAGCTGAGTCGGTTTGCCCCCGACTTGGTAAGCTCCGAGGCGGATCGAGTTAAAAGATTTCTGGGTGGTCTAAGAAGTGATATCCAGCAGCTAGCTGGTGCTTATGGAGCAGTGAGTTATACCAGTGTGGTAGAAGCTGCCTTGAAAGTCGAGGCAATCGACAATGCTAAGAACAGAGGCCAGCAAATGAGAAAGGATAAGAGGAAATTGGTCGAAGGATAGAGCCCTCAGGTGCCCGATGCTGCTTCAAGGAAGAAGAGCAAAGAGGTTTGTAGCTTCTATGGCCGGTCAGGCCACCCCTTTGAGAGATGTTTCAAGAGGATAGGAGCTCAGAAGAAGGAGCAGGTTCTTGCGATTCAGGGTGCTCCTAAGAGGGACTTGGAATGTACCTTGTGCAAGAAGAAGGGGCATGATGTTGCCTGTTGCTAGTTAAAGGATAAGGTTTATTATCAGTGTGGACAAAAGGGGCATGTTAAGGCTCAGTGCCCGCAGTTCCAGTCTGTGCTTCAACTAATCCCACTTCAGGCATTGCCATTGCCTCAGCGATTGGATAAAGGTAAAGGAAAGCTGAAGGTGATTTCCTCAGAGGAAGCTCAGACTTCGACTCAGGTTGTTTCAGGTTAGACTTTCTCCCTAGTTCTAATGTTTTAGTTCGTAATTATAGCTTTACCAACTGTTTCCTTGGATGTGTGCGCTACTTTATAGGAAGATTTAAGGTAAAGAACCGCTGAGCACGTGTTCTCTTTGACTCTGGTGCTACCCACTCATTTGTGGCTAGAGCTTTCGTGGATCGGTACCGTTTGGATCTAGATCAAGTTGGGGATGCCTTTTGCGTCAAGTTCCCTTCTGGTGATTCTGTGGTTTCAGATCAAGGCATTCAGGATTGTCCGATTGTTTTAGGGGATTTTTTAGCTAAGGTTGATTTGAAGGTGATCGACTTGGAAGATTTTGATGTTATTTTAGGCATGGATTGGTTGTCCAGGTATGATGTTGTTATCCAGTACAAGGGTAAGCGCTTAGACTTCGTAAAGGACAACGGTCAGCCTGAGAGTATTTATGGTGATTCGCGCCAGGATTCTCCAGTTATTTCTGCGGTATGTGCTCGGGCGCTGCTAGTTTCTGGTTGTTATGCTTGTTTGGTCTCAGTTTTGGGGACCGTTGGTAGTTTGTCGTGTTTAGAAGAGATTCCTGTGGTGCGCGAGTTTTCTGATGTTTTTCCTGAGGATCTTCCTGATCTTCCACCTGACAGTGATGTTGCGTTTGTGATAGATTTGGAGCCGGGTACGCGTCCTATTGCGAAGGCGCCGTACCGGATGGCCCCGCGAGAGCTGGAGGAGTTGCGTATCCAGCTGGATGAGTTGTTAGAGAAGGGTTTTATAAGGCCGAGTTCGTCGCCTTGGGGTGCTCCTATTCTGTTCGTAAAGAAGGAAGATGGATCGATGAGGCTTTGCATCGATTATAGAGAGCTAAATAAAGTCACTATTAAGAACAGGTATCCTCTGCCGAGGATCGACGATTTATTTGATCAGTTGCGCGGTAGCGCGGTAGTTTCTAAGATTGATCTTCGTTCTGGTTACCATCAGCTCAGGATCCGTGAGTCAGATATTCCACGTACTGCTTTTTGATCGAGGCATGGACATTTTGAATTTCTGGTTATGTCGTTTGGTTTAATTAATGCGCCCTCAGCCTTTATGGATATGATGAATCAGGTGTTCAAGGACTTCCTGGATAAATTCGTGGTCGTGTTTATCGACGATGTTCTGATCTATTCCCACAATGCTGAGGAGCATGACAGCATTTGCGTTTGGTTTTATCTGCTTTGAGGGACCACAAGCTGTTCGCCAAATTGAGCAAGTGCGAGTTTTGGTTGCCACAGGTTTCATTTCTGGGCCATGTGGTTAATAAGAGTGGGATTTCCGTTGACCCAGAAAAGATAGCTGATGTGATGGATTGGACTAGGCCGTGCACACCCAAAGAGATTAGGAGCTTCCTAGGGTTGGTCGGCTACTACATGAGGTTTGTGTAGGGTTTTTCTACCCTAGCTGCACCTTTGACGAGGTTGACTCAGAAGAATGTGGCTTTTGTTTGGAACGAGAAGTGTGAGGAAGCCTTCCTAGAGCTCAAGAACAGATTGTGCACTGCTCTCATTTTGACCCTGCCTACGGAGGGCATGGATTTTGATGTTTTTGTGGATGTATCGCATGTTGGGCTTGGTTGCGTATTGATGCAAGGCGGTAAAGTGATTGCATATGGGTCCAGGCAACTGAAGACTCATGAGAAGAACTACCCTACGCATGATTTAGAGTTTGCAGCTGTGATTTTTGCGTTGAAGTTGTGGAGACATCTGCTTTATGGCGCGTAGTGCAAGATTTTTACCGATCATAAGAGCTTAAAGTACGTCTTCATCCAGAAGGAATTGAATCTGCGCCAGCGGCGATGGTTGGAGTATGTTGCCGATTACGATGTTGAGATCCAGTACCATCCTGGAAAGGCTAATGTGGTGGTCGATGCCCTGCGTCGGAAGACGGGGAAGATTTTTAATCTCTCCGCCGAGCTATTAGTGAAAGAATTTCTCTTGATGGATATTTCTGTGGGGTGATACGACTTGCAGAGTAGTTTGGTAGTAGTAGAGCCTTCTTGGATTGCGCTTACGAGGTTGCATCAGAAAGATGATCCAGATCTGCTGCATTTATATCTTAGAGCTGAGAAAGGGGAGTTACCAGATTTCTCGATTGATGACGCGGGTACTTTGAAATATCGCGACAGATTTTGTATCCCCGCCGTTATGGATATCTGAGTTATGTTATGCAGAGAAGCGCATGGTTCGAGTGTTGCCTACCATCCAGGATCTACCAAGATGTATCATGACTTAAAGCAAATTGCCTGGTGGAATGGGATGAAGAGAGACGTAGCCAGTTTTGTCTCTGAGTGATATACTTGCAAGCGTGTTAAGGCTGATCATGGAAGGTCTGGTGGCAAGTTGACTCCGTTGGAGATTCCGACTTGGAAGTGGGAAAGCATTTCGATAGATTTCATCACATGTTTACCGAGATCTCCTAGGGGATATGATTCAGTTTGGGTGATCGTGGACAGATTAACGAAGTGTGCTCACTTCATTTCTTATAAGATCGACTATCCGATGAAGAAAATAGCTGAGCTGTATTTGAATGAAGTTATCTGATTTCATGGTGTTCCAGTCAGCATTATTTCAGACCGAGATTCCCGGTTTACATCTCGCTTCTGGAAGAGTTTGCAAGAAGGTTTGGGTACGGATTTGAGATATTCTACCGCTTACCACCCGCAGACCAATGGTCAGACAGAGCGAGTTAATCAGATAGTGGAGGATATGATCAGATGCTACATTTTAGACCACGGAGGAGCGTGGGATGAGTGTTTGTGGTTTATGGAGTTTACTTATAATAACAGTTATCAGGAAAGCTTGCAAATGGCTCCTTTCGAAGCTCTGTATGGGAGACGCTGCAGAACTCCCCTATTTTGGACTGAGGTTGGCAAGAGATCTTTGTTGGGTCTGGATGCTCTTGAAGAAATGGAAGTTACTGCAAAGCTTATTCGGGAGAAGCTTTGGATAGCTCAAGAGCGATATGAGAAGAATGCCAACCGGCGTAGATCTGATTTGGAGTTTGCTGTGGGGGACTTGGTTTTTCTTAAAGTCTCCCCGATGGTTGGAATCAAGAGATTTGGTAAGAATCGGAAGTTGGATCCAAGATTTGTGGGACCGTTTAAGATTGTTGAGCGGATTGGTGTGGCAGCATATAGGCTGGATTTGCCTTCAAATTTTCCTGGTGTGCACGATGTTTTTCACGTTAGCCAGCCGCGGAAGTGTGTGCTGAGCGACATGCAAGTTTTGGATTCTGTGCCTCAGTTAGATCCAAATCTTTCTTATGTGGAGATGCTTGTCCGCATTTTGGATACGCAAGATCGTGTGTTGCGGAAGAAGACCATTCCAATGGTTAAAGTTTTATGGAGAAACCAGGACGTGGAAAGCGCGACTTGGGAATTGGAGTCGGCTATGAGGGAGGCTCACCATCATCTTTTTCCCTGGCTTGTGCCTGGTATGTTTTGCATTTTCTAATATAGCTCTTGCTCGGCTATTTCTTTTTCCTTCTTGGTAGAAGTGTTGTGTGTAAAGTTTTGGGGAGAAACTTTCTTGTAGGGGGAGTGGTTGTAACGCCCCCGGTTTTCCTGTGATTGTTTAATCTTTGTTTGGCGTTACGTTGACGCGTTTCCGGCCTTTGCCGTTGTTAGAGGATCGTCTTAGCTCTTGAGGAGTTCTTAGTGTCTTGTTTTGTAGCATGTTTGCAAGGTTCCCCAGCTAGCCGGAGTCTGTTTTTGGTGACTCGGCAGAGCCTCTCAGGGAATGCTTGTATTTTGGCTTCGAGAGATGTTAGCTCGAGTTTTGATCGTCGGATGTTATTCTCGACTTCGCCTTTTTTTTCGTAGCATGGGTGTTTAGCTACGGTGCGAGTTTCGTCGAATTCCGAGATCATTTTTTTTTTGCGTCGTTACGACATTTTTTATGTTAGCTGGTAGCGTGTTACCAGGCTTTTGTTGTTGCTATGTTGGGCTAAGTGGCAGAGCTTAGTTATAGCAGGTAGCCGGTTTTTTTTGTCTTTGGCTTAATTTAGGCAAAGATTGTTAGTTGGTCATATATATATGTATATATAAATTTGTGTGTTTGAGCTTGGGTTTAAGCTTGAGTGCTAGAGCTTATTTCAGCAGTTTTTTTTGTGTGTATAAGTATATATGCTATTTATATATATATATTAGTGGCTGGATTTCTTTTGCTGCTAGTGGGCGAGTGAGTGGGGAGGGTATATAAGTAGGGCCGGCTGGGTTTTCTTCTCCTCATTTCTCTTTTCCCAAGCCATCTGCCAGCTTCCAGCGGAAGGCATCGGGCGACGGAGGTGCTGGAGCTCCGGTCGGCGATTGCTGGTGGTTTAAGAGCTCATTTTTCTCGAGTAAGGGCAGATTTGGACTGCTCTCACCCGGATATTCCTCCCTAGGTTTGTATTTCTTGTTTTAGGGTTGTCTTGGTTAGCTAGGGTTTTTAGGGTTTGTTCTTCTTCCTCTAACAACTTCAGGTTTGCCTCTTAGGTGGCCGACCTTGCCGCCGGTGCCAAATTTTGGAAGACAGCTGCTGTTTCCTGGAGGTAGGGGCAAGTGGCGCCCTTTGCCCTTTCCAACCTTGATTTTTTACTCCAATTAATCTTGTTGTAGTAGCTCATTCTTTCTTTTTCCTAGAAGCTAGGGTTGCTGCAGTTTTCATCCCAGCTAGATCTTGCTCAATTTTATCCAGTTTTAATTTATTCTCTCTCTTCTTTTCACTGTTTTGTGTCCAGGTGGTGGCTAGAGGTAGGATTTTAGTTTGCTAGTTTTAGCCTAGCTTGGGGGATAGTTGTAGCCGGGTAGAAGGGGTAGAAAGAGGAATTAGAATTTTATTTTCTCTACACCTTCTGGCTTTGTGTCGACACCTTCTGGCTTAGTGTCGACACCTTCTGGCTTTGTGTCGACACCTTTTGGCTCTGTGTTGACACCTTCTGGCTTTGTGTCAACACCTTCTGGCTTTGTGTCGAAACCTCCTAGCTTTGTGTCGACACCTTTTGGCTTAGTGTAGACACCTTCTGGCTTTGTGTCGACACCTTCTGGCTTTGTGTCGACACCTTCTGGCTTTGTGGCGACACCTTCTGGCTTTGTGTCGACACCTTCTGGATTTGTGTCGACACCTTCTGGCTTAGTGTCGACACCTTCTGGCTTAGTGTCGACACCTTCTGGCTTTAGTGTCGAGAGGGACTCGACACCTTGTGCTGAGTGTCGAGAGGGACTCGACACCTTCTAGCTTAGTGTCGAGAGGGACTCGATGCCTTTCTCCTTAGGCTGGTGTTTTTCTCCTGAGTTGGTTAGGATGGGTTTATTTAGGGTTGTTGATGTTTCTCGGCTAGTTTTGAAGGCCGAGTCGTGAATTATGGCAGGTGATTTTGTTTGATGGCTCTGTGAGGGATGGAGTGGTGTAGAGCCTTGGTCACCACCATTTTGGCCCCGGGATGGGCTGGTTGTTTTGGTGTGTTGTCATCATTTTGGCCCCAGTTTGGGCTGGTTGTGTTGGTGTGTTGGGCCTTAGGGCTGCCACCGTTGAACCCTTGAGTATTTATGGGTCTTGTTGTTTGGATGAGGACTGTTTTTGGTCACCAACCAAGACCCATGGCTTTACCACTGCTAATGATTCACAAGTTAGAACTGTTAGTTTCTTTCTGTAAAGTTGTTACTTTGACATATGCTTGCCTTGTTGCTGCTGCAGGTTTTTAGCAGAGCATGTTGTTTATTTCTCACACTTGGTGCGTTTTGATCTTGTCGTGGGCAGTGTTTTACCCTTGCTGTATTGTTCATTTTACCTTCGCTCTTTTGATAGCACTTGTTGTTGGGTTGGTAAGCCTATCTTTTGTTACTTATGAATTTAATGCTCCACTTCTTTTCATTCTATTCTTGCTGAGGTATTCTTTCTTTGAATGCCTCAGGTTTAGGTTGTGGCCGATTGAGCGGCTAGTGTTCTGGTGGAGCTTGCTTGTGGCCTCCGGGGTAGCTGAGTTTGCTGTTCTTCGATTTGGTGAGGTAGTTTTCTTCTTTCTGTATAGACATACATACTCACCAGTGGGTTTGTATCAGGTTGTTGACGCCCACTGGTGACTTGCTTGTGATGCTGGATATGAATTGAGAACTACTATTTTTGCCTTTTTGGAGGTTGTTTACTTGTTTCTGGGAATGATTTATGCTAGGTTGCATGTTAGGTATTTTAAAGCCTAAAAGCATCACTATATGTATCTCATGCACGTCATGTTTATAAAACTAAAGCACTACTTTCCCAAGTAACGTAAAGGCTATTTTTTATATATACTATATTAAATTTAGAGTCGTGCGTACCCTGAGTCGTCCCTCAGGGACACTTATGCTCATTTAGAATATCAACTTAACCAAAGTATTTTCCGTTGCGTATAAATATATTTTTAATTGTGGACTAGCTGATCCACTGTGCTGAGGGATACGACCATCAAATTTAACTGGTTTTCTTTCATATTAAATTATGATTTTCTTCAAAGATATAGAGTCTGGAGTTTTGTCTGAACGTGTGCAGTTATCCCCTGCACGACGTGGCATCATGGCACGTATTTTCTCTTGCTCCGATACGAATTAATTGTTGAGAAAATGCGGGTCGTGACAGGGGCCCTCACCATATATCACAAACAAGTGGCGGAGTTTACAGGTTAATATCAAAAACTATTCACATCCTAATCCAGTGCATGCTAACAGAAGCTTTTAAGTGATTTGAACTCAACTCATTTGAATGTCCACAATATATATACCAGCATTTATATATATCACCACAAAGGAATTTCCTCCGAATACACAACAAGTCTGGCCTTAAGGCCTTATAGTTAAGTTTTACAGGTGTGGATTACAAATATTGGCATACAGTCCGGCCATACATAAAAATAGTAAAATTCTTCATTCGGCCGTCAAGGGCCAGCAGCAGCAGCAACAACAGCTTCAGCGCAGTATTTTCCACTCGGCTCTCCAGCACCTGCACGGGGACAATCCACCGCAATGGTGGTAAACAAGACAACGGTCAGCATTCAGCTGACCAATTTATAACGACTCTACCTCTTACCCGAGGCAGCGGTATTCTTTCCCTGCAGGCATAGCATTTCACAAGCAGATATATCACAAGATGTGCACTCACACACCACCAATATATCACAAATGTCGACCACACGGACCGATGTTCTGTGCACTCAGGGCACATTCTCGGTGTACCAAAAAACCAGGGTCCCACGACCATTCCCAATGGCAAACTTGAGCATTTCACTCCACGGCCTACAGCCGAAGTCCTTAATCTTAATGGCGCGATTGCCTAAGACTCTCATTATATGAACCTGACGAACGTCAATATCCCAGGCACTCATGTCAAACAACCATAATGCAGATACAGTTCAGCCCATGACCGTTGCTCAAATCGTCAGTTCGATGACTAAACTGATGTGGGTCAGCATCCCCTTGTCTGTTCGACACGAAGCCTTTTAAGAGCTCACATAGCTCACAATAGCCACACTGTCCCCTAAGGACTGTCTTCACAATCACAGATTAGCTAGGAGCCATCGCCAGCGACAGTCACTATCGCCCGGCATTTGCGACAGAACTCTCTTTACGTCCCCAGCCCTAACCTTATCTGGACTAACTATCCAGAAGTCCCTGCAGTGCCAAAACACTGGTCTTTCATAGCATACAACACATGCACTTTGCGGGTATTTTCCTGGAATTCCACTCCAGTACTTCCTGCGACTACCCTTCACCGGCACAACCCACCGACTCCACAAAATACTCGTTTATACACTGAGTCTTCTCTGGTGCGCAAAATAAAATATCACCAATCCAGACCAACCAGTCCAGATTGGCTTCACACAGTATGTCTATTCTGTACTACACATTTTCGGATCTATATGCAAGACTCACTGGGGATTTCATGAATCAACCCAAAGGAACTCTCTCGACTTTCCACCTTTTGGTGGGGGATTCCATGCATATGTCAAATGAAGGACTTCACTTGTCCAAGAAGAAAGATCGTTACCCTTGAAGATCTATTTGGAGCCATGGCAAAGCGTTTCTACTCGGACGGAAATGATTGTTATACTTTCCTCTTCACAAATCTCGCTTTGGCTTTAGATTCCAACCCCAAATCCTCCTTCAGCAGCACAACCAGAGCACTCAAACCCTAATAGCCGAGAGGGTCTGCTCCAAAACTTGGGAATAAAGAGAATATACAAAGGGAATAATGATTTCCAATTTCCATTCTCTACAGATAAGACATCGGTTATCCTCCAGCCACACGATTTCTTTCCCTCAAAACACATCAATGGCTCGGGATTGAAGCTGAAAAGTCAACCACCGCTCAGTGGCCGCACACCAGCCACCGGACACGTGACATCGCTCGGCTATATCCATATTTTTGACAATTCGTCGAATGGGACAAATTTTGTCGAGCAAAATTCGTCGAACGGGACAATTTCGTCGAGCTCCGCTCGACGATTTCTGTCCCAGCCAGGCCAACTCTTTGCCTGTTTCATTTTGGGGTGTTACAACCCTCCCCTCATAACAAAAATTTCGTCCCAAAATTTGGATACAACATCATAACACAGTAACCAATAAGTTATAACATAACTTTTCTTCAACAAAAATTTGTTACAACATTTTATGTTTTGTACAAAATAAAACAAAACCTGTTATACCAGTTTAGACAAACAAATCGGGAAATTCAGCCCGCATGGACTGCTCCCGCTCTCATGTTAGCTCCTCATGGCCACAATTGTCCCACCGGACCTTGACCATCCCGATTGTATTGTTCTGCAGTGGTTTAACCGCTTTATCTTCGATCCGAATGGGCCTAACCTTCGTTGTTAGCCCCGATTCGACCGGTACACAATCATTCACACGGTACGCGATCATTCACACTTGAGCTGCATCCTTCACGTCTTTTTGAAGCACTGAGATGTGGAACACATCATGCAATCCACTAAATTCAGCCGAAAGAGCTAGCCGATATGCAGCTTCGCCAACTCGTTCCACCACTTCAAACAGACCAAGATATATTGGACTCAGCTTTTTCAAGCTTTGAATCCTGGATACGCCTTTAATGGTTTGATCTTTAAATAGACCCACTCGGCAACCGCAAATTCCACATTTCGGTGCTTGGCATTATAGTATTTGGCTTGTCTATCTTGGGCTATCAATAGCCGCTCCCGAATAGAGCGTATTGTCGAATTAGCTTCTTCGACTTCTTTATGCTTATATAACTTAGATTCGCTTGTTTCCACCCATGCTAACGGTGTACGACACTTCCTACCATACAAAACTTCAGACGGTGTCATATTTAGACTAGCTTGATAGCTATTATTGTAGGCGAACTCTACCATATAAAGATAATCTTCCCATCTCTTTCCAAAATCCAAGACACATATTCGGAGCATGTCCTCCATCGTTCTGTAGGTTCTTTCAGTTTGGCCATCCATTTGTGGATGAAAGGTCTTACTTGTACAACCCCGTATCCGGCGAGTGGGGTCTCCAGGAACCAGAAAGGCCGGTTCAGACTGCCCAAGCCCCAGGCAAGCTCGACAGGGAGATCTGAAGGCCGAGCTCGGCATTCGTCGGGCCAAGCTCGGCATTCGTCGGGTCGAGCTCTGCATTCGTCGGCTGAGCTCGGGTTTCGTCGACCTCGGCTCGGATTTCGTCGAGCTTAGCCCGGGTTTTGTCGAGCCGAGCTCGACTAATAGAGGCCGATCGAAGGACGAGCATAGTGGCCCAGCTCGCACTCGCCCTGAGGAGCTCGGCAAGCGGCAGGCGAGCAGGATCTTCAGGGGTAGCCGAGCTCCTCAGCTTGCCCAGGCCTGTGACATGTTTTTTTACCAAGTTGCCCCCATTAGTCTGCCCCTAGCCGCTCAGAACAGCGGAGTTATGCTGTTGGCAGACCCAGTTGGGCTGCACATAGCTATTTGGAACAGCGGAGGTTGTCTATTTGCAGGCCATTTTCAGAAATATATAAATAGGACCCAAGAGGTACCTCAGAAAGCATGCTTCTTGTGCCCACTTGTTCCCTGATCTTCTAAGCGCTTTCTGAGGTTACCTTAGCTCGGCCTTTGGCTAAGGAGGGGAAGTGCTCTAAGATCTTCCGGGTATGTGGTGGGTCCTCCACGCCGAGCCCTTAGGTCAGTTCTTCTTTGCTTCCTTTGTTATTTTGCTTGTAGGAGAGAAGTAGGTGCGCGATCACCCCTTCCCCACGGGTGAACTCCACAAGAGACCGAGTTCTCGGTTTCAACATTTTGGTGCAGTGAGCGTGGTCAGTACAAAAAATCTTCAGCGAGCTCGATGACAGGAGGACAAGGATCTGACAGGTCGGACTCGCCCCCCCCCCCACCTCTGGCCACGGTGGGGATGTTCGAGGACTTCAGGAACGAGGTGCTCGGCCTCGTCAAGTTTGCACTCGGTGTGTGGGCCGCGTGCTCGACCTAAGCTGCCCAGATCACTATTGCCCCATCTCTGGGCGAGGACGCCCCCGGCAGGCAAGCTGGGAAGGAGGTCGCCGAGGAAGGAAGGGGATGCGAGCTCCCCGGGCGCGTGCTCTTCCCCAGCTCAGTAAGCGGAGGCCGGATCGACAAGTTGGGGCCGCGAGATGTGCCAGCTCGCCCAGTAGGGGGAGGCAGCCCCTTTAGCGAATTGGTTTCTTCTGCCCCGGTTCCAGAGGGGTTCATGTAACTCGAAATGTCCTACTACACTTGGAAGGGGGACCCGGTCCAACACGTCCAATGGTTCGAGAATGTGGTTTCGATCCGGCAGATGTCAGATGGGTTTAAGTGCCGGCTCTTTGCCATCACCCTCAAGGAGAAGGCGAGGGAGTGGTTCCACTAGTTGCCGGCCAGCTCCATCTACTGCTTCGAGACCTGCGTCGGGGGTTCATGTTGAGGTTCACCACCTTGAAGAGGAGGAAGAAGGGGACGGAGTCCCTATTCCACATCAAGCAGGGAGTGAATGAGACCCTGGGGAGCTATGTTGACCAGTTCCAGGAGGAGGTCACCCAGGTCCAGGAGATAGCGGGCCATAGTCTGATGATGGCTTTCACCATGGGGCTGCAGCAGGGTTTCTTCAGGATGGAGTTGAAGAGAGTGTCGCCTCTCTCCTACGAGAAGCTGATGGAGAGAGTGGTGAGAGAGGTCGACGGGGAGGCGTCGAATCTGGAGTTTGCCTGGAAGCTGGTCAGGTGGGCCACGAAGGAAGAGAAGGAGCCGAGAGGCGGAAGGGGGCAGGAGGAGAGGAGAGCCGAGCCCCGGCAGAGGGAGCAGAGGTAGCTCCAGAGGTAGCAGCAGCCCAGGTGGGGGCGTCAGGAGCTGGACCGTCAGTTGGGATGGAGGCCCGAGTGGCAAGACCGGGCCACGGAGAGGGTACCAGGGAAGGGACCACCACCAGGGGGCCAGGATCAGTTCCACCCCCCAGGTTGGAGGCAGGCGCAGAGACCTCCACTCCCCAATCAAGACCAGGCTATGATCATATCCATGGGTGAGAGGAGGAGAGCAGCGCAGAGGAGGAGGAGAGAAGTAAGGGTGGAGTTTCCCTACTGCGATTTCCATCAAGAGGAAGGGCACGCTACAGCCACATGCCCGGAGTTCCTCGAGATGAGGGGAAATAGGGAGCAGCAACAGCAACAGGGGCGCCAGGAGGTGAGGATCGAGGAGGTCCTACCTCGGGTGGAGGAGGATCGATGCGAAGACCGGGTGGACGTCGGGACCCGAGGAGGGATTGGAGGGATCCATGGGGGGGTGGGGGTAGAGTCCTCTTGGAAGGCGAGCCTCCGCACCATGTATCGTCGGAGTGTTGGCTCAACTTCCCAGACCCCACCCTCGGAGGAGAAGATTACCTTCTCAAGAAGTGACATGTTGGATCATGAGGATCCCTTTTGCGATATGCTGGTCATCCAGACAGCCATCGAAAATTTCACCGTCTCCCGGATCCTCATCGACAACGGAAGCTCCGTCAACATCGTCTTTAAGAAGTCATTCGACGCAATGAAGGTGGAGGGAAGAGGGTGTTGGCCTCGGATGGGCCCTTGTTTGGATTTTCAGGGGAGAGGAAGGAGGTAGAAGGAGGAGTGGGGCTCCATGTCACCCTAGGGGGGCAGTCCTGGAACTGCATGTTTGTCATCATGGATTCCCCCAACAGCTATAGAGCCATCTTCGGGAGGCCCCTCATCAGCATCTTCCACTGTGTCACCTCGTCATTCCATCATTGCTTGAAGTTCAATGCCGAGGGGATCCAGGTCCGGGTCCGATGTGACCCCAAAGTAGCAAGGGAGTGCTACGTCACCACCGTGAACTCGATCTCTTGGCAGGAGGGGGCCGAGGAGATGGAGCGGAGGATGGAGGAGGCAGAGCAGGAAGCTGGCAGGGGGATATGGAGGAGGAGAGCGGCACCGAGGAAGAGGTGGCATTAGGAGACCAGGAAGAGTTGGCCGAGGCAATGGCCATGGAGGAAGAGGTAGAGGCAGAGGTCTTCGTCCCAGAGGAGAGGGACATCGAGGAATGTAGGGAGCAGTCCAGGCTGGAGGCTGTGGAAGAAGTGGTGGAGCTGGAGGTTCTCACCCTTGGAGGAAGGGTGGAGAAGGTTCGCGTCAGCGGGGGGCTCACCCCGGAGGCTCAAAGCCGGATGCTAGCATGCATCCAGAAGAACGTGGACATCTTCGTATGGAGAGCCGTAGAGATGTCAGGGGTTGATGCAGATGTGGCTTGCCACCATCTCAACTTGGACCCTGGAGCACGCCCCGTCCAGTAGAAGAAGAGGTCCATCGCGGACAAGCTGGTCGAGCCCATCAAGGAGGAGGTGGCAAAACTTCTCAAGGACGGCTTCATATTCGAAATCCAATACCCCGGCTAGGTATCCAATGTAGTCATGGTAAAAAAAAGAGACGGTCGGTGGCGCATGTGTATCGACTTTTCTTTGCTTAATAAATCGTGCCCTAAAGACTGTTATCCCTTGCCTCGGATTGACGCGCTGGTTGATTCAGCCGTCGGTTTTTCTGTAATGAGCTTTTTAGATGCGTTTTTAGGTTACCATCAAATCAGGATGCACCCCCCGGACATCAAGGACGTCTCATTCATCATGGTGGATGGGTGCTACTGCTACAAAATGATGCCCTTTGGGCTGAAGTATGCAGGGGCGACCTACCAAAAGATGATGGACCGGGTCTTCCAGGAACAGAAGGGGAGGAACCTGTAGGTATATGTGGATAACCTCATGATCAAGAGTCAGGACGTGGACTCTCACCTCCAGGACCTAGAAGAGACCTTCGCCACCCTACGCATGTAGAAGATGCGATTGAACCCCTTGAAGTGCGTCTTCGGGGCCAGCAGGGGAAAGTTCTTGGGGAAACTCCTCACCCTCGCGGGCGTCGAACCAAATCCTGATAAGGTCAAGGCTATCATGGAGCTGGGGTCGCCACGGAATTCTAAGGAGGTGCAATGATTGACAGGGAAGCTGGCAAGTTTAAGCAGGTTCCTCTCCCGGGATGGGGAGAAGTGCTCCCCCTTCTTCAAAACACTAAGGGGGGGGGGCAAAAATTTGAATGGACCAAGGAGTACGAGGAGGCATTCCAAGCTCTTAAGGTGCAGTTGACGTAGGCTCCATTGCTCCAAGGGCCGAAGGAGGGGGAGGACCTACTCTTATATCTCGGGATCGGAGCGACGGCCTTGAGCTCTGTCTTGGTGCGTGAAGAGGGGAAGAAGCAGCTCCCCATATACTATATGAGTCGGGTCCTGAGGAAGGCCGAGCTCCGATATCCAATCTTGGAGAAGCTGGCATTCACCCTGATCATCTCGGCCCGAAGGGTGTGGCCCTACTTCCAGGCACACTCCATCCGAGTGGTGACTGACCATCCCCTCCGCAATATCTTCTAGGGGTGGAGCATTCGGGCAGGTTGGCCAAGTGGTCGGTAGAGTTGAGCGATTTTGACATCTTCTTTGTCCCCCGCCTCTCAATCAACGCCCAAGCGATGGCCAAATTTTTGGCCGACTACGTAATCGAGGTGGCGGAGGAAGAGCTCACTCGTCCGACTCCATGGAAGGTGAAGGTAGATGACGCCTTGGGGAGGCATTCCCTGGGGGTGGGGTGATCTTGGAGAGCCCCCAGGGAACTAGAATCGAGCAAATGGTGGTGGTGCACTTCCCCATCACTAACAATCAAGCCGAATATGAGGCCGTGATAGCAGAGCTGCGCCTGGCCACGGAGCTGGGAGTGTTGGAAGTGGAGGTCCTCACTGACTCAATGGTGATAGCTTCCCAGATCAACGGGGAGTTCGAGGAAAGAGAGCCTACCCTACGGTTATACATAGCCAAAGTAAAGGGGGTTGTCGGCACGTTCCAAACTTTTTCCATCTGACACGTACCCCGGGAGGATAATGAGCAGGTCGATCAGCTAGTGAAGCATGGTCCCCGGGTGGGGGGTACCATCACCGATCTATTCTGCCCTTCCATCGAAGAAGGAGAGCTGATGGAGATAGAATGACACCCCTCGTGGATGGACCCGATCATGACTTTCCTCTCCTCAGGAGAGTATCCGGGGGGTGGATAAGAAGAGGCTCAGACACAAATCGGCGTACTATCTCCTCCGGGACGGGCAGCTGTATATGAAGACTCTCTCGGGGATGCTGGCCCGTTGCGTGGCCGAGGGGGAAGTACAAAGAATCTTGGAAGAAGTGTGACTTCCTCGCATACCAACGAATTTCGTCTCTCGTTCGGTATTCTGCCCCAGTGTGACTTCCTTTGAATTGCAATCTATATAGGCACGCTGCTCCGAGAGCCAGTCCATACCAAAGATCACATCAAATTCTGATATCGTCAGCACAGATGCTTCCAACCCGAAATCCCGACTTCCTATTCATACCTCCACAAAGCAAGCTCTATCCGCATGCATCACACATCCGTTCGGTAATAACACCTTCACACTATCTACCACCATGTGAATCGACACCCCGATCCGTAACACAAAGTCCACAGATAAAAACGAATGCGAAGCACCCGTATCAAACAGTGCTCTCGCCGGATAGTCTCGAATCAGGACAAAGCCTAATACAAACACATCATACACAAGCTACATACAAGGTATGAAATATGAAAAGGAAACAATCAATAATTTAGATCGTACCTGTGACGACGTCACTTTGCTTTATGGCCTCCTGCTGGCCAAGATTATATATTCGGGGCTGCGCCTGGGACGCAGAGGACTCCACCACTGCCTTTCCCTTATCAACATATGACGCTCCTATTTTCTTCTCAACCTTTGGTGGACCAACCCGATAATCATGGGCTATATGTCCCACTCTACCACATGCATAACAGGTACGAGACACTTGCCTCGAAGTTGCTCCAGATGCAACACTCGAGGGAGCCTGTGTAGAAGACTTGAATCTCTTACCCCATTTCCTCCGGTAGTTTGATTTCCCCGGGTGCGACACTTTGAACTCGGACTTTGTCACAGCCAAGTCCATTTTTCTTTGCACCCGCTTCATATCTTTTTCCAACGCACACTCTGTATCCACCAATGCTTGAAACCCCTGGTTCACCGAACTCGAGAGTAGGAATCTCAACTCATCCCGCAATCCTTCATAGAACCGATTGGTTTTACGTTGTTCATCAGCGAATATGCACCCTGCATAGCGTCCCAACCGTGTAAACTCATGTAGGTAGGTGTCAACACTACTTTCACCCTGAGTTCGATGCTGGAACTCATTTTCCATGGCGATGCGTTGTGCTGCTGGCAAATGCTTTGCCAAGAACAATCTCGAAAACTCCTCTATCGAGACTCATATTAATTGTCTGTCCGCTAAGTGGTACAACTCTATCTTGTCCCACCATAGTCGGGCCTCGCCTTCCAGCAAGAAGGTGGCCAAGGTGACTTTATATTCTTCCTCCGTCCTTATCGCCATCAATATTCTCTTGACGCAGGACAACCAATCCTCTGCTTGCGTTGGAGATCCAATACCCGTAAACATAGGAGGATTGAAGCTCACAAACTACTTCAACTGTCGTTTAGCTGCTCGAGGATCAATAACAGACTCACTAGATTCTGGCCTCACACCAACCTGTTCAAGCACCATTGCAGGCTGCACCTGCCCAGTAGGCTGTGCATGAATCATTGCAAACAGCGACTCAGCAACTAAGCGTACTGTTTCCGCAGAAGGAGGAGGTGTAGGCACCTCAACTGGTGTCGCACTCTCATCAAAACGCTGGGGCTCAGACTGCCCAGCACCACTTCGAGTCACCTATACGTGGACACGACACACTTTAGCGACTTTGTACAAGTAAAATCAACAATATAAGAACACGCAGGTTCCTCAAACATGTGTATTTGCATTCCTTAATGGACATTCTTGAGTTCATTTATAGTTAAAGCGGGTCGCACTGACATGTGCTCGCTACCCCCACAAAAGAATTCGACCACGAATTCGAAAGAGAAAGACCGAGACAAGCTGATACCAAATTGTAACGCCTTCATACGTTACAGGACATATAGTAGAAGGTCCGGCAGGGGCCCCACACCATATATCATAAACAAGTGGCAGAGTTTACAGGTTAATATCAAAAACTATTCGCATCATAATCCAGAGCATGCTAACAGAAGCTTTTAAGTGATTTGAACTCAACTCATTTGAATGTCCACAATATATAAACCAGCATTTATATATATCACCACAAAAGGAATTTCCTCTGAATACACAACAAGTCTAGCCTTAAGGCCTTACAGTTAAGCTTTACAGGTGTGGATTACAAACATTGGCACGCAGGCCGGCCATACATGAAAACAGTAAAATTTTTCATTCGGCATTCGAGGGCAAGCAGCAGCAACAACAACTTCAGCGCACTATTTTCCACTCGGCTCTCTAGCACCTGCATGGGGACAATCCACCGCAACGGTGGTAAACAAGACAACAATCAGCATTCAACTGACCAATTTATAATGACCCTACCCCTTACCTGGGGCAGCGGTATTCCTTCCCTGCAGTCATAGCATTTCACAAGCAGATACATCACAAGATGTGCACTCACGCACCACCAATACATCACAAACGTCGACCACACGACCTGACGTTTTGTGCACTCAGGACACATTCTCAGTGTACCGGAAAACTAGTGTCTCACCACCATTCCCAATGCCAAACTTGATAATTTCGCTCCACGGCCTACAGCCGGAGACTTTAATCTTAATAGCGCGCAGGCCTAAGACTCTCATTATTTGAACCTGATGAACGCCAATATCCCAGGCACTCATGTCAGACAACCATAATGCGAATACAGTTCAGCCCTTGTCCATTGCTCAAATCGTCAGTTCAATGACTAGACTGACGCGGGTCGGCATCCCCTTGTCCGTTCGGCACGAAGCCTTTTTAAGAGCTCACATAGCTCACAATAGCCACACTGTCCCCTAAGGACTGGCTTCACAATCACAGGTCAGCTAGGAGCCATCGCTAGCGACACTCACTATCGCCTAGCGTTAGCGACAGAACTCTTTTTCCATCCCCAACCCTAACCTTATCTGGACCAACCATCCAGAAATCCTTGCAGCCCCCTGCAGTGCCAGAAACACTGGTCTTTCATAACATACAACACATGTACTTTGCGGGTATTTTTCTGGAATTCCACTCCGGTACTTCTTGCGACTACCCTTCACCGGCACAACCCATCGACTCCACAAAATACTCATTTATACGCGGAGTCTTCTCCGGTGCGCAAAATAAAACATCACCAATCCAGATCAACCTGTCCAGATGGGCTTCACACAGTATGCATATTCCGTAGTACACATTTTTGGATCTATATGCAAGACTCACTGGGGATTTCATGAATCAACCCAAAGGAACTCCCTCGACTTTCCACCTTTTGGTGGGGGATTCCATACATATGTCAAACGAAGGACTTCACTTGTCCAAGAATAAAGATCATTACCCTTGAAGATCTATTTGGAGCCATGGAAAAGCGTTTCTACTCAGACGAAAATGATCGTTACACTTTCCTCTTCACAAATCTCGCTTTGGCTTTAGATTCCAGCCCCAAATCTTCCTTCAGCAGCACAACCAGAGCACTCAAACCCTAATAGCCGAGAGGGCCTGCTCCAGAACTCGGGAAGAAAGAGAATAGATAAAGGGAATAATGATTTCCAATTTCCATTCTCTACAGATAAGTAATCGGTTATCCTCCAGCCACATGATTTCTTTCCATCAAAACACATCAACGGCTCGGGATTGAAGCTGAAAAGTCAACCACCACTCAGTGGTCGCACACCAGCCACCGGACACGAGACACCGCACAGCTATATTCATATTTTCGACAATTCGTCGAACGGTACAAATTTCGTCGAACGAAATTCGTCGAACGGGCCAATTTCGTCGAGCTCCGCTCAACGATTTAGTCGAGCTCCGCTCGATAATTTCTCGCCCAGCCAGGCCAACTCTTTGCCTATTTCATTTTGGGGTGTTACACACGGTGCCTGCGTTTTCAGGAGGGTTTGCGGTATGACATCCGCGCCTCCGTGGTTCTATATGATATTTTAGATTATGTACTTCTAGTGGAGAAATATCGATTAGTCGAGCTTGATAGTAAGAAAAGGAAGAGGAGATCAGATATGAAGAAAATATTTAAAGAATGTATCAGTCGGGACAAATCAGGGAGATCAGGTGATGCTAAGTGGAAGAAAAGGAAGCAAAAACAATCTGCGTTTACAGTTAGCACTCAATTTTCCCAATCAACATCGACAAAGTGCATCAAATGTGGCAGAATGCATAAAGGGGAATGCTTGACTGGTGTCTGCTTTTACTGTCTCCAGTCGGGGCATCGACGCAAAGACTGTCTGAAACTACAAAGGGATAAAAGTTTGAGGGGTCCTCCAGCCTTACCTACACAGAAGATTTATCATATAAGGACTTCTAGGGAAGGGGAGTCGATTGCATCTGCACCCGCTAAATGGGACAAAGATGAAATACTGGTCCAACCCCAAGCTTTCAACCTCGGGCAGCAAGAAGCCAAAGCAGATGAAACTGTAGTGACAGGTATGCTACACGTACTTGATCAATTGCTTAAATTTCTTTTTGATACTGGTGTCAGTCATTCCTTTATTTCGGCATATGTTGTTGATTCAATCCGTTCACAACAATATCAAATTGCAAAACCTCTAAACATATTGATGTCGAATGATACCATTCTGATGACATAAAAGTGAGTTGTAGTCTCATTGTACTTTAACGAGAAGCAACTTGAAGCGGATGTTGACGTTCTGTCGTTGGTTGAATATGATATTATCCTTGGTATGGACTAGCTTTTGAATCGGGCAGCGGTAATCAACTACAGGACAAAATAAGTTGCATTCAAGTTATAACACCCCGAAAATCGTATTCGAACTGGTCGCGTGCTAAGGAAGTTTTGGTGCCTTAATAAGGGTACACGGCCTGGGACACGGGCATGTCCAAGGCCGTGTCCTCCTCTGTGTTGGCCGGGTGTGTCCAGAAAAGGACACGACAGGAATCACGGCAGCGACACGGGCGTGTCAAGCATGATACGTGCGTGTGCATACCCGTGTCACCACCTGTGTTTCCAAGGGACGTGACGGTTGGCGTGGCGGTTATCTGTGACACGCCCCTAAGTTACGGGCGTGTCAGGACACGACACGGGCGTGTCAGGTTGAGATACGGGCGTGTCTTGACCCGTGTCCTTTTTTGTGCTCGATGATCGTGCCTGGATCGGGGCACACGGCCGGCGACACAGCCGTGTGCAAGGCCGTGTTCGGCCCAGGATTGAGGAATTTTCGGCGGATCTGAGCCGTTCGTTTTATTTAAATAAGATCTGACGGCCCAGGTGTGTTCCTGCTTTGTTAAGACCGGAAATTGAGGATTAATTCCTCATTTGCTTTTAAGCTTTCTCTTTCTAAGGAGTTAGAGAGAGGAGAGAGCAAGGACAAAGGAAGAGGAGGATTTCGGCCGCCGGTGGAGCATCGGAGCACCGAATCGAGAACCGAGACCGGATCCGCGGAGGAAATTCCCTTGCGAAGCTTTCCATCCGGATAGATTCCCATGGCGCAAAAGCGAACTATAAGGGTAACGATTCTCTACTTGAGCATGTGAAGCTCTCTTTCTTTTGCATAAGGAAACCTGCTCCCGCGAGTGTGCGGTGAGTGTGCGGTGTTCCTTGGGGTTGATGTGAATAGTCCCCCTTGTGTTGCATATAGAGTCCGGAATCGAAGTACGAACATAGGCATTGTGTGTGAAGCCTACCTAGACATGTTGGTCTGGATCGGTGATGTTGCATATTTTATGGTTTGCCGGAGAAGACTTCGTGTTTTGTGTTTTCGGGTTTCTACACGGTAGATTGCAGCAGGGATCCTTGGGGATTAACTCCAGGGCGCACCCGGAAAACTGAGCGGAAACGTATTTCTGCTAACTTGGCGGCCGGGGAGCCAGCCTTGAACATAACTGGGTTATGTGATGTTTGGAATGTTTTAGGATCCGAGAGAATCTTGGCCCGTGCATACGTCTTAAGGTGACTATGCGGAGTGAGCAACGGACAAGTGGAATCAGACCTGTGCTATGTGGTTCGGTGCGAGAGACCCAAAGAGGGACTGGCCGTTGGCATAGCCGGGAGTCTTAGACAGTGGTTAGAAAGACTAAACAATGCTCATGATGTTGTCATCCCGGGGATGGCGGTGAAGCCACGAAATTGACTGGATTCACCGTTAATGTGCCCTGAGTGCACAGGGTGTTTGGTCGTGTGATCCTACACCTGTGGCGAAGTATGTTTGCGCTTTATTGTTTAGCTGGGCTAATGAAATGCAGGGAAGGAGCACCGTCGTCCCGAGTAAGGGGCAGGGTCGTTATAATTTGGTCGGCTTTGGCTGACCGTTACTTTGTTTGCCACCGTACGGTGTAATGTTACTTGCAGATGCTGCAGAGCCAAGTACCAAATAGCGGGCTGAAGCCCATGTTGCTGAGCTGGCCCTCGAAGGCCAAAGCGAATTGTTGTTTTTATTTTTGTCATGTGTGGCCGGCCTGCGAGCCGAAGTATGTAAATCATTAATTTGTTAAGTAAACTCTTGTAAGGCCATAAGGCCAAGTACTTTTAGTGTATTTGTTATTTCATTCCTATGATAGTATGTGGACATTCATGATAGTTGTTATTCAATTATGGGTTCTTTCCAACTATTTAAAAGCTTCCGCTAGAATGCTCTGTGTTAGGGCGAGTAGTTATCGTTGAATTTTTGATATTCTTATATAACCCTTCCGACTGTCCAAAGTATATGGCGTCGGGTTCCAGCTGGACCTTCTGTTATATGACATTCGACAGATGAGGGTGTTATAATTTGGTATCAGAGCCAGGTTTTGATCCTGGGACCTGTGGGTTATGGGCCCACCATGCTTCCGCTTGAACCAAATTGTAACACCCTCATCTGTGGTTTGGTATCAAAGCTCGGTGTCGGTCTTCTTTATTTGAATTCGTGGGCAAATTCTTTTAAGGGGTGGTGAACACATGTATGTGCGTCATCGTTATAACATAAAAGAACCCATGAATGTCCACTTAGTAATGAAAAATACACTTATTTTGAGGAACCTGAGTGTTCCAATGATTGCTTTTAGCAATCTGTTTGTCGCCTAATCGAGGGTTTATGCTATTATAGGCAGCTAGGAGCGGTGCTGGGCAATCGGAACGTCCGCGATCGGCGGAATGTAGTGCATCAAATGACGTGCCTACAACACCTCCTTCAGCAGAAACCATCAGATTGGTGGCTGAAGCAGTCTTTGCTATGATAAATGCCCAACCTGCAGGGCAAATGCATCACGCACCACCTGTTAATGAGTAAGAACCGATTAGGGTGGAAGAGCCGAGAGTGGTAGAACGCGTGGCAGTTGATCAAGTAGCACCAAGGAGAGCTACGGAGAAGCAGCTCAAGCATGTAATGAGCTTTAATCCTCCGAGGTTCGACGGGATTGGAACGCCAACTCAATCTGAGGATTGGCTCTCTACGATAAAGAGAGTCTTGACAGCCACGTTAACTGAGAAATGGCAGAAGACCGCCATAACTACCTTCATATTGGCTGGTGAGGCGAGGCTGTGGTGGGACGAGTTGGAGGTTCACCTCTTAGTGGGAAGGAAACTTGCAGATGTGCATATGGAGGAATTCTTAATGTTGTTCTTGTCCAGATATCTATCCTCTGCTCAGAAGCTTGAGATGGAGAATCAGTACCTTGGTTTAACTTAGGGAGACAGAAGCGTGGACGAGTATCTCCACGAGTTTACTCGGTTGGTTCGTTATGAGGGTGATACGTTTACTGAGGAGGAGCGGAAGGCCAACCGATTTTATGAGGGTCTACGTGGCGACCTACATCTACTCCTTGCTGGGCCTAAGGCGCAGGGCTTCCTAGCCTTGGTCAATTCGGCCCAGTCTTTGGAAAAGGTCATGAAGAAAGTGCAAGAGAAGAAGGACCCAGGGGAAAAGAAGTCAGAGTTCAAAGTGCCAAATGCAAAGTCGGGTTTCCACAGATGGAACAAGAAGCCGAAGACTTCGAGCTCAGTCCCTTCGTCTAGTACGACGGG
Source organism: Platanthera guangdongensis (assembly GCA_039583875.1). Classification (NCBI taxonomy): domain Eukaryota; kingdom Viridiplantae; phylum Streptophyta; class Magnoliopsida; order Asparagales; family Orchidaceae; genus Platanthera; species Platanthera guangdongensis. Next base: position 121,247,593 of record CM077154.1, on the reverse strand, counting down.
GGAAACCACAAGTCGAGTCCCAGGAGCTTGCTACAACTGTGGAAAGATGGGGCATTTTGCTCGTGAATGTTGGAGCGGATGTGCAAAGTCTGAGAGGAAGCTTGGAGCAACATATGAAGAAAAAGGGAAGGCGGTGGAGTCAACCGCGTCCCACCATGCTCTAGCCCAGCCTAGAGTATATAATCTTGGTCTGCAAGAGGCCATAAAACAAGCTGACATGGTGATAGATATGAGTTAAATTATAGAAGTTTAACTTTATGTAGTTGTTACCCTTTTTATATGTTAGCTTATTTGTGCTGGTGCTCGGCTTTGTATAGATTTTCGATTGTCCGGCGAGAGACCTGTTTGATACGGGAGCTTCGCATTCCTTCTTGTCCGAAAGATTCGTAATGCGCATCGAAGTCCCTTACTCTATGGCAAAAGACAAGTTGGATGTGTTGTTGTCCAATTGGTGCTCAATGCGCGCGGATAGAATCTGTATGGTTAATATACAGATTGGGGACCAGGAGTTTGATTTGTGAGCGTCGGTACTGTTATTAGTGGAGTTCGACGTAATCTTTGGTATGGACTGGCTCTCGGAGCAGCGAGCATGCATTGATTGCAACCAAAAGGAGGTTAAGTTGGGATTGAATACTGATCGGGAGACTACGTTTGCGGGCATGAATGGGTCGAGTAAGATTTTGATGTCGGCCCTTCAGGTGATCAAGACAGTTCGGTCTGGGGCAGAGCTGTTTGTCACATTAGTGCAGGCTTCAATGCCTAAGCCAAGTCTGGGCAGTATTCCAGTTGTGTCCGAGTATCCTGATGTGTTCCCAGATGATCTCCCAGGAGCCCCTCCTCAGCGGGAGATTGATTTTACTATTGAGCTGGTGATGGGTGCCAAATCGGTGTCACGCTCTCTGTATCGGATAGGGCCAAGAGTGATGGCAGAGCTGAAGGTGCAACTACAAGAGTTGTTGGAGCAAGGGTATGTGCGTCCAAGTTCGTCGCCATGGAGCGCACCGGTCCTCTTCGTTAAGAAGAAGGATGGGAGCTTGTGATTCTATATCGACTATCTGGAGTTGAACAAGCTTACGGAAAAGAATAAGTATCCGATCCCAAGGATTGACGATCTATTTGATCAGTTGGTCGGGTCAACAGTATATTCGAAGTTAGATCTGAAATCCGGTTACTACCAATTAAGGATAAGGGAAAGCGACATTCCAAAGACAGCGTTCAGCACGCGGTTTGGGCATTATGAGTTCACGGTCATGCCGTTTGGGTTGACCAATGCGCCATCCGTGTTTATGGATTTGATGAACAGGACGTTCAGAGAGTACCTGGACCGTTTTGTGATAGTATTTATCTACGATATCTTGGTGTACTAGTAGTGTGAGGATGATCACTACAAGCATCTACATATGGTGTTGGAGACGTTGAGAAGGAATCAGTTGTATGCTAAGTTCTCCAAGTGTGAGTTTTGGTTATCCTCGGTAGCGTTCCTTGGTCATATTGTTAGTGGAGAAGGGAGAGCGGTGGATCCGACAAAGATAGTGGCGATACAGGAGTGGCCTGTGTTGTCTACAGTGGCGGAAGTCCAGAGCTTTCTGGGGCTTGCCGGCTACTACAGGCGCTTCGTAGAGAACTTCTCGCGGATAGCTCTACCACTCACGACGTTGACAAGGAAGGATCAAAAGTTTGTGTGGTCGCTGGAGTGCGAGCAGTCTTTTGAAGAATTGAAGAGGCAGTTGACCACGACGCCTATTTTATGTTCACCGAGGGGGACCGAAGTGTTTGAAATCTATAGTGATGCTTCAGGCAGTGGTTTGGGTTATGTTCTGCTACAGCATGGGAGCGTGATAGCCTATGGTTCATGACAATTGAAGGTTCACGAGAGGAATTATCCAGTTCACGACTTAGAGTTAGCGGCCGTGATATTTGCTCTAAAGCTGTGGAGGTACTACTTGTATGGTGTGAAGGTCGATATCTACACCGATCATAAGAGCCTGAAGTACTTGTTAGATCGGAAGGACCTGAACATGAGGCAGCGGAGGTGGATGGAGTTCCTGGGGGACTACACCTTCGAGATACATTATGTGCCTAGGAAAGGAAATGTAGTGGAGGATACATTGAGTCGCAGGGCTCCTACGCAGGCCAGCTGGTTGTCAATACATGATGAGAGTTTGGTCAGTGATTGGAGGCATTAGAGATCTCCTGCGTCGACAAGCAGTATAGTGTCGAGGCGAAATTGTATTGGACATAGGTGTAGTATGACCTAGCTGATAGGGTTCAGCGGGCTTTGGTTCAAGATAGCAGCATGAAGTAGATCTTAGATGAATCTTTGAATGGGTCAAATTCCCAATTTGTTGTTGAGGATGGACTGCTAAGGAGGGACGGTCGCCTATGCATCCCTAGTGCGGATAATCTTCGGGAGGAGTTGATGTATGAGGCTCATCATACCAAGTACTTAATCCACCCAGGGAGCACGAAGATGTATAAAGACATGAAGAAGTTGTTCTGGTGGCCAGGGTTAAAGAAAGATGTAGCACTTTATGTGGCCAAGTGCCAAACATGTGCCTTGGTGAAGGCGGAGTGCCAGAAGCCCGAAGGTTTCTTGAAGTCCTTACCTATCCCAGAGTGGAAGTTCGACGACATTTCTATGGATTTTATGCATGGTTTGCCAAGGTCGCAGAGGGGAAACGACGCCAACTGGGTGGTCGTAGATAGATTGATAAAAGTGTCGCACTTCATCCCGAACAGGAAGGAAGATCAGGTGGAAAAGTTAGCCAAACTCTATGTGGATAATATTGTTCGATTGCATGAAGTGCCCCGCAGTATTGTTAGTGACCGAGATGGATGCTTCATATCGAATGACTGGAGGCTGGTGCATAGTATGTTGGGAACTAAGTTGAGTTTCAGCACAGCCTTTCATCCACAGATGGATGGTCAGACCGAGAGGGTCAACAGGACGATGGAGGACATGCTTCGCATGTATGTCCTGGATTTCGGAAAGCAGTGGGAAGATCACTTGTACATGGTGAAGTTTGCATATAACAACAACTATCAAGCGAGTATTGGAATGACGCCTTTCGAGGCCTTGTATGTTAGAACGTGTCGCACGCCATTGTCTTGGTTAGAGACAAGCGAGTCGAAGTTATTCAAACGTCAAGCGGTGGAAGATGCCACTTCAATGATACGGGGAGGACCTATTTTTTATCTCAGGGTCGGAGCGGAGGCCTTGAGCTCTGTCCTGGTGCGTGAATAGGGGAAGAGGCATCTCCCCATATACTACGTGAGCCGGGTCTTGAGGAAAGCCGAGCTCCAATTTCCAATCTTGGAGAAGCTGGCCTTTGCCCTGATCATCTCGTCCTAAAGGCTGTGGCCTTACTTCTAGGCACACTCCATCCGAGTGGTGACTGACCATCCCCTCCGCAACATCTTCGAGGGGGTGGAGCATTCGGGCAGGTTGGCCAAGTAGTCGGTGGAGTTGAACGAGTTCGATATCTCCTTCGTCCCCCGCCTCTCGATCAAGGCCCAAGTCATTGCCAACTTTTTGACCGATTATGTAATCGAGGTGGTGGAGGAAGAGCTCACTCGTTCGACTCCGTAGAGGGTGAAGGTAGATGGCGCTTCAGGGAGGCATTCCCTGGGGGTGGGGTGATCTTGGAAAGCCCCCAGGGAACTAGAATCGAACAAACGGTAGTGGTGCATTTTTCCAACACCAACAACCAGGCCGAGTACGAGGCCGTAATAGCGTGGTTGCGCCTGGCCAGGGAGCTGGGAGTGCTGGACATGGAGGTCCTCACTGACTCCATGGTGGTGGCTTCTCAGATCAATGGGGAGTTTGAGGCGAGGGATCCTACCCTACGACTATACTTAGCCAAAGTGAAGGGGGACATCGACACGTTCTAAACCTTCTCCATCCGACACGTGCCCAGGGAAGAAAACAAGCAAGTCGATCAGCTGGCAAAACATGGCCCCCGGGCGGGGGGTACCATCACCGATCTGTTTCGCTCTTCCATTGAAGAGGGGGAACTAATGGAGGTTGATCGATACCCCTCGTAGATGGACCCGATCACAACTTTCCTCTCCACGGGAGAGTATCCGGAGGGGATGGACAAGAAAAAGCTCAGGTACAAGTCAGCATACTATCTCCTCCAGGGAGGACAGTTGTATCGGAAGACTGTCTCGGGAATGTTGGCCCATTACGTGGCTGAGAGGGAGGTACAGAGGATCTTGGAAGAAGTCCACTCCGGGGAGTGTGGGAGCCATTCTGTGAGTCAAACCCTGGAAGGGAGGATCGTTAGGAAGGGATACTTCTGGCCAACCCTGGGCCATGACATTGTGGAATTCACGAAGAGGTGCCACAAATGCCAGTTGTTTGCCCTCCTCCAACTACAGCCGGCCCAGCGCCTCAAGAGCATCACAACCCCCTGACCCTTTGCAATATGTGGAATGGACTTGGTCAGGCCGTTCCCCCAGGCTAGTGGGTAGAGAAGGTTCTTGTTGGTGATGATTGACTATTTCTCTAAGTGGTTGGAGGTGAAGGCACTAGCCAAGGTGACTTCCCAGGTCATCAGGAACTTTGTTTGGGGGGAAATCATCTGTCGTCATGGGTTGCCCCAGGCCATCGTCATGGACAATGAGCCTTAGTTCGCCAGTGAAGAGTTCATTAGCTTCTGCGAGCAGCTCGGGATCGACCTCAGGTTCGTCTCGGTCCACCACCCCAGGAGCAACGGGCAGGTGGAGGCCGCGAATAAGATCATTGTAAACCTTATGAAGAAGAAGGTGGAGAATCTGAAAGGGAGCTGGGTGGAGCAGCTTCCCTCGGTCATCTGGGCCCTGAGGACCACCCCCAATATAGCCACAGGGGAGACCCCTTTCAAGCTCTCCCACGGATGTGAGGCAGTACTCCCCGTAGAATTCAAAGTTCAAATGCCTCGAGTTGTCGTGGTAGAGGAAAGCAGAGAGGAATGGCAGGCCGAGAACGCGGAGTTTCGAATCTCCCTTGATATGGTGGGGGAGCTGCGTGATCTCTCCACCGTCCGACAAGAAGAAGTGAAGAGGAGAATGACCAAGTACTTTGACAAGCATGTCAGAGTCAAACAATTTACGGAGGGGGACTTGGCCTTAAAAATGGTGGATGCAGCAGAAAGATTGGTAACTGTGGGGAAGCTCAACCCCAACTGGGAAGGTTCATACATTGTAAAAGACATGCTAGGATTGGGAGGGTATCACCTCCAAAATGTGGAGGGAGAGACCATAAGTCTCACCTAGAGCGGTGACAACTTAAAATATTTTTATCCTCGAAATATGTAAGTAATGACTTGTTTTTAATAAAGCTTTATGATGTGCTAATCCTACTGCAGTAACTCTTACGAAGGGGTGAAGTGTTCATTTGATAGACCTTGAGCAGATCCTGCTGACAGGCTCTTACTTAGCTGGCAGGGCTGGATGCCACTCGATGGCGTCTACCCAGACCCCGAGCAGATCCCGCTGCCAGGCTCTCACATAGCTGGCAGGGTTGGATGTCACTCAATGGTGTCTACCTAGACCCCGAGCAGATCTCGCTTCCAGGCTCTCACTTAGCTGGTAGGGATGGATGTCACTCGATGATGTCTACCCAGACCCCGAGCAGATCCCGCTGCCAGGCTCTCACTTAGTTGGCAGGGCTGGATGTCACTCGATGGTGTCTACCCAGACCCCCGAGCAGATCTCGCTGTCAGGCTCTCACTTAGCTGGCAGGGCTGGATGTCACTCGATGGCGTCTACCCAGACCCCGAGCAGATCCCGCTACCAGGCTCTCACTTAGCTAACAGAGCTGGATGCCACTCGATGGTGTCTACCCAGACCCCGAGCAGATCCCGCTACCAGGCTCTCATTTAGCTGGCAGGGCTGAATGTCACTCGATGGTGTCTACCCAGACCCCTGAGCAGATCCCGCTGCCAGACTCTCACTTAGCTGGCATGGTTGTATATCACTCGATGGTGTCTACCCAGACCCCCGAGCAGATCCCGCTGTCAGGCTCTCACTTAGCTGATAGGGCTGGATGTCACTCGATGGCGTCTACCCAGGCCCTGAGCAGATCCTGCTGTCAGGCTCTCACTTAGCTGGAAGGGCTGGATGTCACTCGATGGCGTCTACCCAGACCCGAGCAGATCCTGCTGCCAGGCTCTCACTTAGCTGGCAAGGCTGGATGTCACTCGATGGTGTCTACCCATACCCCGAGCATATCTCGTTGTCAGGCTCTCACCTAGCTGGCAGGGTTGGATGTCACTCGGGAAAGTCTTATACTCTCCAGATTATGAGAAGTTTGGCCTTTTAAAACAGGAAGGAAGCTCTTCATAGGCAAGTCTGGACTCGCAAGCTCAGCTCGGCAGAAGGATGGCGAGGCAAGGCAAGCCCTTGGCTCTCCTTGAAGGAGGGGGCTCCTGCCGGACACCTCACCCCCTCCAGTTTCACTTGTGAAATTTCGATTTCAGTTCTATGTTGGTGAAAAGCTAGACAGCTCGCGAGCGAGCTACTAAGGGGGGCTGATGCACCCAGCGCTGCGAGTTATCCATCCCCAGATCGTCTGGGGTTGGCGAGCTCTCAAGGTTTGCTCTCTGGAACGTCCTAATGACCATCCTAATGGAAAGATCTACCTTCGCGAGGTCGTCGATGGGTAGAGCTCGCGAGCAAGCACATCACAACAAGAAAGCCCAGAAAAAAGATAGAAAAAATAGACAAAGATCATATCAAAATTATATTCATTATATAATGATAGTTACAAAGGGGGGCTCGCCTCGGCGAGGTTACAAAAAAAAGAAGAAAAGGAGAAAAATCAGCTCTCGCTCCATCCAACGAACAGGTCATCATTGAAGCCCTTACCGAAGAGCGCATCGAGGCTGTCTTCCTTCTCGCTGGGTAGCGTCGCTGGGAATAAGCTCGACATGAGATCCCGGGTTGTGATCTCCTCGCAACCCTCCACCAGCACGCCTAAATCCTTAATCATCTGCAGGGTGCATTCGGCGGCCTCGATGGAGTTGACCCGCAGCCTCTCGGAAACGTCAGCCTCGTCGAAGATTCTCGAGCTCTTTGTACGCAAAGGTGGGCTCGATGCCGCCTGGGGGGAAGAAAATCTCTGCTTGGCGGCGGACCTTGCGATGGAGGCCCGTGTTCTTCTCCTTCAGCGTCGTATTTTCCCCCTCGAGCCCGGTGAGGCGGGTGCGCAGCCGGTCATTCTCCTCCTTCAGCCCGGCGACGCGAGCCCGCAACTCCCCAGCAGCCTTGGCATCCTGAAGAGAAGCATATTAGTAACAGCACAAAAAATTACAAGTAAAAGGGGAGGAGGCAGCCCGATGCTTACCAGTCCGCCAGCGGCTTGTGCGAGTAGGTTCTCGGCGATGCCGAGTTGCCTCGCCAGGTCGATGGCCTTGTCCTTGGCGACGTCACGTGCCTGCTCAGTTTTTTGAAGGTGGTTGCTGAGGTTGAAGCTTCGGCGGATCATCATGTGATGAAGCTCCATGGCCCGCATGTGGGCCTGCATACCCTCGTGGACGAGCTGCCACACGGCCATGCCCTTGTAGGTTTCGGTATCCTCGCGGCCATAGAGGCCGAAGCCGAGCACGTAGGCGTGACCGGTGGAGACTTCGCGGTCAGCCCAAGAGGGGTGGAGGGTGGAGATTGAGACTCGGTGGGCCAGCTCGTCCCACTGAACCATATGCTCGCCAGCCGAGTACTTCCACCTCCCCCCAAATCCAAAGAGGGGATGGTCCTTTGGCACCGCGGGCTCGCTGGCCGCCTTTTTCACAGCAGGGGGAGCAGAGGTCTCTCCGCCCCCTGCCCCTTGCTAGTGATTTCCTTCAGCGGGCTCTCCGGCGACCCGTCTGGGATGGTCTCGGGCGAACTCATATATTTGGGGATTTATTGATGTTTTTGATGTTGTTGATGTCTCTCCCGAGAGACCACAAATGCATTCTTCATTTTTATTTGCCGGTTGTTGGCGATGGGGCGGGCTCGACCCCGCAGGCTCAGGTCGCCTCTTGCTGGACGAGGGTTTGGAGGAGGTCGCCTCGTCTCGGCAAGCCGCAGCCGCCGCCATCTCGTGAGCAAGGGGGTCTGGATATAGCCCCGAGTCCTCGAATGGCGGGTTCACGGGGATCAGTCGCTCATCTGCACAAAAAAACTTAGAAAAATTCTATCAAAAATTGGCGAGCTGGGCAATAAGAGAAAAGAATACCTTCGTCGGGAGGAACGAGGGGGGGGGGAGCGAGTCGAGGCCCCTTCGTAGGAAGGCGACCTCGAAATCTTTGTGGAGGAAGAATTTGTGGAGCTCGGCATCGTTGTCGGACACGGTAGGGGGGCGGTAGACGTCCTCGGCCTTTTGTTGCAGGGAGTAGGGATGTTGTTGAGATCGCCCTTGATGAAGGCGATCTTGGTCATCCAGTTATGGTGCTTGTTCGCGATCTCGCGAACTTTGATGAGCGAGCCCAAGAAGTAGGCGACATCGTTCGGGGTCGCCTTGCAGGAGAAGAGTTTCCTGAACACGGTCAGGTTGAACTCTATCCGCTCCTGGCGGAGGAAGTAGACGAACGCCACCATCATGGCGATGACGTTCGAGTTGAGCTGCGCGGGAACCGCACCATAGTACTTCAGGATCTGGCAGACTTCTGGACAGAGGGGTAGACGCAACCCCACCTCGAAATGCGAGATGGGGAAGACGAGCTCGTCGTTGTAGAAGGTGTTGATCGCCTCCCCTTCCCTCGGCCGGCACGCCTCGAAGCCAGGCGGAACATGGTTGCTGATGAATTCGGCGAGCTCCGCCTCGGGCCTGTTCCCGTCAAAGAAACAGTAATCGGTGAAGTGTTGTGCGCACTTGGAGCGGCCGTCGACATCGAGGTTAGTCTTGCCCATGCTTGCCGAAGGGTTAGAGCGCGAGTACGAAAAGAAAGAGCGCGAGAAGAGAGAGAAAGTAAGCAGTAAAGGCGGTGGTACGGGGTTGGTGGGGGGCTATTTATAGAAAAAGAAGCCTAAGGCCGAGCTGTCCAATCAGCCCAGCTCGCCTATTCCAGCTCGCCAGCCCCATCTCGCCAACTTCCTTAATGTGTGCCACCACGCGCCGAACTAGATATAAAGGAATATATATTATTCGAATGCCAGGTACTAAAAGTCTAAAAATGTTCGAAGTTATTACAACTGAAGTAAGGAAGGCTGAAGGAATCAAATACAAGAAAAAGGAAAATAAGGCGCGCTGGCAGAAAGGGGTCAGGAGGCGAGTACCGGTCGGCTCGACAGTGGAGCTGTTTTTTATCTACCCCGGCCTCGCATCCCCCGCCCCCCAGACTGCCGCGAGCGGAGAAGCTCGTGAATCCGTCCCGAGTTCCTCTGCGCCACTGAGAGGCCCTCTTCGATCTCTTCTAGTAGTCGGAAGGGGGACGTCATCTCGCCGGCCGGGTTGCTCCTCACCTCGTCCGCGAGCCGCACGTAGTCGCGCTGCAGCGCCTCATTGACCTCCTGCACCTCACGTAGGCCGCACACGAGCTTCTTAAAGAGCCAGATCCCCATCCTCGTCAGCTCCTCGTTCTCCACTTCAGGGCCCAGAAAGGAGCCTAGCGAGCTCGGGGAGGGGAGGGGGGAATAGCGGGCTGTCCGCGAAGATTCTTCGACGGCGGATTGGCTGGGAAGAGCGGTGAAGACAGAAGCATCAGTATGGGAAGGCGAGTATCCCGAAAAATTACAAGAAAAAGGCCAGTAAAAGATATTGTACCTAATCACCTAGAGGGGGGGTGAATAGGTGACTTAAATCCTTTTGACTTTTTAGACAGAATTCAGATTATAACACAGAATTATAACTACTTTATCACAGCACACAATCAGCAATCACAGAATTCCACAAGCACACAGTAGACACTCAGATTTATAGTGGTTCCCCAAGGTTTGGGTACATCCACTTTCCCCCTTTGCCTATCTAGTAGTGTACTAGATTCGGCCAAACTCCTCCACTATCTCAGATCCTCAGATCTTACACTCAGAACCTCAACCAGGTTCCTACAACTCAGGCCCAAGGCCCTACAACTCAGCTTCTTCACAAAGCCTACACTCAGCTTCTTCACAAAGCCTACACTCAGCTACCAAGTCCTACACTCAGCCACCAAGGCCTACACTCAGAGATACAAATCTCCTACACTCAGGCACACAGGCCCTACACTCAGCCTTTATAATTACAGGCTTACAAAACTCAGATCCCTAAGGATCCTACAAGATAATATGGATACAAAAATGTTAACTCAACAACTCAGAGAAAAGAGAGAAGAGTTGTGAGTTTCTTGATGAGTTCTTGGAAGAACTCAGCTGAGATCAATCTGACTTGGCTTTCTTCAAAGCTTCTTGAAAGTAGAACACAATAAGATTAATCTCTTCTGCAGTTGATCCTTGATCTCTGCTACTTAAGATTCAGAACAAATCTGAACCTTCTTCTCAGCCTGGTTCCAATGGCTGACTTCTTGGATGGAGCTCTCTCTCTCCAACTTCTTAGATCTTCACTAGATTCTTCAAGGAATAGCTAGATCTTCTTTGTATAACTTGATGTGTTGATCACTTGAACAACTTGGACAATCACTTGATCAACTTCTTCTGTAGACAGTATAAGCCTATTTATAGGCCTTCTTCATGGTAACCGGCTGGTCCGGTTCATAACTGATTTCTGACAACTCTGACAGGTGCAGTAGACCGGCTGGAATGACAGCTGTCAAGTCATCCAGTCAGTTCTTGAAAATTCTGTAACTGTCTGAAAGTGTCGAGACTGTCTGTCTTTAAGTGTCGACACTTATAGACCAGGTGTCGACACAAGTTGTCTAAGTGTCGACACTAGCCTAGAAGGTGTCAACACAACTCATTGTGTTGTAGATTTTATATCTCGACACTGCTTCTTCTTCATGTGTCGACACTGATATTGAGTGTCGACACAACACTTTGTTCTTCAGCACTTTGTTGACTTCTTGTAAGTGTCGACACATCTTCATGTGTTGAACTTGTCAGTGTCGACACTGCTTCTTGGTGTCGACACATGTCTTCAGTGTTGATACTTGCTGAGTGTCGACACAGCTCCTTGTGTCGACACATTCTTCTTCTGTTGAGACTTTTGCTGAGTGTCGACACATCTCCTTTGTGTCGACACTTGTACTTAGAATATTCTTGAACTTTGCTAAGTGTCAACACAGCTCCTTGTGTCGACACTTTCTTCAAGTGTTGAGTCTTCAGCTGAGTGTCGACACATTATTTCTTGTGTCGACACTTTCTTCAAGTGTTCACTCTTTTGCTGAGTGTCGACACATTGCTCTGGGTGTCGACACTTATACTTAGACTCTGCTGACTTTTGATGAGTGTCGACACAGCCTCCAAGTGTCGACACTTTCTGATGTAGACACAGTTTCTTTGGGTGTCGACACAACTGTTAAGTGTCGACACTGCTTCACTGGTCTTCTCTTCATTGAGTGTCGACACAGCTCCTTATGTCGACACTTTCTGTCTGGTGTCTACTCTGCATCCCTGGTGTCGACACAATGACTCCAAGTGTCGACACTGCTTGCCTGGGTGTCGACACAAGTCTTCTTAAGTGTCGACACATTCCCTCTGGGTGTCGACACATGGACTTAGAAACTTTTTCATCTTCCCTGCAAATACTTGACCTGCACAACTAAACTCAAAATACATCAAATACATTTTAATGTATATCATTGAGTTGGGTGAGACTTCTTCAAATCAGGTACATTAGAACCAATGTACCCAACAATCTCCCCCTATTTGGAGAAGTCATAACCCTTAGTCAATGATATACACCATTCATAATAAAATTACAAAATGATGTAAAGCAGGATTATATAACAGGGCAAACATAAACATGTATCAATCAAACATGTACACATAGATAGCATCACAGAACAATTATGAAATAAATTTATCACATAGCAAATTTATCACACAGCACATTGTTCTAATAGCTTTGTCATATTCATTTTTCAAAAGTTTACAAGAATGTTTATCAACAAAAGATTACAAAGTAAACTTAAGAAAATTCTATTCTATTTTTGTTCAGCCTCCTTGATCACTATTCCTTTTCCATATTGTACTTTGGCTTGAACAGGAGCTTCAGCAACTTCAGTTTCAGCAGGCTTTTTCCCTTTCAGCTCCTTCTTCTTTAGCTCTTCAGCTTTAATCTTTTGCCTCTCAAAGTAGTGATATGGCTTGAGAAAGTACTTGCTATGCTCCTGTGCGGTAGGAGGTACCTTTCCCATCTTGGCCTTTCTTCTATATTGGACTATGGCTTCTTGCCTTGTCTCATGTTTCCTCCATTCTAGTTCAGAAAACCATTTATTTCTATCTTGAATATTATCTTCTGCAGCTTTCCATGCAGTTAAGATAATGTTTCTTGAAGTGGGGCTCCACTGCTCAAAATCTGGTCTTTGTTCAGCTTGCTCCCTGAACCTCTTTTTAGACAATCTGGTTTCTTCTTCTTTCTGCAGAGCTTCTTGCATAGCTTCAGATATTGGCTGAACAACCTTCTCTATGATGACATTTGGCTGACCCCTAGGTGGGCTATACATTGATTGTATATCAGCTTGAACCATATCAAAATCTGGAGGAGGGTAGATGACTTGAGCCACTTCAGGTTGCTCCCCTCCTAGATATGCAGGATGTATTCCAGATTCTGCAACATTATCATCATCACATAAAGGAGGATAACCAAGAGTATCTCTGATAGAATTAGATATCCACTTGGCATGATCAGAGCTGGCTTTGACTAACACCCTCTCCCCCTTTATGACTTCTCTTTCTATGTGATCTCTTACATCATCTTTTTGAAATCTGACCTGCTTATCCAAATAATTGACTCCATCTTTAAAGAAAGGTTTCAACCTTTGGAGTTTGTCAGTTATCAATTTCTGAGAGTCTTGAATTGCAGTTGTAACAGCAATTAATCTCTCTTGCAGTGCTTTATCAAAATCTGCCTTAACAGTAGCAGTAGAAGTTGTAAGTCCAGCAGCTATGTTCTTCATCTCAGTGACAATTGCATTGTGTGAAGCTGTCAAATTGTCATTCATTCTGATTTGGTTCTCAAGAACATACCCTTGCTTCAGTGCAATGTCATCTACTTGAGCTTTAATCTGTTCTTGATGAGTTGCCAAATACACCACTGCATTCCCTCCTTTGTGGAAGCAGTCAGTCATCTCCTTTTTATTAAGATTCATTTCAAATCTTATAGACTTTATATCCTGGGCCAAATCAAACTGTAATGATTTTTGCCCTTCATCCACATACTTCTCAATGGCTTGCCTGTGCTCATCAAGCTTTATCTGCATAGCAACCATAAGAGCACTATAATCTATTGATGGTGTTGGCTGTACTGTAGGCTGTGGTGCTATGGTTTGCAATGTCTTCTTATAACTCTGGCTCCTTTTCTGAAGATTGAAACTTATTTTTCGTGAGCCCTGCAGCTTCCTCATCTTCAGAAGCTGATGTGCTTGCAATATTACCCTATCTCTTAGGTAGCTCTTCAACAGCTTTTGCTTCTCTGGGCTCTTGTCTTGCAGGGTTCTTCCAGAATTGCATTTGCTCCCCCTCAACTGGAGGCATTCCCCCCTCAGCAGCAGTACATTCCTTCTCAAGGTCTTCTTGATCCAGATTGAGAAATAAATCTTCCATTGTAAATTCTTGTGGAGAATGAGCTGGAGAAACTCTTGGCTCATCTACTGGATCAGATACAACTTGAATTGTAACAGATGTGTCCTCCATGACAA
>CM077154.1:121180472-121233336 GCA_039583875.1 Platanthera guangdongensis | reverse complement strand
GTAACGCAGCATCCGCCTCTGATGGTCTCGTATGCGCTCCTGTTATATCATTCGCGCGCTGATCACGTGAGCTCAAATACTCTCTATATACGACTGGCTCGGTCTCGGACACCATGGTGATGTGCATGTCCTCCATCATCTGTAGCAGCATCTAAAGACATCAATCGGGGCTCCGTCCAGAAGTGCCGCCCTCAAGCTCAAAGCATCCGCAACGTGATCGCTTTCCCCGGGTGATAGTGGATCTTGTAATCATAATCACAGAGGAACTCCAGCCACCTCCTCTGTCTCAGGTTTAGGTCCTTCTGCGTATCGATATACTTGAGATTCTTGTGATCTGAAAAGATGTCACAATGAATCCCGTATAAATAAGCCTCCATATCTTTAGGGGCGAAAACCACAGCCCCGAGCTCTAGATCATGTACTGGATAGTTATGCTCATGCTTCTTCAACTGTCTCGAAGCATAAGCAATAACGTGTCCATGCTGCATCAGGACTGCACCCATCCCCTGGTAAGAGGCGTCCGTGTAGATCTGGAATCCTTCGCTCCCGGATGGAAGCGCAAGAATGGGGGATGAGATGAGTCGGTCCTTCAGCTCCTGGAAAGCAGTCTCACACCGTTCTGACCAAACAAAATCTGTGTCCTTCTTCGTCAAGGACGTGAGGGGGAGTGCTATCCTCGAGAACCCCTCCACGAACTTGCGGTAATACCCTGCTAGTCCCAAGAAACTGCGGATGTCAGAAGCGGTCTTCGGCCGTGGCCAATCCCTCACTGTCTCTATCTTGGCCGGGTCCACTGCTAACCCAGCCCCACTGATCGTGTGCCCCAGGAATGCCACCTCCTGCAACCAGAACTGGCACTTTGAAAATTTTGCGTACATCTGGTCTCCCTCAGCCTCTGCAAGACTGTGCCAAGTGCTCCGTATGCTCCTCCTGAGTCCGAGAATAAATAAGGATGTCGTCGATGAATACAATCACGAAGCGGTCTAAGAAAGGCTCGAAAACACGGTTCATTAGACTCATGAATGCAGTAGGAGCATTCGTGAGCCCAAAAGGCATCACCGTGAATTCGTATAATCCATAGCGCGAGCTGAAAGCCGTCTTCGGTATGTCCTCTTCCCTGATACGGAGCTAATAGTAGCCGGATCGCAAATTTAACTTGGAGAACCAGAATGCTCCCTGTAGCTGGTCAAATAACTCATCTATCTGAGGCAGAGGATAGGTGTTGCGGACCGTCAACCGGTTCAGCTCCCGGTAATCTATACATAATCGCAGTGATCCGTCCTTTTTCTTCACAAATAGAACTGGCGCTCCCCATGGCGATGAACTAGGCCGCACAAATCCTGACTCGACTAGCTCCTGTAGTTGAGTCCTGAACTCTGCTAACTCCCTAGGAGCCATCCTGTAGGGTGCCCGGGACACCGGATTCGCTCCCGGTACTAGCTGAATCCTGAAATCCAAATCTCTAGCAGGCGGTAGCCCGGGCAATTTCTCCGGGAATACGTCGGCGAAATCCCGAACCACCGGAATATCTGAGATAGTCGCCTCTGTTCCCACCATCTCGAAGCAGACAATATAGACTTCTTCACCCTGCTCAGGGCCTTCACAGCCTGTATAGAAGATAACAGTAGGTGGCAGATAGGCTGGATACCTTCAACGATAACATGAGAGTCGCCATGTCTTAGCGTGATCCTCCTGGACGGGCAATCTATCTGGGCATGGTTCCGATGCACCAGGCCATGCCCAAGATCAAATCAAAGTCCTGCAGCTTCAGAATGGTCGCCGGCGCTCTCAAATGCCTTGCCGCCAATCTCGGCCTCCATGTCGCAATGTGCAGTGGTCCGCAGCTTCGACCCATGGGTAGACGTACCCTCATCTCTAGTCCAGGGAACCTCTCCACGCCTTCGAGTCCGTCGATGAAGGCCTCGGATACGAACGAGTGTGAAGCACCGTGTCGAAAAGAGTATGAGCGGGCTTGCCGCTGATCATAACTATGCCTGAGGTTGTTTACGTGAAAGTTAATTGTTATTCTATAGTTCCAGGTACTAAATATATATCATTGGAAATTCAAGAAAATTCATAATTGACTCCAAGTACCTGTGATAACTCCTCTGGATTCCTCGGCTCTGTGAGGTCCAAGGCGTATATTCTGCTCCTGCTCGCGCCTCCTGCCGTGATATCCCCGACCTCGGCCTCGTCCTCGGCCTCGTCCTCGGCCCTGCTGTACAGGGGCCACTGGAGGTGGAGGAGGAGGAGGGGGATGGAATCGGTGCGGGCACTCCGATCTGATGTGCCCAGGCTGGCGGCATCCGTAACAAACCACTTGTCGATGGCCTCGGTCATCCTGTCTCCTCGGATCATGTATCTGTAGAGGTGGGGGGCCAATGTTGGAGGAGGCCCCTGCTCCTGCCTGAAGTTGGGACGACGACGTCCCCCACCCTCCTGTATCCAATGGTCATGCCTCTCTGAGAGCCCCTACTGCTCTCACCTGATGTCGATCCGTCAAATGGTCTCTTCCCTCCGGCTCGCACCATCAGCTGGTCAGCCTCCAGCTTCTTCGCCATCTCGATGATCTGCCTGGATGTGCCATGAGAATGAATAACAGAGCCTGCCTCAGATCATCCCTGAGGCCCCGGTAGAACCTCTTCGCATACCTCCTATCGTCGGTGTCCTGAATCCCCGCGAACCTGGCCAAGTGGGAGAACTCTCTCTGGTACTCTATCACTGATCTGGTCCCCTGCTTGAGGTTCAAAAACCTCTCCTCCAAAGCATCTCTGTCTGTAGCAGAGACGAAGTGCTCCAGAAACACATCGCCAAACTCTTCCCAAGATATCTCTGACAGCTCAAAGTCCGCATAAGTAGACTCCCGGACTGACTTCCACCATCTCTTCGCGTGGGCCTCTAGCACAGAGGTGGCTAGAGGTACTGCCTGGCCGACTGGGCAGCTGATGCCCGCTAAGATCTCGTGTATGGCCTCCAGCCATTCTTCTGTCTTCACCGCATCTCTGTCCCGCGGTACGTCGGTGAGGACAGGCTGTTGAATGCGCTCAGCCAGCTCGACCCGGATTTGGCTGTGGAGCCGGGACTTGCTGGGCTCTAAAGGCATCCAAAATCGACGTCAGGGTCTGCCACATCTCCGTATGTAGGAATGGAGTGGCAGCTGGAGGGGGAGGAGCCACAATTTTGCGGCGCTGCGACCTGTGGAGGTTGCATAAAGGTAAGGTTAAAGCAGAATTGGCCTAACAAATTGTACTTTGTGGACCATTTATGTGACTTTACACATGGGCACACCACTGCTTCCGCTGCATAGTTTGTCCGCAAACTAATGCTCGGGCGGGGGTGGTCCCATGTTGTGGACTTCTTTCTCATATGATCGTTGTTTCAATTGATACCAGTTTGTAAGACCCCCCTCCCCCTTACCAAGGAGGGCTAACGGGTCTTATGCCCAGAACCGCCGTCTTACGGTGGCACTAACTCACGGGTTAGTCGACACGCAACACGCCGATTCTGCCGGCTAGTACGATCATAAACCTGTAGGCCAATATGAGAAGAAAGAAGTAAAACTGTATATGTAAAAATACCAGTCCACAAGCCACAGTACAATCATGAAAAAGAGATGAATAGTACAACATAAAAGTCCACAATATAGTACCAATGAAAGAGTAAAAAGGGCTTATGCCCAGTACATCAAATCTCTCTCTCACAAAATCATAAAATGCGGAAGCTACACTAGAACATCAAGACTCGTCCCACCTGAGGACGCACAGTAGTGGTAGTAGCCTGCTGAAGCGGTATCTGCTGCTCATGTCCTGCCTCCTCGACGTGCTGGTGCTCCATCTCCACGGGCTCCTAAAAATAGTTGGTCACCGACCATTAGTCAAAAAGACTAAGTCGTTTCCTCCGCACCTCGCCCCGCAGCTCCTAGGCACCGAGCGGGAGGACGAAGCGGAGGACAACAATGGGGTAGCAAAATAGAAGCAGGTGACAATATCTAACTAGAGCTGTAATAAGTAATGTAATCCTATTCTAGCAGTACTAAGTATGGTACGAGTAACAAGTAAGAGCAGTGCAGTAAAGAAAAGTAAAGAAGCAGTAGTATGAACAAGTAAATAAGCTAAGCTACCACTAAGCTATCATCACAAACGTACCCTAACTTATATAAATGCCCATACAAATATATAAGTTAGGATTTCCAGGAATTTAACTTATCATATAAAAGAGCCCATACTAATTTATATGATAAGGATCTATGAAGCGTATGACCTAATATGAATGAATGATATGATGCAATTTTATGCGCAGGCAAGTGCAACTCACACACAACGACTCTGTGATCACAGACCTTTAGTTCCCACTTTTTGAGAGTTAGCATCACTCTCGGGTACCACCGCTGTGGCTACGGCAGCAGCGGAGCGGGCGTCTCCGCTTCTAGACCGGTATGCACACTACCAAGCCTTAGACCCCTCTCATACGCCTCTGTACACGTCCAAGGTGCACTCTAGAGTCTCGCGTACGTACTTTGCTGACAAACCCGTCAGTCTTGTTGGGTCGGATGTGTGTTATCGGGGGTCGTCCTCCAGACCGCAGTGTAAAAAACCCACTGGCCCCTCTAACTCCCACAACCGCCTGGTGCACCGTACTGCCATCGGTGTGACGAACGGCCAGTACCGCATGCCCCGCACGATATTTATGCACATGCAAGTAATTCATACCGAGCCTTCCGCTCGCAGGACCAAAACCCGTCCTGAATCCCTCAAACCCAAACCCGGGTGAGAACGCACATTAGTGCCTTTATATCAACTCCCTCAAACCCTAAATGGGTGAGCATATATCATGAATCTCTCCAACCCCACACGGGCGAGAAGGTACGACAATGTCCTAACCTATTATACTACTCTTGTCTACAGTTTATTATACTTAGAGATTTAAGGTTAATCCAGGACTGCCCCCGGTATTCCCTGTGAAGGGCTCTCAAGTGGCACTAGGAACTGTGTTGGGATTACGCCCAGCGTTCCCTTTCGCAAGGATATTTATTTTAGTTGATGGCTACCCATGTATCTCCCCAGCTCTCCTTATTGCTTTTAGTACAACCCTAGTGACTTAAGGTATTACCGGGAAAACCGACGGTCTTCCGCCGATCCCCACTCCAGTTGCTAGCTAAGACTTGCACTTTAATCCCTCACTAAGACAACTCTACCCACCAGAGTTACATATGTTGAACTCTCTCTTATTTCTGCCGATAATCAATCCCCTGGTAATCACCTAAGGCAAGACCTTTTTGTGTTATATGCAGACCATGACCTATGATTACCCTAAAAATGGGATCTTCCAAACTTAAGGCATCTTGCCTCTAAATATTTATCTTAAGGTGTTATGGACTAAGGGAACTACCCTAAGAATTCTCATAATTTTCCTTGGCCAAATAGTCATTTAATTAATTCTTTTAATTTAAATGCTAGGTCACTTTACACATGAAGTAGTTTGATTAAGTATCCACTGACCTAGGGAATTTTTCCTGAGATGTATAGTGACAAAATATTGCTGCCTACAGAATTTCATAATTTTCCTTAAATTATTTATTATCATTTTCAATTTAATATCAATTCCACAAAATTCCATGTTTCCAAATGATGTATAGGCATTATTTACACAAAAATTCCAGAAATATTACAGAGCTTTTAGGACACTAATTTATGACTATTGGCAGAAAATCATCAACATTTAATGTAAGATGGCCTATAGGATTCCATTATAAGATATTTACCAAAATGCCATTATACTATTTTAACACAAATAATGCATCCATTAAATTCTAAGAAATTTGTGCAAGACTAATAATTAACATTTTATGACAGTAGAAAAATTTTCAAATTTTTCAGAGGTATAAATCCATCATTTCAAGAATTTACAAAATAAGGGTAAAATGGGAATTTAGGGTATCTATTCCAAAAATTCTTCAAACAGAGGAATCATATTTTCCTAAGTCAAATGTGATGTTATCTATGCCTTGGCAAAGTTGTTTGGATTTGTACTTGAATAAATCCTATTTTCCAAATTTATCTCCAAAATAGCTATATTTAAAATAAATTCCAATAAATGGAATTTTGATTCCAAAAATTCCATCATTAGTTTGAGGGATGAAATTTACCCTAATGAACCACTGTAAATAATTTCATGACTCTTGCATGTCACCATTGGGCTAAATACACCAATTTGCATTTTTGCTATTTGCACACCAAGGCTAAACATAGGCTAGCACATGCAAGTGGATTTCCCCAACATGCAGTGAACCCAAGGTGATAAAAATTTTATCATGCACCAAGGATGACCCCACTGACCCACCACCAAAATATGGGCCATGGGGAGGAGTAGAACTCCATATATGTCATTTATTTATATTTTGATATTTTACCAAAAACTATAGGAAAATATTCTCTAAAAATTCCTAAATTTTGGCAGGAGCTAGGTATGTCCTAATCATGCATGTGCCCAAAATTTGGGGCCATGGTGACTAATATTGAGACCAGGGCATCCAATATAATTTCTGCCCTAGTCTAGGACCAGTCTAGGAGAAATGTCCTACAGGACTGTACACTACACAAAAATGTATGTTTAGGGTGCATTTTAAAGGTAAGACCCTAGGCTACATTTTTCATTAGGGGCTAAGTTCTGGAAATGCATCTAAGAGGTCTAAATTTAACATGCATTGTAACTGAAAAAGTGTGACAGAATCATACACTATTTATCAATAATTAAATTAAATCATTTAACTGTTTGCACGAATCTTGAAGCTATCCGACGGGTTCTGGTCATCGTCTACCTCCAGCCAACGGCTGAGATCGAGCCGACCTGGAGCGACTTTTGCCGGCGATTTCCGGCCAGCTGAGCACCACCACCGCCGGCGGATATCGCCACCACCTTCGTTAAGGTGGGGGCTAGCGTTTCCCGGCGGTGGGGCCGCCGGAGTTGGCTCCTCCGGCAAAACCCGAGCAAGAAAAGAAAAGCTTCGATTTTTCTCCATTTCCTCTCATGGCATCGGGCTCGATTGAGCCCGATATCTCCCTAGATCGATCTAGAAAGTTAGTACGGGAAGAGGTGAGGTGAAACGCACCTGAATCGGGGCTTGGCTGCGGTCAGGCGGCGGTTTGCCGTGGTGGTGGTGCGTCGGCGAGCTCCACCCCGAAAGCTCAATTCTCCACGTTCTCCATGATTAAGCAGTCGAATTCCACTCCTCTCGGCCTTCTGAAGCTAATGGTGAGCTCTGTTTGGACTGAGGTGGGCTATAAGTGGAGTTAACTCCAATGTTAGCTCAGTTTTGAGCTTTGGAGGTTTCACCCAGCTGCCATGTGGCTCTCAGCTCTGGTATTTGCTGGAAATGAAGAGGGAGAGGCCAGCACCTGGTTTTGGGCAGCCTAAGTCAGCTGATGGGGTGGCCATGTGGCCACCATTTCCTTCATTCCTCTTTCTCTCTCCTCTTCTCCTAAAAATTCCAATTTTACCCCCTTGCATGTATTCTCTCTCCTGATTAGAGGGGTAGAGGGTAGGACTGGTCTTGTTCATTTGGGCTGACTATGGGCCAATTTTGGTGGGCTTGGTCCAGGGGAAATGACTTGGCCTTCATTTCATTCCTTAGGTTAAATTGTTGACCAAATTGACTTTTGGGGTTGACTAGTCAACCATGGTGGGTGTACTGACCCCACTTGGTGGAAATAGGTCTAGTGGCACCACCCAACTTGGTTTGGGTCAAGGGGGTGCCCCACTTAGGTTAATTAGGCCTATGGGTGTGGGTTTGACTAAATTAAGCCCAAGGTTGACTTTGGTCAATTGGGGTCAAATATTGACCCAGTGACATACCCTAGGGTCCACTTAGATTGTCTTTAGGGTTAGGGCAATGTGGTGGGGTCATGGTGTGGTTAGGGTCCCCACTTAGGCTAGTTTGACCTAGTTTGACTAAGGTCTTATAGTGGGCCCCACATGGCTACCACCCACTACCTAGGGTCAAACCTAGTTGATCTCCTCAAATCTCACCCCATGCCTAACCCAATCTAAGTTGAGGGGTCCAGATGTAACATGGGATGTTACACCTTGAGTGCACGAGGTGTTTGGCCGTGCAAGCCTACACCTGTGGCGAAATATATATAATTGCACTTTATTGTTTAGCTGGGTTAATGTTATGCAGGGAAAGAGCACCGCCGTCCCGAGTAAGGGGCAGGGTCGTTATAATTTGGTCGGCTTTTGGCTGACCGTTGCTTTGTTTGCCACTGTGCGGTGGAATTGTGCTTGCAGGTGCTGCAGAGCCGAGTACCAAATAGCGTGCTGGAGCCCATGTTGCTGTGCTGGCCCTTGAAGGCCAAATAAAATAGTTGTTTTTATTTTTTGTCATATGTGGTCGGCCTGCGTGCCGATGTATGAAAGACACTATTTATTAAGTGAACTATTGTAGGCCATAAGGCCATGTACCCTTTTTAGTGTATTTGGGTTTCATTATTGTTTTGTGGATGTGGACATTCATGTTTTATGGATTCAAGTTTTTGGGTTCTTTCAACTTTAAAAGTTTCCGCTAGAATGCTCTGTGTAGGACAAGTAGTCTTAATTGGATAGTTTGAATATTCTTATGTAACCCTTTCGACTGTCTGTGGTATATGGCGTCGGGTTCCAGCTAGACCTTCTGTTATATGCCATGCGACGGATGAGGGTGTTACAGCTTCAGCGTGTCTTGTCTCTTAAAACATCTTTGAAAGGATGGTTTGGCTTGCCATAGAAACTGCACACTTCATTTCGTCCTTTCTTTGATGCAGGGCCAGTCACCCTAGAACTTCTACCATCATCTGACTTCCTCTTGTCCTTCCTCGCTTGTAGTCTACGATTCTTCGCGTTATCTATCTCCTCTACCTTCAAGGCAGCTTCGACCGCTTTTGCATAATTCTCAAATCTATATGCGCTTGCCAACTGCTGGAAGTCGCTCCGAAGACCACCTAGAAAGCGTTTTTCTCTGCCAGCTTCAGAGGATACCAATTCTGGAGTAAACCTACTCAGCTTACTAAATTCAATCTCATATTCATTCATAGTGAGTTGTCTCTACTTCAGATGTAGGAAATTGTTCATCAGGCGGTCCTGTTCTACCGATGGTAGAAACTTCTTAAACAACATCTTCTTGAAAGATTCCCAAGAACATCCTACCATCAAACTCTCCTTATCCCGGATCCACTAGCTCTTCACCAGACCTTTTAGCTGGTAGGCAGCAATCATCACCTTTTGGGCTTCTACGATTCCCAAATACGAGAACATCTCTGCTATGACGATGATCCAGTCGTCCAAGGCCATAAAGTCAGCTCTTCTATCGTAGGTGGGAGGTCCTAATCGCTGGAAATGCGTAATGAAGTTCATCTCTGGCGATAGTGACACTGGAGGCACCAGAGGAGCAGGAGGAACAGACATGGCTTGACCCACGGTAGGGTCTTGCACCACGGGTTGCTGCACGGGAGCGGCAGACAACAATGACTGAATCTGTGATTGCATCACAACTAACTATCTTGATAGAGCCTATTGCTCTGACGTAGACTCTCGATCACCGTATCGCTTTGCGTACCCGAAGACTCACCCTCAGACTGGGGTGTCGACTTCGTCACAATACGCTTCGGTGGCATCTCTACAGGACAAACATACATATAGTCAATATCTAGCTTAAGACACATCAGCTATGGTGGATCCAAGCTATGGTGGATCTTCACATAACCATCACATGTTGCCACCTATGGTGGATCCATATACAAACACATATTATGCATCTCATACTATATAATATGTCATGTATACTTTTTATCATGCTTATGATTGTAGTGTTCATGCTTTCGACAAGACATACCGATGACACTTAGGTGTGTGTATGCAATGAAATGACGCGATTAGAGTTTTGCTTAAGGGAAGGTCGTTCGACTCACCTGCACAACCAACCACCCCTTTTGCAAAACCTTCCTCTGATACCAACTCTTTTTTTCTAACGACCCTGAGAAAGGCCCAGGCGCTGCCCGACCCACCCCGTAGCCCAAGGAAGACCAAGGCGCCACCGGTGGTGCAACCGGAATATACAAGGCATGTAGGCCGTATACCACAAATCATCTCGCGCCTGTTTATCGATCACGCGCATTATTGCCACGGGATTTCGAACTCGAGACCTTGATAAGTAGCCTTTAGTTCCGCTACTCATCACTGACCGAGATGCAGACCTTGTATATTCTGGCTGTACCACCGGTGGTGCCTTGGTCTTCCTTGGGCTACGCGGTGGGCCCGACGACACCTGGGCCTTTCCCATGGTCATTATAGAGATCTGGGAGCTGTCTTGCCGAGACCCTGGGAGCTGTCTCGCCGAGATCCTGGGAGCTGTCTCGCCGAGATCCTGGGAGCTGTCTCGCCGAGAGCCGTCTCGCCGAAAACCTGAGAGATGTCTCGCAGAGATCCCGAGAGCTGTCTCGCGAGACCCTGGGAGCTGTCTCGCCGAGACCCTGGGAGCTGTCTCGCCGAGACCCTGAGAGCTGTCTCGCCGAGACCCTGTGTCACAACCCGCATTTTCTCAATGATGAAATCGTATCAGAGCAAGAGAAAACACGTGTCGTGATGCCATGGGTCGTCCCCCGGGGACACTTATGCTCGTTTAGGGTGTCAACTTAATTGAACCAGAGTATTTTCTGCTGCGTATAAATATACTGTTATATGTGGACTAGCTGATCACCATGCCTAGGGATACGGCCTTTCAACATAACTGTTTTTCTACCATAATTAATCAACGTTTTTTTCCTTAAAAACAAAGGTCTGGAGTTTTGCCTGAGCGTGTGCAGTTATCCCTACACGACGTGACATCACGGTACGTGTTTTCTCTTGCTCTGATACGATTTCATCGTTGAGAAAATGCGGGTTGTGACACCCTGGGAGCTGTCTCGCCGAGATTCTGGGAGCTGTCTCGCCGAGACCCTGGGAGCTGTCTCGCTGAGACCCTGGGATCAATCTCGCCGCGATCCTGGGAGCTGTCTTGCCAAGAACCTGGGAGCTGTCCGAGATCCTTGGAGCTGTCTCGCCGAGACCCTGGGAGTTGTCTCGCCAAGACCCTGGGAACTGTCTTGCCGAGACCCTAGGAGCTGTCTCGCCGAGATCCTGGGAGCTGTCTCATCGAGATCATGAGAGCTGTCTCGCCGAGACCCTGTGAGCTAGGCCGGGCGAGACCTTCAAGGGGTCGGGCACTAACAAGCTAAGGGAAATTTTTATCCCCCTACTAGAATATCATGCATGTCAATAATAAAATGACCCCCATGAGTGCAAAACCCCCAAAAAGCTTAAAAATGTGTAGCAAGTCTTACGTCTTCCTAGGGACCCCACTCCGAGAATACAGGGTTGTACACAATCCCTGCTATTTTCGAGCGAGTTCCACGGTCGGAAAGAAACATCCAACCCAACGTATTCACTGAGAGTAACACTCTTGGTACCAAAAATACTTGGCCTCTCCGAGGGGTCAACATGTCATATCAGCTAACGAGACTTACTCTCCACTGAGGCACATTAGACTCATCCAGTTAGTGAGAGCCTGTGTGAGGAGATCCTCTCAGGGTTGGTACCTTCTCTCCACCAAGGCACATTCGGCCCATACAACTAGGGAGAGCCTGAGTGAGGAGATCCTCTCGGGGTTGGAACCTTCTCGCCACCGATGCACATTCGACCCATCCAGCTAGTGAGATCCTGGGTGAGGAGATACTCTCAGAGGGTCAGTTCCTTCTCTCCACCGAGGCACATTCGACTCATCCAGCTAGTGAGAGCCCGGGTGAGGAGATCCTCTCGGGTTTGGTACCTTCTCTACACCGAGGCACATTCGACTCATCTAGCTAGTGAGAGTTTGGGTGAGGAGATCCTCTCGGATTTGGTACCTTCTCTCCACCAAGACACATTCGACCCATCCAGCTCGTGAGAGCCTGGGTGAGGAGATCCTCTCGGGGTTGGTACCTTCTCTCCACCGAGGCACATTCGACTCATCCAACTAGTCTGAGCCTGGGTGAGGAGATCCTCTCGGGGTTGGTACCTTCTCTCCACCGAGGCACATTCGACCCATATAGCTAGTGAGAGCCTGGGTGAGGAGATCCTCTCGGGGTTGGAACCTTCTCGGCATCGAGGCACATTCGACCCATCCAGCTAGTGAGAGCCTTGGTGAGGAGATCCTCTCGAGGTTGGAACTTACTCTCCACCGAGACACATTCGACCCATCCAGCTAGTGAGAGCCTGAGTGAGGAGATCCTATTGGGGGTTGGAAGTTAGGGTATGTTTGTTATGCCGTTTTGGCTCCATTCCATTTAAACCGGGCCGGTGATGAGCTGTTTGGTTGGAGCCCTTTTAAACCGACCATTTGAAAAGGGCAAAACCCTCACCCTTTTACGTCGGAGGAAGGAGCACCAGACGCACCGTCTACAACCAGCTGTTCTTGTTGTCCAACAAAAAATTGTTGTAAAGTCATACAGGGCTGGGTCATTGCAAATATCTAGATGTTTCCTCAACTCTTTAACTGCTTCGTGAATAGTATATGAAGGAACAAACGTTTGGGGTGACTGTGATATAATATCTCCAACTCTAATAGTGGACTCAAGCAACAGTTCGATGGTATATCGCCCGTGACTATTTTTCTGAATTCCCCTTCGACCTCTTTCAATCCTTCTTTTACTGTCATGTGAAGATCCACCTCTTTCAAATATCCCAACATCATCCCTTTGATCATCACTCATGCCCGCAGGTGTCCCCAGTCCTACTACCACGTCATCCTCGTGCTCAGACAATACATGTTCGTGACTAGATGAGTCAACCCTTGAGTTAGGAGCCCATGCATTCTTCCTAGTAGCAACAACCTCATTAAACATTGTGTATAATTTTTCTTCTAGCTCGGGTGGAATGCCTCCATAACGAAACTTCTTCGCAGTTGGAACAACCTAACAGTCATGTTGAAAAATAAGTTTTGGATTATAACTAGCAAATTTAAAAAAACAGAAAAAATTTCACCTCAAGTCTCTCTTTCCACCAATCATCTGATGCATCAACTGTTCTCCTTGTTGAATCCCACCCCAAACCTGTTGCCGCATGCTTGAGCTCCTTCCATAATTTCCAATCTTTTTTCAATTGGTCCCATTTATTTTTGAAATGCGCGCAGACATATATTTTTGATGTTCGTTCATGAAACTTAGTTATTACATTTTTCCAATCCTCCTTCGATAGATGCGTTGTCGGTCTATTACCTAGTACAATCTCTGTTATACATAAATCACAGAATAACATGACTTCACTTGACTCCCAAAGTGCTGCAATTCCTCCTTCTTTAGTTTTTTTTCCATCGTGATACCTAAGAACAAGCTTATCTAAATATAAATGTAACATTAGCAAATTAACATTTGCAGCAACACAATACGAGTTATCACATTACAGTACAAGCTCTTCTACTCCAAGTTTCTGAACAGTGGGGCATTGCATATTGTGTGAATGGAGGCATGGAGAAAGAAAGGGAAGCAATGCAAGTATTAATTTTATCATGAATGATTAGCTATGTACCACATGATTCAGTATGAAATTCAACTATGTGTCTTTATGATTCTTAATACTTTTCATTTTATGCATATCCAAGTTTTTGAAAAAGGGAATGCGAATATGACAAGAAAGCTTAAGTCGAGTACAAGGTTATTAACAGCTCATTCATTATTTGTCTACAATTTACAAACTTTTTTCCTTCCCCTCTCATGCCTCTACTCATATATTCTTCAGGATGGAGATAGCCTTCAGCCGCATCTAACCGATGTATTAGTGTAATAACCCTAAAACACCTTCCAAAATCTCGATAAAAATCCTAGCGATCACCTCAACCAATCTATGCTACTTATTTTGATTCTAGCAAATTTTAAACCAAATCTGAAAATAAAAAAGCTGAAGCTGCTACCAAACTGTAAATGAAAAAGCTGGCACAGATCTCATGGACCAAAACTGGCACAGATCTCATGGACCAAAACTGAAAATGAAACTGCTACAAAACTGTAAATGAAAAAGCTGAGGAACAAAAACCAAAAAATCTGAAAAAAAATTAAACCCTAAAATGTCGGCTCGGACTGGAGAAGAGGACCATAACTGAAATGTTCGTTATCATACCAAGGCCCGGACTGGAGAAGAGGAAGATCGACTATAGAAGCCGATCACTGTTGAGGAACGTCGGCTCTAGAGGAAGAACACCGCTAGGGTTTGGAAAATAAGCGTTAGATTCACCGCGATGTAGGAGGAACGACACTGAAGGAGGCCGGAAGGCCGGAAAATCTGAACGGGGGTGGTTGTGGATGGGCGAAGGGGGAAGATCTGTGCGAAGGAGGAAGATCGAGGGTTGGTTTCCCGCGAAGGAAGAGAGAAGACGCTGAACGGCGGGTTGCAGACGGCGCGCCTGGTGCTCCTTCCTCCAGCGTAAAAGGGTGAGGGTTTTGCCCTTTTCAAATGGTCTGTTTAAAAGGGCTCCAACCAAACAGCTCTTCACCGGCCCGTTTAAATGGAATGGAGCCAAAACGACATCCCAAACAGACCTTAAATATTTCCGAAGGTATGTTTCCAAATTTTATTTGGCCGGCCAAAAATTACATCATAGAAGATTGTTTTTTTTTCTCTCAAATATCTATTTCCATAAATTCTTTTCAAATGATTGTACATTTGTTTTATTTTTAAATTTACACGTGTTAAATAATTTTGAGCTGCCCGTGACGTCCTAGCGATTAAAATTATCATACCTATTTATTCAGACTCTCATCGGACGGTCAACCCGAAAGCCAACAACAAAGCAAAAGTGCAACAAGGAGTACATAAAACATGCTAAAATAAAATACGCGACGCCTATTGACGTTATGCAAAAACTGATGCGACAAAGGATGCATCAGATTTCCACGCTAAATAACTTGTGAATCATATTTATAGGCAATGTGACCCTCCGTCTCTTTCTCTCTTCTCTTTTCTTGTTCTTTCTCTTTGATGTGGTTTTTTATCTTAACACGCAAGTAACATTGAACCATACTCAAGTCCAAATTTTGAGACTAATTTCGGGTCCGGATCCTCTCCAGTTGGAGTGAACTGGAGGGGATCCAGTTCACGACGGGGATCATCTCGCCCAAATTAGACGGCAGAAAAGGGCGAGACTTCACTCACGGGGTCCACTCACTTGGTACTCACGCTTTTACACCTTCTGATTTGACGAGATGATCCCCGTCGTGAACTGGATCTTCTCCTGTTTACTCCAACTGGTGAGGATCCCAGTCCCCAATTTCTTAGTGTCAAGATTAGGTCTTCATTTGGTACGGTGGTGACGTTTGCTCCTGGCGGGTCAAAATGGAGAGTTGGAACCGGAGGGGAGGAGGCGGGGTTGGAAAAGCGGCATTTGAGATGCTTTTTCTTCTTGCGGCAGGTGCAAACGGAGCAAACGCCGCCGACGCCCCGTTTATTTACCCGCCGTCCGGCGTTGTTTGCTCCAAACGCCCGGCGAAAACGCCGAAACAAACTAAGCCTAGGTGGAGTGTATTAATTGAGATTCACTCGTTCCACTGAGACTCTCAGAGGGGAAATTTTTCTGTCCGGGTTTCGGAGCACTCGCGCGCGACTGAAAATGCTCGTGCGGTGGCTTCTCCCTCCTTTGATTTTGTTTATTTTTTCTCTCTGTAAATCGTGATCGTTGATAGCTCCATGTGCGAACTCGTGCTCTCACTCGGATGGAGATTTCCAAAAGAAGCCCGACCTAAAAATCCCTCCTCTCAGAGACATAATTAAACATTCAATAGCGAATATATCTCAACCTTGTAACATCACCCTAAAACAAATCTAGAGGAAGGACGAAGACTGTCAAGTCGGCCGTTCTGCGATTTGGGCCTCTGAAATCTCCTCTACGGCCCATCGAAGTCCTCTCTTCGAGCCTCAAACGCCACTTATCTCGGCGCCGCACCTCGCCGCCGCACCTCGCCGCCGCACCGCCGAAAGCCCCATCTCGCCGTCCTATTTCTGTGCTAGCCACAAACCGCAGCATCAACTCCTGTCATAGCAACCCGACTCCGCCGGTTTAGGGCCATGGAGGTTGTCGAATCCGCTCCATCATTGCTTACTCTGGAGGGCCAAGAACATGGAGAAGTTGAATATGACGAGGACGAAGAAGATTACTGGTCGTCGGAGTCGGAGGTGGGCGACGCGTTGGATTGGTTAGATTCGAAAGAAGGGGCCGATGGAGACGGCGTAACCGGTTCATCCTTCTCGGTGTCAGCTGCGCGGCGTCCTAATGCTCACGGCGGCCTAATCTCGCGTCCTTTCCAGCCCCTCACCAACCGCAGTCAGAAGTTCGCCTCCCACATCCGAGCTAATCCTCTGGAGGTACCTCTGGATTTCCATGTTTATTCATCAAATTACATAATAATTTGGCTTCTCTTGTGATCATGTTCTTAAATTAATTTTTGTTTGTTTTTTTTCCCGTTGAGATTGATTTAGGAATGGGAGGGAAGGATGGATATTGGCATGTCTAATTCGGTGACAACTGCTATCCGGGAAACAGTAAGGGATGCAGCCATAGGTAGGATAAAGAACACGGAGAAAGCTGACAGAGCCACTGTTGAGCAAGTAATTGTCTTTCTACTCTTTAGTCTTGTATTGGACTTGGTATGTTTTTTGAAACCAAAACTTTGCAACACCCTGCACTTCCACTTTAAGATGGAATATAGCACTACATTGATTTTTTCACATAAATATGGATTGTTAATGTGAAAAAAATTGTTGTTGTTGTATGGATTGTTTAGGTGAAAAAAATTGTTGTTGTTGTATGGATTGTTTCTTGCACACTTTGTGTTCAACTACATTATCGTCATCTTAAGCGTAGACTCCATGGTTCTATTTTGTTAGGATTTTGGACAACTCAATAGTTGATAACAAATTCTTAGGCGACTGATGAAAATTTCATTGCATTAATGCGCTTGTTTTGTTCACTAATGTATTGACAACATTAAGTAGATGTTAGTTTTTTTTCCTTTCAACAACACTATTATGTTGAGATGTATATGATTAGGTAGATGAATAATAGTACTGTATGACCAGTAAATGTGCAACTAAGGCATCATAAATTCCTGAATGTTATCCGTGTGTAATGTTTTGAG
Source organism: Platanthera guangdongensis (assembly GCA_039583875.1). Lineage (NCBI taxonomy): Eukaryota > Viridiplantae > Streptophyta > Magnoliopsida > Asparagales > Orchidaceae > Platanthera > Platanthera guangdongensis. The sequence continues at coordinate 121,216,168 of CM077154.1, read as the reverse complement.
TAAGACAAAGAATGGATTTTTATTTATATAACATGTTTGAAATACATTAAGGTTCCATTCGGTTGGACAGAATTGATTGATGTTCTAAAATTAGAATTGGCATCCAATTTTAATGAAAATGAACCTCCAATTTTAATGAAAATGAACCTCCAATTCCAATTCAAATGACTCAATTTTGTCCAAACGAACAGACCCTAAAATTTTTTGAGAGACATTGTGTGAATATATCTAACCGACCCTTGAATAATCATTAATGAAAGTGGAGCAAGGTTAAAATCCAAAGGACATGACCTGGACACTAAATTTGCATGCAGAATACTTAAATTTGGATAGAGATGGGGAGAAAAAAATACTGAAATCTATTAGGAGAGGGATCACCCAACCTGAAATTCTATTAATATGATGTAATAGTATCAGAGAGGACATAATATGCAATTTGATCTTCAAATAAGAAATTTCACAAATTTTAATGCTTCTACTAATCATTTTCCTAAAGAGTTGCAATCCTAAAAACACATTAAGAGGGTCGGGGATAATTATGAGTTTCAGCAAGACAATCAATAGATAATATATTTATTAAAATTTATACAATATATAAAACATCTAAGAGAGTCGGAGTTTTGGAATAATGGAATGGATAATACTATTTCTTGGATTGTCAGGTCGAACAATAAATAAAATAAAAAATGTGGATAAGACTTGGGAGAGATAAATAGTTGGTGGTTATCTTTCATATGTGATGAGACACGTAAATCTAAAACCCTGGTTGTAACTATAAAGTTAACCACAATCTATCTAGTGGAAACATGAGTTATTGGATGGGATACTTGATATTGCTGAAGCTATTAATCATAATCTTTCTAAGTGAGCGTAATAGATAGGAGGAGATATATTATGGAGTAGGCATGCTAGGTCTATTTTGGAAGCGTGCTAGATAATGGCTAGGAGTTGACGATTGTGGCGGTTAGATCTCATTGATGCTTAGAGCCTTGGAGAGAAGTTTCAGTGTTACGAATCATTGAACGAGGCACAGCTTGCCGAGAAGAATGTATGTTGGATATAAAATTGAGTATTTGATGACAATAGATTCTTTGGTCCATTTCTAATTTTTGTGTTGAAGTAGTGAGCGGTATTGAAACAACTCATTACATTTTCCTCTAATTGTCTATAATATTTCTGGATATACATTCAGCTTACCAAAAAGAAAAAAATTCGAATAGACCGCTTTCTTGAAAGTAGGTGGAATGAAAATGCCCCACATCTTTTGACAGAGTTTTGAAACATGACATTGTAGGCAATGGAATGTTTGATACTAAGCAGTCAAGTAAGAATAGAGAATCAGTTGCTTACAATTTTGAAAATTTAATACTCATTATAATATGGAGGAACCCAAGTGGTGGAACTTGGGTGAGAGCCGACAAGGAAGTGGGGTGCCCATGATCAAAAGATATAATTTGTACATTGAACTTTGGTGCCGATGGTGGAGGAGAAGTCCAAATTTTAAGAGGAGATTGATCGGTGCTATGACACCATGTATGGGAGAGAGAGGAAGAATTGGGAAGTAAACACAAGTTGTTAGGAATGAGAGACATGTGATGCAAGTTGTGCTCATGCCCTAAGGTCGGGTGGCGAATGACAACAAATGCAATGGACTACTACAACAATAAGATTCTGCAGTTAGAGCAACAACAAAAGTGTGTGCATAAATGGCAGTGGGCGCCAGTGTGAACTTCTTCACATGTGCATGTGGTCTAGGAATAGTAGTGGCGGAGTGGGTGCATCAAGGGGTTGGTGAGTGGGTGGGTAATGTGGAGGAGATGATGGGTGGGTATGAGGAGATGATGGGTGTGCAAGAGTTGTGTTAGAACTAACCCTGCATTGATACCATATCTAAGTTGAAATATTTTGTTGTTTTTTATTTTACTAAAGAGCACCTTTATTCATAACAGAGGAAATAGTTCAATCATCTATGATACAATCAAATAGACACACCACACATCAAACATAGAGTTCTTTCCGCTAACAAGCTACTTTCCACAATATATGCTACAATGTAAAGTAGATACACCTTCCATCGCATGCTACCGTGCAAAAGATACTTTCCATGGTTTGAACCAAAAATGAAGAATTGCTTTGTATGTGTAAGAAGAGAGAAACAAGAGAGAGACAATTGCCCGTAATTGTATATATCATCAAAGTACATGAATACATACACTTATATAGAGGTAGATAGAGAAAGAGATATCTACATTTACAATGTGAGATTAAAGTAGCTATACATGGGCCAATACACATGAGCCTCCCAAATGAGATAATTCTATTTTATCTTCAACACTCCCCCGCAAGCTGGAGCGTACAAGTCATAAGCGCCAATCTTGGATAAAAACTGATAGTACAGAGTCCGTGAGAGAGCCTTGGTGAAAATAACAACAATTTGACTGGAGGCTGAGACATGTTCCAATACTATCTTCTTTGACTGAACATTTTCTCGAACGAAGTGACAATCAACTTCAATGTGCTTTGTGCGTTCATGGAATACTGGATTCTTGGCAATATGTATGACAACTTGACTATCACAGAGCAGAGTAGTAGGAGAAGAGAGTGTGAGACCCATATCACTGAGGAGGCCCTCTAGCCAGGTGACCTCAGATACGACCGCTGCCATAGCACGATATTAAGCCTCAGCAGACGAGTGAGCAATAACAGTCTGTTTCTTGCTGCGCCAGGTAATAAGATGTCCATCGAGGTAAGTGCAAAAACCAGTGGTGGAATGTCTATCATCAAGAGACCCTGCGTAGTCCGCATCAGAATAGGCAACAAGAGATAAAGGTCCGATGGCTTATAAACAGGTCCTTGTCCAGGAGCCTTCTTTAAATATCTGAGGATCTGCTCGACGGCTCGGAGATGAGAAGTCCGAGGGGTATGCATGAATCGGCTTACCACTCCAACAACGAATGAAATGTCAGGCCGCGTAATTGTGAGGTAGATTAATTTCCCCACCAGGCGTCGATGGTACTCTGGATTGGTCAGAATAGGATCATCCCCAGAGTCTTGATTCAACAGCTGATGATTCATGTCCATCAGAGTATCTGTATGTTTGCATCCCGAGTAGCCCGCACTTTGTAGAAGATCTATGCAATACTTCCGCTGAGATAGGACTAGTCCATCAGGTCTCCTTGTAACCTCAAGTCCAAGGGAGTATCGCAGATTGCTCAGATCTTTTGTCTGAAAGACGGAGTTCAGATGTTGTTTGATTTTCTGTATCCCGATGGTGTCATTTCCCGTAATGAGAATGTCATCAACATAGACAAGAAGAAGAACTATCCCTGTTGCTTGATGACGAGTAAAGAGAGAGAAATCTGCAGAACTTCGAGTGAATCCCATCTCGCGAGCCACCTTACTGAACTTGTCAAACCAAGCGTGAGGGAATTGTTTGAGACCATATATAAACTTCCAGAGAAGACATACACGAGACTCCCCCGTGGTCTCAAACCCAGGTGGCTGGTGCATATACACCGTCTCCTGAAGATCGCCATTGAGGAGGACATTTTTGATATCCAATTGATGAAGGGGCCATCGGCGGTGCACAACAAGAGAGATCATAACCCGTACAGTACTCAGTTTTGCCACCAGAGAGAACGTTTCGTCATAATCAAGGCCATGTTGCTGAGTGAAGCCCCGAGTCACCAGACGGACTTTGAGACGATCAACAGTTCCATCCGGAGCATGTTTGATTGTAAAGACCCATTTGCAGCTAACACAAGATTGACCAGGAGAAAGAAGAACAAGGTCCCAAGTCTGGTTAGCCCAGAGAGCTGCCATCTCGTCGTCCATGGCCGCACGCCAGCCCGGATGTTGTAGAGCATCCTGCAAGGAGTTAGGAAGAGAAATAGTGAAAATAGAGAGAGCAAAAGTGCGAAGAGGTGGAGAGAGGCGATATAGGGATACATAGTTTCCCATGGGATGGGCCGTAGAGGGTGGTGCTTGATCGTCAAGGCGCAGAAGAGCATCCGTAGTAGGGGGCTGCTGGCGGGCTGCAATACTGGACGAGTGGCGAGTGTAGACACGGGTAGGTGGAGGAGGAGGGAGAGGTGGTGAAGTTGGTACTGGAGAAGCAGAAGAAGTGGGAGGCAGAGATGTGACGGGAACAGCCGGACGAGGAATGGTGGACTGAGGTTGTAGAGTGGAGGTGTGAGAGAAGAAGCTTTCATCTTCAGCAAAGGTAACATCCGCGGAGACGAGCACCTTATTGATTGTGGGAGAGTAGCAAACATACCCCTTTTGGGTACAAGAGTAGCCTACAAATACACATTTGGTGACGCGGGCAGCAAGTTTGTCACTCGATGATCCGAGAGAGTGAACATAATAAGCACATCCAAATGTGCGAGGCGTGAAAGAAAAATGGGGACTTGGAAGGAACTGTAGACTGAAGGGAGAAGCAAAGTTAAGAACGGATGAGTGCATGCAGTTAATGAGATAGCAAGCAGTAGATACATCAAAGTTTCAATATTCATCGGGAACCTGCATTTGAAGCATGAGTGACCGAGTGACATCAAGGAGATGACGATTCTTCCGCTCGGCCACACTATTCTGCTGGGGTGTGTATGCACATGAAGTTTGATGAATTATCCCAAAGTCCGCGCATAAGTTGGAGAAGCTGCGACTAGTGTATTCACGAGCGTTGTCAGAGCGAAGCGTTTGTACGGTAGTAGAAAATTGCGTACGTATTTCAATAATAAACGCACAGAAAATAGAAGTTAGCTCAGTACAATCACGAAGTAAATAAAGTCATGTGAGACGTGAATAGTCATCAATGAAGGTTACAAAGTAGCGATAACCAAAAAGACTGGGTGGTTTATAAGAACCCCAGATATCAGAGTGAACTAAAGAAAACAGAGTACTATTCCGGTCATATACAAGACGAAAAGAAATACAATACTGCTTGCCAAAGATACACGATTCACAAGAAAATTCCTGTAAAGCGACATCAGGAAGAGCCTTCTTGAGAATCTGAAGAGGAGCATTGCCGAGACGACGATGCCAGTTGACGGAGGGTACAACAGAGAGTGAAGTGGGAAGAACGTCCAAGAGATAAAGCTCGTTTGACAGCCGTCCTCTACCAATGATAGTCTGTGTTTGACGATCTTGCATGACAAAAGAAGAGGGAAAAAAGATCAGACAACAATCAAGATCTTGAGCAAGTCTACTAATAAACAGTTAGGTTGAAGGGAGATCCCGGAACATGAATGACCGAGGTTAAGGAGAGAGTATGAGTAAGTTGCAGATTAGCAGCTCCAGACACAGGAGTAGTATCGCCATTGACCATAGTGATAAATTTGGGATACTCAGTGTGCATGTACTGAGGAGGTTTCTGAGAGGTAATATGATGGGTGGCCCCAGAGTCCAGGATCCACTGAGAGCTGTAGGAGAGACAGGAGATACCTTCAGTAGAGAATGAAGCAACCGAGCCAGAAAAATGTTTGACCATGCCTTGAAGCTGTAGTATCTGTAGGCGGAGGTCATTGATATCCTTCTGAGCAGTAGAAGAGAGGTCGGTGGGAGAGGGGCTCGCAGAAACAGGAGCAGCAACAAAGAAGAAGAGCAGATCGCGGTGACAAGGCAGATCGCTAGCGACAAAGAAGAAGGTCGCAAGGACTAAGAGGAAGGTTGCGGCGACAAGAAGAAGAGCTCTACAAGGCGCGAGGAGATATATGTCATGGCGGACTGGAGCAATCCGTAAGAAGTGAAGGGTCGCGGTAGACTAAGAAGAGGGTCCGCGAAAAAAGAGCTCGCAGCGGTTGGGGGCAGTCCGCGACAGGTATAGCAGGAGGGCGCGAGCTTGGAGAGAGCGCGGACTGGTCCACAGTAGAAGCATGCAGCGGGCCGCGGCAGGAGCTGACAGCGTACTGGGGAGGAGTAGCGGGCAGCGGACTGGGGAGACTGAGCGAGGAGCTCGCAGCAGTGGACTAAGAGGAGAGTCCGCAAGAAGGGAGCTCACAGCGGAATGAAGAAGAATAACGAGTAGGCAGGGAAGAAGTGGACCCCACGGGACAGAGAAAGGAGGCTATAAGAAGCCCGAGGAGGAGGGTGAAACCACAGAGAGAAGAGGAAGCGGACCCAACAAGGACAGGCCGCAGGAGCCAGGCGACTAAGGGAGATGAGCGAATAGAAACGCAGGCCGCGGTCAGAATCGCAGGCCGCGGGCGAGTAGGGGTAGGCGGATAGAAGGCAGAGTCCGCAGGCCGCTGGTGATTAGGGTAGGCAGACAGAAGGATGGAGTCCGCAGGAGGTGACGAAACGCTCTGATACCATGTAAGAAGAGAGAAACATGAGAGAGAAAATTGCTCGTAATTGTATATATCATCAAAGTATAGGAATACATACACTTATTGTACAACCTCGGTCTCACGAGAGGCCCTCAAGATGCGAATAGAAGAAAGTTGACGAGAGATACTGATAGGCAAGTGGAACCAGATGGACCACTCGCAGGAGTCGAGACGGGTGGTCTCTGCAATGGGCGAGACGCCCCCTTTTGGGATGCGAGTAGGCCTTTATAGGCGAGAGGGCCCCGTGGCGAAGGATGCCTGCGAGACGACCAGGAGGGCTCGTCTCGCCGATGGGTGTTCCCCTACTCGCCATATAGAGAGAGGGCCATTTTGGCAATTCTATACCCAAGGGGGATTTACTCTTCTACCCCGGGCAATTTTACCCTTTTGCCCCTGGTGGTCTGCATATAACTCCTCAGAACAGCGGAGTTTGGCTGTTGGCAGACCCGATCAGGGGTACTCTGGTAATTTCAGGTCAGCTCGGTATGGTTATTGACAGTTCAAACTCAGAAAACTATAAATAGACCCATAGAGGTTCTTCAAAAGCACTTTTTTCCCGGGACTTGAGGATTTTCCTGTGCATTCTGAGGAGCTCCATGCCCAGCTTTTGGCTTTGGAGTGGAAACTCTCAGAGATCTTCCGGGTAAGCGGTGAGACCTCCCTGCTGAGGCTTTGAGTCAGTTTCTGGTCCTTCATGATCAGTCAGGGGACGAAGTTTGGGTCGAGTAGGTGTTGACTACGCCCCTATTTTTCGAACTTTTGTCGAAGTCGAGTTTTGACTTCAACACTTATATAGAAGTAGATAGAGAGAGATATCTACATTTACAATGTGAGATTAAAGTAGATATACATGGACCAATACATATGGGCCTCCCAAATGGGCTAATTCTATTTTATCTTTGTTGGAAAAGCCCACTTAATATTAGGCCCATTTGTATAGCATTTATTGCTTTTCTCTCCTCTCTTTAGTCCCACATTGTGTATAAGCCTTTTCTCTCTCTTTCTCTCATCTATATATATGTACTCATTCTTTGTATTTGTATCAAGTTGACATATATACAAGGTTGGCTTTCTCCATTTCTACATGGTATCAAAGCGAGGTTGCTGACTCCTGCGGACTCCCCTTTCTGTCCGCCCTGCGGCCTGCGACCTCCTGCGGCCTCCCTTTTCCTGTCCGCAGCCTCTCCCTCCGTGGAACCACCTCTCCTCTGCGGCCTGCGAAAGTGTGTCCGCATCTTCTAGCCGCTTCACTCCTGCGGCCTCCCTTGTCCAGTCCGCAGCCTCTCCTCCCGTGGAACCACCTCTCCTCCCGCCTTCTCCTTCCTCCTCTGGCCCCCTATTTATAGCCATCCTGTGGGGTCCACTGCTTCCCGTTTTTCGCTGCGGCCTCCTCTTGTCCGGCGCGACCTCGACGACCTCAACCTCTTGGTTTCCTTCGTCCGCCGTAAGCTCAGCGTCCTCTGTCCGCAGTCCGCCTGCTTGCGGCTGCTCTCCTTCCTCTTCCGGCAGTTTCTTTTTCTGTCCGCCGCGGGTTAGACCCTCTGCGTTCTTTCAGTCTTGCGGACTGGTCCAGCCCGCCGCGGTCGCTCTCTTGCTTCCCCGGCTTGTCCTCTCTTCTCAGCTCGCTCCTGTCCGCCGCGGTCTGATCCAGACCGCCGCGATCTGATCCAGTCCGCCTCGCCCTTCTTCCATCCGCTGCGGCCTCTCTTGGCCCACTCCTTGCTGAGCGTCTGTGCTCACCGCAGTCTCTTACTAGCTCGCCGCGCCCTCATCCAGGTCGCCGCATCCTCTCCCAGTCCGCTGTCTGTCCGCTTCCTCTAGCTGCGGACTCCAGCCCGCCGCGGTCTCCTCCAGCTCGCTGCGGCCTTCAGCTCGCTGCGGCCTCCTTCAGCTCGCTGTTAGAAAGTAGCGAAAAGTAGCGAAAAGCCTTCAGCTCGCTGTTGGAAACCGCCAGACCGCGCGGTCTCCAACCCGCCAAGACAGACCGCCCGGTCTCCAACTTCAACACTCGCTGCGACCTCATCTAGGTCACCCTCATGTCTACGTCTGCAGACTCCGTCGGCACGGCAGTTCCTCCTGAACGCCCGGCCTCTATCCAGGAAGTCCGCGACAAGCTCCGGATCACTACAATTTCGCTCACTGGCAAGAAGAACTTTGTGGAATGGGCACACTCGGTTCGCCGTGTCCTTCAGTCAAAGGGATTCCTTCATCACCTGACTCAGGCCGTTATTGGTGTCCCTACTGAGGAGTGGTTACGCAATGATGGGCGTGTGCAGACTTGGCTTCTCAATTCTCTTGATGACGAATCTTATCGTCTGGCCATGTATCATGAGACGGCCAAAGGCATGTGGGACGAGCTCCACACCCTCTACTCTGGCAAAGATAGTCTCCACCATCTATATGATATCATCACCGCTCTCCAGGCCCTTGACAGCAGTGGCGCAACCGACCTGACGTCCTTTGTTGCTCAAGCCCGGTCTCTGGTTGAGGCTTGGATCCACCATCAGCCTCCCACTCTAGATCTCGCTGCTCAACGTACCCAAAAGGAAGCTGTGGGTATCGCCATGATGATGGCCCGGGTACCCCCTCATCTTCACAGTGTCCGGGCTCACATCCTCTCCTCTACTGTTACACCGTCCTTTTCCGATGTGTGCTCAATGCTTCTCAAAGTCTCCCCGCCTCCGGATGTTCCCGGACTTCCTTCTCCGGCCCTTGTTCAACAGGCACCAGCTCCCTTATTGCCTCTTCCCCCCTCTGCCCGTGGTGGCCGCTCTGACTCTCGCGGCCGGGGTCGCGGTGGCCGGTCTAGGCCTAAATGCTCGTTCTGTGGTAAAGATGGTCATCTTGAGGCCACTTGCTTTCGCAAACATGGCCGACCTCCTCGTCCACATGCCTCTGCTGCTACTACCGACTCTGCCTCCTCTCGTACTGAGCTCGACGAGGTTCGTCTTCAGCTCCAGCATCTTCATGGCTTGCTCAGCCGTCCGCCTGCCTCGGTTGCCTCTGCTGCCTCTATCTCCAATGAAGGTATCGCCTGCCTATCCTCTGGCACGCGCTGAATCCTTGATTCTGGTGCCACTCATCATATCACCTCTGTTAGGCCACCGCAGTACTTGTCTTCACCTCACCCGAAGTACATTACTGTTGCTAATGGGGCATCGGTTCCTGTCTCTGGATGTGCTGATATTTCTCTCACCTCTTCTCTCCTCCTGCGCTCGGCTCTACATGTTCCGGGCTCTCCTTTCAATTTACTCTCTGTTGGTCGCCTTACTACTGATTCAAATTACTCAGTGACATTTACTTCTTCTTCTTTTCTCATACATGATCAGCAGACGCAGACTATCATTGGTAGAGGACGGCTGCAGAATGGGCTCTATCTTCTTGACGACTCTCCCACTGTCCTCGCATCTATCTCCTCTTCGGATTGGCATCGCCGTCTGGGACATGCTCCTCTTCCAGTCCTCCGGAAGGCTCTTCCTGATGTTACTCTCCCTGCTTTTCGCTGTGACACATGTATTTTGGGCAAACAGCCCCGTTCTTCTTCCCCCTCATTGTACTAGGAGCTCCGCTCCTTTTATTTTAGTACACTCCGATATATGAGGTCCGTACAAATTTACTAGTATTTCTGGCTATCGCTATTTTCTTACTTTTATTGATGATTACTCTCGCATGACGTGGTTATATCTCCTTCGGGATCGCTCTGAACTTCCCCGCGTATTCCGGGCTTTCATACTTGAGACTCGCACTCAGTTCTCTGCGCCTATTCGCACTATTCGTACTGACAATGCGCGGGAGTACACCAGCCATACGTTTGCCACTCTCTGCTCTGAATTCGGCATTCTTCACCAAACATCATGTCCGTACACTCCACAACAGAATGGTGTCGCCGAGCGCAAGAATCGTCACCTTCTTGATGTCGCTCGCTCGCTTATGCTTCAAATGCAGGTCCCCAAACCGTACTAGAAGTACGCTCTCTCCACGGCTTGCTTTCTCATCAACCGCCTCCCGTCTTTCGTCCTCCAGTATGCTACTCCCTTCAGCCTCATCTTTCCCACAACTCCGCCTTTTCCCCTTCCGCCACGGGTGTTTGGGTGTACCTGCTACGTCCACCACCTCGGTCCCTCCACGGACAAATTGGACCCTCGTGCCACCAAGCAGATCTTTGTCGGGTACTCGCGCACTCAGAAGGGTTATGTATGTTATTCGCCTACTACCCGCAAGGTTACTGTTTCGGCTGACGTCACTTTCCGTGAAGATCTTCCATTCTTCCCTGCTCCGGATATCGCTCTGAGTCCAGCTCCCGTCGTTCGTCCTGTCATTCCTGCTCCTCACTCCTCATCCTCTCTCTCTTCCACACCTCCGGTCCGTCCACCACCACCGGTTATCCGGGTCTATTCTCGTCGCTCTTCTCATCCCGTGGCTCCTCTGCAGTCGGCCTCGCCCTCTGGTGCTCTGCTCCCTGCTGCTCCGGCTCCCGTCTCTACCGCTCATCCGATGGCGAACTACGTCTCTCTCCATCGCCTCTCCCCCTCTCTTCTTCACTTTGCCACCTCATTATCCTCTGTTTCGGTCCCTAACTCTTTGCAGGAGGCGCTTCACCATCCTGGCTGGCGGGCGGCCATGGACGAAGAAATGACGGCCCTTTGGGCCAACCAGACCTGGGTCTTGGTTACCCTACCTCCCGGTCAGCACCCTGTTGGATGTAAATGGGTCTTCGTCATCAAGCATGCTCCGGATGACACTATTGCCCGACTGAAGGCCCGTCTTGTGGCCCGTGGCTTCACACAACAGGAGGGCCTCGACTATGAGGAAACCTTCTCTCCGGTGGCCAAGCTTAACACTGTCCGCGTTCTTCTCTCCGTCGCGGTGCACCGCCGCTGGCCCATTCATCAGCTTGATATCAAGAACGCCTTTTTGAATGGCGACCTTCAGGAAACTGTCTACATGCGCCAACCGCCCGGGTTTGAGACCACGAGGGAGTCTCGGGTTTGTCTTCTCAAAAAGTCAATTTATGGTCTCAAACAGTCCCCACGGGCGTGGTTTGACAAGTTTAGCAAGGTGGTTCGGGACATGGGGTTCACTCGGAGTTCTGCAGATTTCTCCCTTTTTACCCGACACCGGGCCACTGACACCATTCTCCTGTTGGTTTATGTTGACGACATCCTTCTCACTGGGGATGACTCAAAGGGGATTCAAAACGTCAAACAACATCTGAGCACTGATTTTCAGACTAAAGACCTGGGGAAACTTCGCTACTTCCTTGGTCTCGAGATCGCCCGGCGGCCGGACGGGTTGGTACTCTCGCAACGAAAGTACTGTCTCGATCTTCTCAAAGATGCTGGTCAGTCTGGTTGCAAGCCAGCGTGTACTCCGATGGAGGCAAATCACAAGTTATGCGCTCATGCTTCGGATGACGATTTGCTACTTCCGAACCCGGAATACTATCGACGTCTTGTGGGCAAGTTGATCTATCTAACAGTCACAAGGCCGGATATATCTTTTGCAGTTGGGGTTGTCAGTCGGTTCATGCATGCCCCCCGGGCTTCTCATCTCCAAGCGGTTGAACGGGTTCTTCGATACCTTAAGGGAGCTCCAGGTCAAGGGCTGGTTTACAAACCTCCGACTCTGCTCCCGCATTGGTTGCCTATTCTGATGCCGACTATGCGGGTTCCCTGGACGATCGAAGGTCAACTAGTGGGTTCTGTACTTATTTTGGTGGGCATCTTATTACTTGGAAGAGTAAGAAACAAGCTGTGGTAGCCCGTTCCTCTGCAGAGGCTGAATACAGATCGATGGCCTCAGTTGTCTCAGAAACTCACATGGCTTGAAAGTCTCCTTACTGACCTGGGAGTAAAACTCCCCTCCTCTGCTGTTCTATTTTGTGATAGTCAAGCCGCCATACACATCGCAAAGAATCCGGTCTTTCATGAGCGCACAAAACATATCGAGGTTGACTGTCACTTTGTTCGTGAGAAGGTTCAATTGAAGAAACTTGAATTAAAGCATGTTCCAGGAACTGATCAAGTTGCCGACATCCTCACAATGGCCTTATCAAGCACTCTGTTCTCCCAATGTTTGTCCAAGCTGGGTGCATATGACCTATACGCTCCAGCTTGCGGGGGAGTGTTGGAAAAGCCCACTTAATATTAGGCCCATTTGTATAGCATTTATTGCTTTTCTCTCCTCTCTTTAGTCCCACATTGTGTATAGGCATTTTCTCTCTCTTTCTCTCATCTATATATATCTACTCATTTACAATGTGAGATTAAAGTAGATATACAAGTGGACCAATATATATGGGCCTCCCAAATGGTGGCTAATTCTATTTTATCTTCAACAGTATGCAATTTTTTTTTACTTTATATTAAGTTTGTAGCAAATCAGCCAGTATTTTGACTTTAGCTTGATTTGTTATTCACATATTTTTGAAATTCCTATATAGCTACTCAATTTTTGGGCAGTTTATTCGTTCATGTGCCTTTTCTTCCTTTTATCTCTCGGCTTATTCTTTTGCATGCTTGTTCATATTTGGCTTTAATTTTATGTTCAATTTTACATGTATATGTTAACAGGTAGAATTTGCTATGATTATTACAACATTTATTCGGTCCCAATCTAGGATAGTGTTTTTAGTGAGGTAGAATTTGCATGTTGTCTCTTTATTCTTTAAGTATGTAATAGCATTTAGCCAGGTTTTGTTTATTCTTATTAATTACTGAGCAATATGTTGGTTTTATGGATAATATAATCACAGGCAATTGACCCAAGAACTAGAATGGTGCTGTTCAAGATGTTGAATCGTGGAATTTTTAACAATATTAATGGTTGTATCTCTACTGGTAAAGAGGTAAAATTTTGGTTCAGTTACTTTCCATGTGTTAAGTGCCTTTTTAATTTTTTTCTTTATTGCTTATAGAGTTGAATGGGACGTAGGAAATAATTTACTTATAAATTGTGGTAACTGGTAAGCACATCATATGGACTTGAGGATAAGCTTTATAAACTACAATTAGGTCAAATTTGATGCATGGATATGTCGTGGACTTTAGGATAAACTCTATGAAGTACAGTGCGGTGAAATTTGTTTTATGTATTGGGTGTTAGCCGTTAGGCACACAATGTTGCTAACTAAGTGAGCATAGATGAAATGCGAATGTAAAGATGAATCCTAACAAAACCAGGAAGGATTAGTTAAAAGTAATATTTGTTGGAGTGATATTTATTGAAGTTAACTGATGTATTTTAAGGTTAGTTAAGAACATAAACTTGCACAAAAAATGCCAACTGCCCAAAATTTGTCTGGTCCATTCCATAGCAAATCTGAGTAAATTACCCCTTCCAGAGATAATAAAGAGCTAAAAGGCAGTGCCACATTGGTAACATATGTAACCAAACTTCAGTGGGACGATAATAGAACAACAAACTAACACAAAACCTGAATTGGAAATCTTACACCGGGTCAAATAGTGCAGGAAATGAACTGAAGACAGCCCAAACTCACTTCAAATCATCAACAATATCTGTAGAGAAGTACACGAGTAATGCAGGAAAACCAGTCAATCTTGTATATGCTTCTTCAGTTATGTAAATACTAGTATGAGTACAAATATGTAGGGAGAGAAGAGAGAGAAGAATCCCAAATCCAAAATGTGGGACTAAAACAAAAAAGGAGGAAAATACATAAATGGGCCAAAAACATGGGCCTTTACATGGTCTTTTCTAACACTCCCCCGCAAGTTGGAGCGTACAAATCGTAGGAACCCAGCTTGGATAATAACTGATAAAATAGAGCACTTGATAGGGCCTTAGTGAGGATGTCAGCCACTTGGTCAGTAGCCGAAGCATGTCTCAATTCCAGCTTCTTCATTTGAACCTTTTCCCGAACAAAATGACAGTTGACTTCAATGTGTTTCGTTCTTTCATGAAAGACCGGGTTCTTTGCTATGTGAATAGCAGCTTGACTGTCACAGAGTAACGTAGCTGGTAAGGAAAATTTTACTCCCATATCACTTAAGAGACTTTCAAGCCATGTAAGCTCGGATACAACAGACGCCATTGACAGGTATTCGGCTTCAGCTGAGGATCGAGCAACCACGACTTGTTTCTTACTGCGCCAGGTAACAAGGTGACCTCCAAAGTAGGTACAAAATCTGCTGGTAGAACGCCGATCGTCAAGGGAACTGACATAATCTGCATCAGAATACACAATCAATGTTGGAGTAAACGAAGAGGTTTTGTATGTCAGCCCTTGACCAGTAGCTGTTTTTAGATATCTCAGGATTCGTTTAACGGACTGAAGATGAGACATCCTAGGAGAATGCATAAACCGTCTGACCACCCCAACATCAAAGGATATGTTCGGTCTCGTGGCCGTTAGGTAAATCAACTTCCCAACGAGTCGTCGATAGTATTCTGATTTGGAAGAAGAAGATCTGCATCAGAAGCATGTGCACACAACTTATGATTGACATCCATAGGAGTGTTAACCGGCTTGCATCCAGAATAGCCAGCATCCTGGAGAAGGTCGAGACAGTACTTCCGTTGAGATAGAACGAATCCATCAGGACGTCTGGCGATCTCAATGTCAAGGAAGTATCGAAGGTTCCCCTGATCTTTTGTTTGAAACACGTAACTTAGGTGTTGTTTGACCACTTGCATTCCCTTTGAATCATCTCCGATGATTAAGATGCCATCAACATACACCAGAAGAACCATTCCCGTTGTTTGATGTGGAGTAAACAGAGAGAAGTCTGCCGAGCTCTGAGTAAAGCCAACCTCCCGAACAGCCTTACTGAGCTTATCGAACCATGCCCGAGAGGATTGTTTGAGATCATAAATTGACTTCTTAAGATGGCAAACTTGGGACTCCCTCGCGGTCTCAAACCCGAGAGGCTGCTGCATGTAGACTGTCTCTTGAAGATCTCCATTAAAAAAATCATTTTTGATATCCAGTTGATGTAATGGCCTCTGGTGATGCACATCAACAGAGAGGAGGGCACGAACCGTGTTGAGTTTCGCTACCGGAGAGACGATTTCTTCATAGTCAAAGCTAGATTGTTGAGTGAAGCCGTGAGCCACCAGTCAGGCTTTAAGACGGTCAATTGTTCCATCAGAGCATGCTTGATGATAAAGACTCATTTACAGCCAACAGGGGATTGTACTGGAGGAAGAGGGACCAGATTCCATGTGTGATTTGCCCAGAGATCAGTCATTTCTTGGTTTATTACCGCCCTCCAGCCCGGATGTTGGAGAGCCTCCTGCACAGAATTAGTGACAAAAATAGAGAATAATGTAGTGACAGTCTTGAAGTGCTGGGGACAGCGATGTAAGGATACATAATTCGCCATGGGATGAGCGGTGGAAGCCGACGTCGGATCAGCAGGTCGCAGAGTTCCATAGGTGGAAGCTGGCTGCATTGGGGCGACGAAACGAGGGGGGCGACGAGTGTAGACACGAAGAAGAGTAGGTTGGTGGTGTACAAGAACTTCAGTGGGAAGTGGTGGTGGTGGAGAAGACGTAACTGGAACAAGTAGAGGTAATGATGTCGATGGAGGAGGTGGTGATGAAGCAAAAAAACGGTTCAGCTTCTAGAAAGGTAACATCTGCCGAGACAGCAACCTTGCGGGTAGTGGGAGAGTAACAAACGTACCCTTTTTGAGTACGAGAGTAACCAACGAACATATATTTTTCCGCCCGAGGATTGAACTTGTCTGTGGAGGGCCCGAGATGATGAACATAACAAGTACAATCAAATGTGCGAGGGGTGAGAGGGAAGGGTGGTGTAGAGGGAAAAAGGAGACTGAATGGGGTAGCGTTGTTGAGAATGGAGGAAGGGAGACGGTTGATGAGATGACATGCCATGAAAACCGCAAAATGCCAATACACCTTGAGAACATGTATTTGGATCATGAGACAACGAATAACATCAAGAAGATGTCTATTTTTGCGCTCAACCACACCGTTTTGTTGAGAAGTATATGCACACAAAGTCTGATGAATAATCCCAAATTCAGAGCAGAGTATTGGATTCATGACTAGTGTATTCTCGAGCATTATCTGTCTGAAGCGTTTTGAGTGTATCGGCAAACTGAGTGCGAGTCTCAAGAATGAAAGCACAGAACACACGAAGAAGTTCGGAGCGGTCACGAAGTAGGTACAACCAGGTCATCCGTGAATAATCATCATTGAAAGTAATGAAATAACGATAACCAGATACACTTGCTATTTTATAGGAGCCCCAAATATCTGAATGAACTAACATAAAATGAGCAAAACTCCGGGTACAATGAGGGGGAAACGATGAACGATGTTGTTTCCCAGAATATATGAATCACATGAAAAAACTTTAAGCGGAACATCAAGAAGTGCCTTCTGGAGAACAAGAAGCGGAGCATGCTCAAGACGTCGATGCTAGTCAACTGAGGAGATGAAGGAGAGAATGGTAGGAGAGACATCGAGAAGGTAGAGCCCGTTTTGCAGTCATCCTCTACCAATGATACTCTGCGTCCTGCGATCCTGCATCAGAAAAGAAGAAGGGGTGAACGTGATAGAACAATCCAAATCTCCAGTGAGGCGACTAACAGACAGTAAATTAAAGGGAGAGCACGAGACATAGAGAGCCGAACGAAGAGAAATAGAGGGATTGAGGGGTATGTCGGCAGAGCCAGAGACAGAAGCGGTGTTGCCATTGACAACATTGATAAAATTTGGATGCGGAGAATCCAAGTATCGGGGTGGCTTCAGGGATGTGATATAGTGAGTAGCACCTGAATTCACGATCCAGCTCAGACTAGTGGAGAGACAAGCGATACCTTTAGTAGAGACGGAGACAACAGAGGCAGGCAAGTTGTGGAGCAACCCTTGAAGTTGTTGGAGCTGGAGGCGGACTTCATCAAGATCAGCACGAGTGGCTGACAGACTGAGGGCTGCAACAGAAGCATTTGGACGAGGAGGAAGTCCATGTTTGCGGTAGCAGGTGACCTCAAGATGGCCATCCTTACCACAAAAAGAACACTTAGGCCGTGGCCTGCCCCCGCGACCCCTCCCCCAAGAGCCTGAACGTCCTCCACAAGCAGGGGGAGGGGGAGGTAGTAATGACGCTGAAGAGTGTTGGAGAAGAGCCGGGGAGGGAGGTCTGATAGTATCAGGAGGTGGTGAAACCTTTAGCAACATGAAGCACACATCAGAGAATGAGGGAGTCGTAACAAACGAGAGGATCTGAGCCCGAACACTCTGAAGATGAGGCGGGACACGAGCCATCATCATGACAATACCGACTGCTTCCTTTTGAGCGCGCTGGGCAACGAAAACCGTAGTAGGGGACTGATGCTTGATCCAGGCTTCAACCAACGTCTTGGAACGAGCAACAAAAGAGGTTAAGTCAGTAGCACTGCCAGGGTCAAGGCTCTGGAGATCAGTGATGATGTCATATAGGTGCTGGAGACTGTCCTTGCCTGAGTAAAGAGAATAGAGCTCATCTCACATCGCCTTAGCCGTCTCGTGATACATGGCCATGCGGTATGGTTCGCCATCAAAGGAGTTGAGAAGCCATGTTTGAACACGACCATCGTTACGAAGTCAGTCATCGGTAGGGGCAGAAGGAACATCCCGAGTTAGATGATGAAGAAATCCTTTGGACTGAAGGACTCGGCGAACTGAATGCACCCACTCCACAAAGTTCTTCTTCCCAGTGAGGGAAATGGTGGTAATCCGCAATTCGTCACGAACTTCAGGGATGGGGACAACCGCCCCGGCTGGAATGGAGGTCGCAGTAGAAGAACCCATGCCGGGAGGTTAAGAGACAAGGGGTAAGCGGGTAAAGAGATACATCCCGCGTGGGAAGAAGAAGAGTCCGACAAGAGGAACCCCGCCGAGCACAGGGAGTAGTCCGAGCGAGAAGCACCAGCGAGCAGAGCGGAAACAACATATGTCGTGGCGAACAAAACAACCAGCGACCAACGAGCAGCGAGCAGCGACCAGCGACCAGCGACCAGAGAAGAAGATCGCAGCGGACAGAAAGCTGCGGCGACCAGATAAGAATCCGCAACGGACTGCAGGAAGCAGGGAAGAACGCAGCGGACAACGACTACGGATAATCCGCAACGACTAGAGCAGGAGACTGCAATGAGAACAGGAGGAACCCTGAGACAGACTGCGCGGCTAACCAGTCACAAATCAAGGAAAGACCTCGTGGCAAAGAGACAAACTGCGCGGCAAACCTCAGAAAATGGCGGCTAGACAAGAAGAGAAGAGACCGCAACACGAAGACAAGCCCGACAAGAGAAGCGGATAGAAGAGGAAACCATGCAAGAGAAGGCCGCGGTTAAGCCAGTAAATATCACAGTGGCAAGAAGATCCGCAGTGGAGAGGCCGACAACAAGGTCGTCGCGACTAGAGGAGAGGAGGTCGCCACGACTAGAAGAGAGACCGACAACAGAATAGTAGTGATTACAACAGAGGAGTAACGTAGCTAGGAGTGGAAGACCACACAAGAAGGGGTGGTCCCACAGGAGAGAGGAAATCTATAAAAGCGGAGCGGGTGAGAAACGGGGGGGGGGGGGGGGGGGGTTCCACGAGAGGAGAGGAGAAGCCGGGTAGAGAAAAGGATGACCGCGAAGGAGACGCGGTTAGGAGATTTCTAGCCGCAAGGAGCGCTTAGAAAGAAAACAGGCCGCGCCCTGCGCGAGAAGAGAAGGCCGGGCGGTTAGAAATTGCTAGCCGCAAGGAGAGACCGATTTCCTCTGCTACCATGTAGATAAGTACACGAGTAATGCAGGAAAACCAGTCAACCTTGTATATGTTTCTTCAATTATGTAAATACAAGTATGAGTACAAATATATAGGGAGAGAAGAGAGAGAAGAATCCAAAATTCAAGATGTGGGACAAACAAAAAAGGAGGAAAATACATAAATGGGCCAAAAATATGGGCCTTTACATGGTCTTTTATAACAATATCCATATAAACTTCAAAATGGTGTTCTGAGCATCCAACCCCATGCAAAGGCGCAATTGTTCTGTTACGACACTCGACGCACCAGATCCATATTGGGGCCGCACTTATCATCGCCGCCCACCGGCCGGGACCCCATG
The DNA here is from genome assembly GCA_039583875.1 of Platanthera guangdongensis. NCBI lineage: Eukaryota > Viridiplantae > Streptophyta > Magnoliopsida > Asparagales > Orchidaceae > Platanthera > Platanthera guangdongensis. Next base: position 121,196,752 of record CM077154.1, on the reverse strand, counting down.
AATTTTTATCCTATGTTATTTTGTCGCATTTCGTATTTTTATTTAGCTTTTAGTCTCACTTGTAGTAAGCCCAGGTGAGGGGCGTGAACAATTAAATTTGGGTTTGATGTTGGGACCTATATGTTCCGGTTTTGGGTGTGAAGGAAGCAAACAAGTATTTTCTCCTCAAATCTCTCTCTAATCTTTCTCCTTCTCTCTCTATTCCGAGCGGAACCCTAGCAGCGCCGCAAACCCGAATCCGGAATTCCTCCGACGCCGGGGCCGAGCTTCTCTTCCCCGTTCCCTACCTTCTCCTCCTCTCTCTCGATCTCTTCTTCTTCCCTCTTCTCCTCCTCCCTCCTCACAGGTACCGAAAGCTTCCAACCATAGCACCGTTGGGAGAAGATTCGGCCCCTCCTCCGGGGAACTCCTTCTTAGTCGGCCCCATCACAAGATCCAGATCGGGAGGTCATAACAACTTGGTATCAGAGTCAAACGCCGGGATCTCTCTATCTGGCACCAACGCGCTGCCCTCACCGGGTTTCGCCGACTGGCCGCACCTCTTCCACCCGCCAGGGATTTCGCCGGGCTGCTACCGCCTCCAGCCATACCTCCTTTTCCCATGGCCGACGATGGTCCTTCTCTCTCCCAACTCATGGAGTTTTTTCAGTCGATGTTTGCCACCCAAAGTGACAAGATGGACGCCCTAAATGCACGCTTGGACGCCCTCCACGACGCTTCTCCGCCACCGCCGCACCCTACAACATCCCCGTCCGAGAATCGTGTTGACTCGGTTCCTCCTCGTGGCGACACCTACTCCGACAACCGTTTCATCCGTATGGATTTTCTCCTATATGAGGGACGCAAAGATCCCCTACCACGGCTAACGCGCCGCGACTTCTTCTTCGCTAACCAAAACACTCCAGACGAGGACTGCGCCGACATCGCCTCGTTCCACCTCCTAGGACCGGCGCAACTTTGGTTCACGCAACTCCTCCGGGAGCACCCTACCACCTCGTGGGATGAATTCCGGGTTGCCTGCTCCCTCTGCTTTGGACCGGCCATGCCGGACAACCCTCTCGACAACCTTATTGCTCTCAAGTACACTGACTCCATCGACTCCTACCTGGAGCAAATTCAAATGTTCACCACGACCGTGTTACCGTCCCAACAAGTCCCACTCTTCACCGCCGGATTGCCCGACCGACTCTGTTGGGATGTGGAATTTCAGAAGCCACCGAATCTCTTGACGACTATGAGCCTCGCCCGTGCGTTCGACCGTCTCTTCCCTTGGATCGGTCGCCCTCGGGCCTCCCTCGACCACCACCACAGTTCGCCAACTCTCAACCGCCGGAGGGGGACCAGCCCCCGCGACCTACTTTTCGCCGCCGTTTGTCCTGTTCGGAGATGACGACCCGTCGTGAGGAGGGCTTATGCTTCAATTGTGACGAGTTGTACACACCCACTCATCGGTGCAAGCGCCTTTTTTGGTTGGAAGTGGATGACCCACGGAAGATGACGACGATGGGTTTGATGATTCGAGCACACCACAACTGTCTCTCCACGCCTTAGCCGAACCACAGAAGGGCTGCACCATTCAGCTTTTTGTGACGATCACGGGTACACCACTCCTCGCTCTTTTGGACACTGGTAGTACTCATAATTTCATCCGCAAGGACAGGGCCCTCCAGCTTCACCTTCCATATGTGTCGCGCATCCACGTCAAGGTGGCGGTGGCCAACAACCAACAGATGCCGTTTCCGGGGGTATGTCGGCCTGTAGCTTTTGATGTGGACGGACTCTTCTTTCCATACTGACCTCTTTCTTGTCTACCTGAGGCTTTGACATAGTGTTGGGAGTTCGTTGGTTGCGCACGTTGGGGCCTCTTACGTGGGATTTTGATCGTATGACCATCTCTTGGCGTGCGGGCTCTCGTTTGGTACAGTGGCAAGGGCAGGTTCCCTAGCAGTCTCCGTCCTCCTTTTTAGTCCATACAGAGCCGTTGGCCGTTCCAACACACCAGTCGGGGGACCAACCGACGGATCTTGCTGCCCTTTTTCAGTCGTTTCCCGAGATATTCAGTCCGCGCTTAGGTCTTCCACTGCGGAGGCGGCAGGACCATCTCATTTGCCTCCTACCAGGGGCAGCTCCGGTGGTGGTGCGACCATATCGCTACCCCTTCCTCCAGAAGGACGAGATCGAACGACAATGCGATCTCCTCCTCCAGCAGGGCCTCATTCGGCGCAACATTTCACCCTTCTCTTCTTCGGTATTGTTGGCGCACAAGAAGGAAAACACGTAGCGCATGTGTGTGGACTATCGCGCCCTCAACGCAATTACAGTCAAAGACAAGTTTCCCATTCCTGTAGTCGAGGAACTTTTGGACGAGCTACATGGAGCATGCTTCTTCTCCAAGCTCGACTTGTTTTCCGGATACTATCAAGTCCGCATGGCGGATACGGACGTGCAGAAAATGGCATTTTGGACGCATCACGACCACTTCGAGTTTCTCGTTATGCCGTTCGGCCTAACGAACGCGCCCTCTACATTTCAAGCTTAGATGAATGAGGTATTTCAACCCTTCCTCCGCAAGTCCGTTCGGTTTTTTTGACAATATTTTGGTGTATAACAAATCTTGGGAGGAGCACCTACGCCATCTTCGGGCCGTCCTCAGTTTGGTGTACATGCACCAATTGGTTCTCAAGGTTTCAAAGTGCTCGTTTGGGCAACGTTCGATCACTTACTTGGGCCATGTGGTGGATCACTCGGGGGTCTCCGCCGACCCGGCCAAGCCCGAGGGTGTGGCGTCGTGGTCACTGCAGCAAAATATCATTGACCTCCGAGGCTTTGTCGGCCTCATAGGCTATTACCGCCGCTTCATCCGCTATTATGGCAGCATTACCGCCCCCTTGATCAACTTGCTTTGGAAGAACGCATTTGTATGGACTGATACAACGACACAGGTGTTCCATTCTCTTCAAGCGGCATTGTTGTCCGCTCCGGTCTCCGTCTTCCGGACTTCACAGTACCGTTTCTCGTCGAATGTGACGCGCCCGTTTTAGGCTGTGGTGCAGTGCTACAGCAGGAGGGCCACTCCATCGCCTATTTCAACAGCCAGACGACCATGCACCACCGGAAGTTACCTGCATATGAGCAAGAGCTCATTGGGCTCGCCAAGGCTATCCAATTAAATTTGGGTTTGATGTTGGGACATATATGGTCCGGTTTTGGGTGTGAAGGAAACAAGTATTTTCTCCTCAAATCTCTCTCTCTCTAATCTTTCTTCTTCTTTCTCTATTCCGAGCGGAACCCTAGCAACGCCGCAATCTTGAGTCCGGGATTCCTCCGATGCCGGGGCCGAGCTCCTCTTCCCCGTTCCCTACCTTCTCCTCCTCTCTCTCGATCTCTTCTTCTTCCCTCTTCTCCTCCTCTTTCTTCCCCCTCACAGGTACCAGAAGCTTCCAACCATAGCATCGTCGGGAGAAGATTCGGCCCCTCCTCCGGGGAACTCCTCCTCAGTCGGCTCCATCACAAGATCTAGATCGGGAGGTCATAACAACTTGGTATTAGAGCCAAACGCCGGGATCTCTTTATCCGACACCTACCGCGCCGCCCTCACTGGGTTTCGCCGACTGACCACACCTCTTCCGCCCGCCAGGGATTTCGCCGGACTGTTTCCGCCTTCAGTCATACCTCCTTTTCCCATGACCGACGGTGGTCCTTCTCTCGCCCAACTCATGGAGTTGTTTCAGTCGATGTTCGCCACCCAAAGTGACAAGATGGACGCCCTAAATGCACGCTTGGACGCCCTCCATGACGCTTCTCCGCCACCGCCGCACCACGCAGCATCCCCGTCCGAGAGTCGGGTGGACTCGGTTCCTCCTCCTCGCGGCGACACCTACTCCGACAACTGTTTCGTCCGTATGGATTTTCCCCTATATGAGGGCCGCAAAGATCCCCTACCATGTCTAACGCGCTGTGACTTCTTATTCGCTAACAAACACACTTCAGACGAGGAGCGTGTCAGCATCGCCTCATTCGACCTCCTGGGACCGGCACAACTATGTGTCACGCTACTTCTCCGGGAGCACCCTATCACCTCGTGGGAAGAATTCCGGGCTGCCTGCTCCCTCCGCTTTGGACCGACCATGCCGGGCAACCCTCTCGGCGAACTTATTGCTCTCAAATACACCGACTCCATCGACTCCTACCTGGAGCAATTTCAAATGTTACTCTCGCACGCCACGACCATGTTACCGTCCCAACAAGTCCCACTCTTCACCGTCGAATTGCCCGGCCGGCTCTGTTGGGATGTGGAATTTCAGAAGCCACCGGATCTCTTCGACCGTCGCCTCGCCTTGGATCGATCTCCCTCAGGCCAGCCCCCGCGACCTACTTTTCGCCGCCGTTTGACCCGTCCGGAGATGGCGGCCCGTCGTGAGAAGGGCTTATGCTTCAATTGTCACGAGTTGTACACACCTACTAATCGGTGCAAACGCCTTTTTTGGTTGGAAGTGGATGACCCACCGGAGGAAGAAGACGATGGATTTGATGATTCGAGCACACCACAACTGTCTCTCCATGCCTTAACCAGACCGCAGGAGGGCTGCACCATTCAGCCTTTTGTGACGATCGCGGGTACACCACTTCTCGCTCTTTGGACACCGTTAGTACTAACAGTTTCATCCGCAAGGATAGGGCCCTCCAACTTCACCTTCCACATGTGTCGCGCAGCCACGTCATGGTGGCGGTATCCAACAACCAACAGATGCCGTTTCCGGTGGTATGTCGGCGCGTAGCTTTCGATGCGGACGACTCTTCTTTCCATACTGAACTCTTTCTTGTCGACCTTCAGGGCTTTGACATAGTGCTGAGAGTTTGTTGATTGCGCACGTTGGGGCCTATCACATGGGATTTTGATCATATGACCATCTCTTGGCGTGCGGGCTCTCGTTTGGTACAGTGGCAAGGGCAGGTTCCCCAACAGTCTCCGTCCTCCTTTTTAGTCCATACAGAGCCGTTGGCCGTTCCAACACACCAGTCGGGGGACCAATCGACGGATCTTGCTGCCCTTCTTCAGTCGTTTCCCTAGACATTCAGTCCACACTTGGGTCTTCTACTGTGGCGGCGGTAGGACCATCACATTTGCCTCCTACCAGGGGCGGCTCCGGTGGTGGTGCGACCATACCGCAACACCTTCCTCCAGAAGGACGAGATCGAACGACACTGCGATCTCCTCCTCCAGCAGGGTCTCATTCGGCGCATTATTTCACCCTTCTCTTCTCCGGTACTATTGGTGCACAAGAAGGACAACACGTGGCACATGTGTGTGGACTATCGCGCCCTCAACGCAATTATGGTCAAAGACAAGTTTCCTATTCCGGTAGTCGAGGAACTTTTGGATGAGCTACATGGAGTATGCTTCTTCTCCAAGCTCGACTTGTTTTCCGGATACCATCAAGTCCACATGGTAGATACAGACATGGAGAAAACGTCATTTTGGACGCATCACAACTACTTCGAGTTTCTCGTTATGCCGTTCGGCCTAACGAACTCACCCTCTACATTTCAAGCTTTGATGAATGATGTATTACAACCCTTCCTCCGCAAGTTCGTTCTGGCTTTTTTCACATTATTTTGGTGTACAACAAATCTTGGGAGGAGCATCTACGTCATCTTCGGGCCGCCCTCAGTTTGGTGCACACGCACCAATTGGTTCTCAAGGCTTCAAAGTGTTCGTTTGGGCAGCGTTCGATCACTTACTTGGGTCATGTGGTGGTTCACTCGGGGGTCTCGGCCGACCCGACCAAGCCCGAGGGTGTGGCGTGGTGGCTACTGCCGCAAAATATCATCGACCTCCGAGGCTTTCTCGGCCTCACAGGCTATTACCGCCGCTTTATCTGCGATTTCGACAACATCACCACCCCCTTGATCAGCTTGCTTCAGAAGAACGCATTTGTATGGACTGATACGACGACACAGGTGTTCCATTCTCTTCAAGCGGCATTGCTGTCTGCTCTGGTTCTCCGTCTTCCGGACTTCACAGTACCGTTCCTCGTCGAGTGTGACGCGTCCGGTTTAGGCTATGGTGCGGTGATGCAGTAGGAGGGCCACCCCATCGCCTATTTCAGCCGCCAAACGACCATGCACCACCGGAAGTTACTTGCATATGAGCAAGAGCTCATCAGGTTCGCTAAGGTTATCCAGCATTGGAGGCCATACTTATGGGGCCGTTCCTTCATCATTCAGACAGATCACTAGAACCTCAAATACCTCCTCGGGCAGCGCCTCACTATTGTGGCACAACAAAGGTGGGTCAACAAGTTACTTGGCTTCGATTTTCAGGTGGAGCACAAGGACGGGTCACTCAACCGCGCCGCCGACGCTCTATCCCGCCGGGACACTCCAACGGATGCTGCCATCCATGCCATCTCCTTCCCCACGGTCATCCTCTTCTCCTTGCTTCGTCAGGAGATCCATGCTTCTCCCAGTCTGTTCGAGTTGCTACACCGAGCGGAGCAGGGCCTCAGAGAGACGTAGTCAGCTCGTCAGGGGTTGATCTATTACCGTGATCGGTTGTACGTGGATTCAGCCTCACCCTCATCCTCACCATTTTGGACGATGTCCACTCCCGCAGCCACAAAGGCGTTCACCGTACTCTCCAGCGCCTTAGTACGGAATTTTATTGGAAGGGCATGCGTCGACACATCCACGAATTCATCTGCGCATGTGCCGTATGGCAACAAAGCAAGACAGATCACCTCCTTCCGTCCGGATTACTTCAGCCCCTACCGGTCCCTACACAGATTTGGGCGGATCTTTCTATGGATTTTGTTGAAGGGCTGCCCTCGGTTCGTGGCAAATGCATTTTGATGGTGGTGGTGGATCGATTATCAAAGGGAGCCCATTTCATTCCCTTGGCCGACCACTTTAGCCGAGCACGTAGCACGAGTGTTCTTTCAGGAGATCTTTCGACTGCATGACATGCCGTAGACGCTTGTCTCGGACCGGGTTAAAGTCTTCACAAGTAATTTTTGGAGTGAGTTTTTCTCACTTAGCGGCACCAAATTAGCTTTTTCTTCAGCATACCACCCCCAGTATGATGGCCAGACCGAGGTGGTCAATCACAGTCTCGAGATGTACTTGCGGCACGTGCCTGGGAACCGACTGCGGGATTGGCCGCGTTGGTTGCCTTGGGTTGAATACTGTTACCACACGACACTGCAGACCACACCGTTTCGCCTTATCTACGGCTGCGACCCCCCCGACTTTTGTCCTATTTGGGTGGCTCGGCTCGCTTGGCGGCCATCGATCGAGCGCTGTAGGATCGTGATACCTTTTTGCAGACCGCCCGGACTCGCCTATTGCAGGGCCCAACATCGGATGGAGATTGCATACAACAAGGGGCATAGAGATCTCACCTTCGCCGTGGGCGATTGAGTGTGGGTGTGGCGCCGCTCTTTTCGTCAGGTCACCGCGACTCGACCCCCCACCAACAAGTTGGGCCCCAAGTTCTTTGGGCCTTTTCCCGTCATCGAGCGCTTTGGTGACGTGGCCTACCGCTTCGGTCTTCCTCCGGAGGCTCGGATTCATGATGTCTTCCACATTTCCTAGCTCAAGTTATTTGTTGGGCTTCCACCGCCAGCACCCTTGGTCAGCATCCCACCGCAGCTTGAGGACAAGCTGTCTTCAGACGAGGGCGGTGATGTTACGGCACTCGACGCACCTACGACACTCGACGCACCAGATCCATATTGAGGCCGCACTTATTAGCGCTTCCCACCGACCGAGACCGCATGAATTTTTATCCTATGTTATTTTGTCGCATTTCGTATTTTTATTTAGCTTTTAATATCACTTGTAGTAAGCCCAAGTGAGGGGCACGAACAATTAAATTTGGGTTTGATGTTGAGACCTATATGGTCCGGTTTTGGGTGTGAAGGAAGCAAACAAGTATTTTCTCCTCAAATCTCTCTCTCTCTAATCTCTCTCCTCTCTCTATTCCAAGCGGAACCCTAGCAGCGCCGCAATCCCGAGTCCAGGATTCCTCCGATGCCGGGGCTGAGCTCCTCTTCCCTGTCCCCTACCTTCTCCTCTCTCTTGATCACTTCTTCTTCCCACTTCTCCTCCTTCCTCCTCACAGGCATCGGGAGCTTCCAACCATAACACAGTCGGGAGAAGATTCGGCCCCTCCTCCGTGGAACTCCTCCTCAGTCGTCCCCATCACAAGATCCAGATCAGGAGGTCATAACGTGTTCTTTAGCAAGATAATAAAGTGCCACACTCATGAACTCCAAACAAAAGCTCAAAGATCAGTGAGAAAACTAGGTCGGGGATTTGAAGATACCTACCTGCTCGTCACCATCAGAGGATAAGTCACCTACTACCATTGGTGGATGAAGTCGCCCACCACCATTGGTGGATGAAGTCGCCCGCCACCATTGGTGAAGTTGCCCTCCACTGTCAAATGATAAGAGCTCTCGCCATGCAAAGGTGAAAATGACGAGAGATTTTTCTGCAAGAACCAATATCAGTGGGTACCTTACTTACTGTTGAAGAATTAGTCTAGGGTCCATTACTAAAGCCCATACATTGACCCATTGTTTACTCTCATTTAGGCTCTGTTTGGTTCGGCTGTTGCTGATGAAAAACTGCTGATGAACTGTTGCTGATAGAAAAAGTGCTGATTCTGAAAAACAGAGTTTTGTTAAAAAATTGTTTGGGTGAAACAAAGTTTACAAAACGGAGTTTTCGAAAAGTTGTTTGGATACAAAATGGAGTTTTGAGCGATTTTTTTTCCTAATAAAACATAATCACCAACCACACAATGTAATGATTTTCTCACTGTTCAAGTCAAATGCTAGTATGCAAAAGAAACAATAATCGATAAAGATTGTACAATCTTTTAAAACTGAAAGTTATATGGAAAAAATATGGCAACGATTGTAGGTTAAGCTATTATAATTGTCTATGACAAAAATGGGCCGCTCATCTTGCCGAGCGCATGCGCACTTGCCGAGCCCCTAAACCACCATTAATTTATCAACAAAATCCTAAAAAACAGTCAAGAAAATGATCAAAAGAGCAGGGATCCCTTGACATCCGGGGAAAACTGAACTTCACTTTGAGTTTGATTTCTTCAGTTTCGGTGATGCCAGAGCTGCTTGGGCAACCATAATTTTCTTCTGTCTGTGATGTCGGGGTGGGTTATCCGGGAGACGAGGAGCTCGGCTTTTGCGGTTGACCGTAGAAAAAAGTTGCAGCTTGCAACATGAAGAAAAGAGCGGATGTAAATAAACAGCGGTTTGGAGAAAATTCGAACCAAACACTGCTTATTATTAAAATGGCGGTGCGTTCCAACCGCACAACAACTGATAAGCTTAACCAAACGCCACCTTAGTCCCACATCTTGGGCTGAAGTTGAGATCTTTCTCCTCCACCTTATAAATGTACATGCATACTCATGTATTTTGTAATAAGATATATAAAAAATGTGGTATAATAAAATTATTCTTCCTTCCTTACTAATTTTTTGCATGGTATTTAAGTTAATCTGGTCCGATCTGCTCCTTTTTAACTGATTGATCCTCTGCTCTCGTGGCTTGGACCTTTCGTGGTCGCAGACTCCTTGTGTAACTATGCAGTACTCGCGGTTACCGAGATTCTCTCTCGACAGTCTGACATGGGTTTTGAACCCCCCTCTGCCTTTTATAGGCTCGACTCGAGCCTCTCATTGCCGTGACCGCATCACCCTCTTTCTTGTCGTAGGGAGTGCGACCTCCTCAAGACCACTCTCCTCAAGCCGCTTCCTCCTCCTCAAGACCGCTTCCTACTCCTCAAGACCGCTTCCTCCTTAAGATTGCTTCCTCTTTCTCTTTCGCAACCACTGCATTGTGACCGCAGAGCCCGCCAAACCCACATGGCTCGCTATGTCCACCTCTTTGCGAATTCCTCCTCCAATCCGCAAAACACTTTTGTGTCCGCCTCCTTGCAGTTTCTTCCGTTGGCCGCCGAGCCTGCATGCTCGTTTCCTGCAGTTTCTTTTGAGTTCGCGTGCTCGCTGAGTTCGGCCTTCCACTGTCCGCCCAATAGCACTGCTCGCTGCACTCGCAGAACTCACGTGCTCTCCACCTGCTTGCTCGCTCGCTGCGTTTTCCCATCCCCTCTTGTGTTCACTAAGCTCGCGCCCAGTGACTGATGGTGCGGTCTCTCTCTGTTGTTTGGCATCAACACCTTGAGCATGCTCCTCTCCTATTCTCAATAAAGCTGTTCCAGATGTATCGTCTCCGTCTTCACATGCGAATCCTGAACCTACGGAAATAACATCGTTCCTCCTTCTCCCTTCTTTGTACTCGGAGTAGTGCTCCTTTTGATTTTGTGCATTATGATGTTTAGGTTTCCTATAAAATGTCTAGTATCTCTTGTTATCAATATTTCTTACATTCATTGATGATTATTTCTGCATGACATGATTATATTTATTGCGTGACCGCTCCGAGCTTCGTATGTTTCGTTCATTTATCGTAAAGACGCGTAATTTTTTAGACCAATGAAACGCCCACGAGTACACTAGTCAATAGTCATTCATTTCAAAATCTCTGTACTGAGCATCCACCAACCTTTTGTGAGTACACACCTCAACAAAAGTGGTGTGGTTGAATGCAAAAATCTTCATCTCCTTGAGGTTGCTCGCTTTCTTATGTTTCAGGTGCAGGTACCCAAAGTCTATTTAGATTTCAGTCTCTACTGCTATATATCTCATTCATCAAATGCCATCCTTTACTCTCAACTTTGGGGCGCCACCCCACCCTTCTCTTTCCCTTTACACCGCCCTTTTCCCTAACACCTCACATCTTTGGCTGCACTGGCTATGCATGCCACTCTCCTACAGAATGCAAAGTGGTTATCTCGACGGATTTGACATTCCTTGAAAACCAGTCCTTCACTCCTCGCCCCTACTTCGGCCTCTGCTGCCATTCCACGCCCTGTCGTGCCTATCCATTCTTCCTCTGATCCACTTCTTCCAACACCCACCACCATACCATCCGACCCGCCTCCCCTTTGTGTCTACTCTCGATGTCTTCCTCGTCGAGATGCCTTGCAACATTGGCCCTCTATAACTGATGACTCACGGTCTGCTGATCCGGCTCTAGCCTCTGTTGCTCATCCTCTCTCGAATATGTCTCTCTACATCGGTTGTCTCCAGTTCTTCAAAGGTTTGCCACTTTGTTGTCTTCTATCTCCACCCCATCATCTGTGCATGATGCTCTTCAACATTCGGATTGGCGGGTAGCATGGATGAAGAAATGACGTCCCTCTGGGCCAATCACACCCGATACCTTATCCCCCTTCCCTCTGGCCATTCATGTCTGGGGTGTAAGTGAGTCTTCCCGGTAAAGCATCGTCCTGATGACACAGTTGAGCGGCTGAAAGCCCATCTGGTGGCTCGTGGTTTCACAAAGCAATACGATCTTGCATATGAGGAGTCCTTTTCATTGGTCACTAAGCTCAATACTGTTTGGGTTATCACCTCTTTGGCCGTTCACGTCATGGGCTGTTGCATCAACTCGACATCAAGAATGTCTTCCTTAATGATGATCTTGTTGAAACAGTCTAATGCAATAACCTCCTGGTTATGCAACCACAAAGGAGTCTCTAGTTTGTCATCTTAAAAAATCTCTCCGTGGTCTCAGACAGTCTCCTCGGACGTGTTTTGAAAAATTCAGTCAGGTTGTTCACAATATTGGTTTTACTCGGAGCTCAACTGACTTGTCTCCATTGTTTGTCGTTGTCCAACAAGCACAGTGATTCAACTTGTCTATGTCGATATACTTTTCATAGGGGACGACCTCCACGACATATCTATAGTCAAGAAGCACGTGGCATCACAGTTTCAGACTAAAGATTTGGGTCATCTCCAATATATATTGGGTATCGAGGTCGCTCGTCGTCCCGATGACCTCGTCTTATCTAAACGGAAATACTGCTTCGACCTTCTCCACGATGCAGGCTACTCGGGGTGCAAGTCTGCTGATGCACTTATGGATGCCAATCACAAACTCTATGCTCATGCCTCTGACACTAATCTGCTTTTCCCTAATACGGAGTATTACCGTTGTTTGGTTGACAAACTTATTTATCTGAATGTCCCAAGACCCGATATATCCTTTGCTGTCGGAGTAGTCAACCGTTTTATGCATGCTTCTCGGAGTTTCAATCTTCAGGCAGCTGAGCACATTCTTAAATATTTGAAGAATGCTCGTGGATAAGGGCTTATGTATAAGCCCTCGTCTACTTTGTCCTTCATTGTCTATTGTAATGCTGATTATTCTGCTCCCTCGATGATCATGATTTTACGAGTGTTTACTACACATATCTTGGTGGGCACCTGATTACTGTAACAGTAAAAAAATAACTATGGTGGCCCTCTCCTTTGCAGAAACTAAATATCGCTCCATGGCCTCTATTGTGCCCGAGCTAACTTGGTTGGAAAATCTTCTTACTAATTTTGGAGTAAAGTTCCCCTCTCCAGTCATCCTCTTTTGTAATAGTCAAGCTGCCTAAACATAATGTTGATTACCAGTTCATTTGGGAGAAGGTTCAACTTCATAAATTGGACCTGTGTAATGTGCTTACCGCTGAGAAAATTTTCGATGTCCTCCCTAAAGAATTACCTCTACCACTGTATTGTCAATTCTTTTACAAGCTTGGAACCTACGACCTGTATGCTCTAACTAGCGGGGGAGTGTTGAGAATTAGTCTAGGGCCCATTACTAAAGCCCATATATTAGCCCATTGTTTACTCGTATTTAGTCTCACATCTTGGGTTGGAGTTGAGATCTCTCTCCTCCTCCCTATAAATGTACATACATACTCATTTATTTTGTAATTGGATATATATTGGAAAATTTGATATGATCAAATTATTCATCGTTCCTAATTTTCTACACTTACGAACAACACATGAACTCCAGGGTATCGTAACGGTTCAGCTGCTCTATTTAGCTTAACAAATATGTCACCAAACCCCCTCCTAAATATTTTAATATTAAATTATGAAATTACTTATTCTACTCCAAACTTAGTTTTAAATTTAAACAAAATATAAATTCTTCATTCAAAGGACCCTAGAACCTATAAAATTGAAATTAAAGACTAGTGGAATATAATGTTTTGAGTTCGCACCGTGGATGCTCGACATCACTATTGTCGCTCCACGGTATGAACTATGATGCTCTATTTTCCTTCAAATCACACCTACTCATTTCACTGAAAATCCTCCTTGCCCTAATTATATATGAATACGAGCATGAACGTGACAAATGCAAATATGACTACAAATCAATTAAGATGGTATGAATGAATACTTGCACACAATCCAATGAATAAAATGCTCGCTAACCCAAATCCTAATGCGATGCAAATGATTCAACCATGGAAGATTGTTTTTTGAAGTGCAATTAATTAAATAATGTTAATTTTTAAATCTCACACAAATGCCACAATTGGTCACAAATAATTGTAAATTAGGTTCAAATTAACTAAAAGTGCTAAAATTGAAAGTCTAAGAGAATAGAGTAAAAACACTAAAAATTAAAAGAGCTAAATTAATTTGTTCAAAATTTCACTCGCATCCATATAGGGTCTGTTTGGGACAGCTCTGGCGGATTGAAAAGCTGCTGTCCGGATAGAGCTGTTTTAAAATAGATTTCTGGGGAGCAGTTTTGAAAAGCTGCAGAGTGTTTGGGTGTTCTGTGCAGAAGTGCACTTTGAAGAGCGATTTTCTCTCTTTTCTGTTTGGAGAAACAGCTTTTGGAAGCTGTTTTTTAAAAAACGAAAATACATAAATATTTAGAAAACAACTGATAACATGCGTCTTTTACATAGTTATAGCAAATAGGAAAAAAAGATCTTGCAACATCCGGCGACTCCTTTTTTCAATCATTTCGATCACTGTTCAAAAATAAATTGATATGAATCAAACTTTTGATATTTTTAAACCTTTCAATTTTTAGTAAGCGTTGGATCGAATTTTTACCTGCGCGCGCTGTATATCTCTTCGGCAATGTGATCTCGTACTGTAGACATATGTTCTTCTCCATCAGCATCACGCATATCGCTTTCAATTTCATCATCTGTCGCAGGTTCCTCAGCCTCTAAGGGAACGAAAGAAGACTCATCAGCATCACAAACATTAAACTCAGGGTCCCAGCGAGAAGGATGTCTCCGAATGAAGTTATGTAGGGTCATTGTCGCTAGCACAATGGAACGTTGTTTTTTGAAGTTATATTGTGGCATTTTGCTCAAAATGTGCCACTTCTTTTTCCACACTCCAAACGTTCGCTCGATCACACTGCGAAGAGATGAATGCGCCTTATTGAAATGTTCTTGCCTTCCTTGTACTGACCGACTCCCACGGGCAAAGTCAGCCAAGTGATATCTTGTTTCTGGATACGCTTCAGATAACCCTTTTTTAACGGGTAACCAGCATCCACTAAATAATATTTACCTGCATTTATTTGGTTTGTTAAGCAGGTAAACAATATGAAATACAAACAATTAGAATGAATGTAAACATATTGATTATGATACCTTGTGGGGGATGCGGAAAGTGCAATCTATCGTCGGACAATGCCCGTGCAAAGATGCGACTGTCATGAGCAGATCCTTCCCATCCAGCGAGGGCAAATGTAAAGCACATGTTAAAATCACAGACTGCCATGACATTTTGGGTCGTCGTGCCATGACGTCCTATGTACCGTACTTGATCTTCTATGGGTATCCTCGCATCAACATGTGTACCGTCAATGACACCAACGCAATCCTTGAAAAATGGCATGTAACGAGGATCATACCTTATCTCACCCGGAATCTCTCTGAATTGACAGTCAGTAGGCTTTATAACATCAATAGACAGTAACAGTAGAGATCTAAGCCCTTTTGAAAAATATCTACTTATTGTTTCGGTCGAGTGCTGGAACCGTTCTTTCGTCAATCTAACGGAACCTCCTTGTGCTAAGATATACAATGTAATCCCTAAGATTTCTCTTGAAGACGTCGCTGTGATCCTTGAAGTTCAGCATCTGCTTCTAGTTTATGGAGTAAATCTATGAAAATTCGTTTAGACATCCTAAATGCGTCATGTATTCTATCTGGATGTCCTTCTAGTAACTCTTTGATCCATTCGAACCAGTTTGGGTAGATGTTGTGCATGGACGGGTATCTCGAACATGATAATTCATCCTCTCGATCGATGACATAACTACACTGCAGTATTCTATATACTGTCTCCGCTCTGGCGAAAGACTGGTTGAATCACCAGAATCTTCAGAGGAGGAGTCATGTGCTTCCATTATTAGTACCTGCATTCGAAGCATAATAAAACATAAACATTATATATATGCGAAGATGATAACAAAAAACTATTACAGAATTGCGCTAATAGTACTCAGAATAGATAAACGACATTGAAAATTAAACATAAACATTTATGTGTTTACATGCAACACATAAAAGGAGATTTCGATCAAGGTAAGCTCGTATCACTGAGCCCTCTTCTCGTACGCCTTCATAATCCACCAAACCCTCATATCTTCTGGGATACTCATGAAGATCTCCCTAGTGGTCTTGTCTCTGATGTGCTCGAGAGCAAAGTAATATAGATCCAGGTTTGCCCGTAGCTCCGGGCTGCTGGAAATCAACTCCACAACCTCTTTGATCGTGACAACTGGCGGCGGCTTCAATGCTAGAGTGGATTGATGTAAATCTGACATCAGAGAAAATGCCACTCCTTTATTCCTCCCTATCTTCCTTTTTTTACTCGCCGAAGAGGACGCATTCCCAGGAGGTGTTGTAGCTCCCCCGTACTCTTCAGGTCCACCTTGATTGTTCTCCATGTTATCTGCCACATCATCGTCGTCCAACTGTATCCTCCCACATCAGGTGGCAAACTCCAATTGAAGGAGCCCAAGAGTCTTCACCAGTTGCGACTACCTGACTGAACATAGTATTCAATTTCTCCTCCAACTCCGGTGCAATACCTCCGCACCGAAATTTTTTCGCCGCTAGAACAACCTGTTGCAATCAATGTATCAATGTTAAAATATGGAAAAATATGAACTCATTTACTGAAATGTAACTTGAATTTGATCAGACCTTAATCTTCTCTGCCCACCATTCCTCTGAGGCAGACAATAGTTCTCTTTTCTGGATCCCAGCCTAAACCAGTCTCACCATGTTTTAGTTCATTCCATAACTTCCAATCTTTTTTCAGATGGTCCCATTTATTTTTCATCTGCATC